>CM066036.1:147210770-147470770 GCA_033557465.1 Ichthyophis bannanicus
CAGACTTGATTTTCCAGCGGTAAAGAATACACTAATTGGCTAATGTCATGTAGAACCACTGTTCCCTCTAAGCAGTGCGCGTGTGCGCGCGCACACACCTCGCCGAGCGAGCGCACATACTTTACAACAGAGCGCACAAAAATTACAATTCTGATTCTGATAGAAGATAACACAGACGTCTTAAAATTTAAAAGTTGTGATTGTAAATACTAGAAATTTTCCGCTTCATTTAGTAATTGTCTATTTTAATTTAATTTGATTAAAATTAATGTGGTGTACATACTGTATTCTGACATGTAGTCAAATTTTAAAGTATATAACTCCAAGTGTCATTATGTGGCGCACAAAAATTTAACCTTCCTTCAAAAGCTGCACACAGCTGATATTTTATGCGCACACAGCCTACAGAAAATTAGAGGGAACATTGTGTAGAACATTCTCTTATGATCAACCTCATCTGCTGCTACCATAGCTCTCTTGCAATCTATATCACTAACGTGTCTGCAGAGTAGCTATCTGGTCTTCTCTCCTTACCTTTACATCACACTACTGCCTGGAACGGTTTTCATTCATTCATTCATGGTAGACCGGATTAATTGGACACACAATCCTACTGGCTGCCTCAAGACTTAATTTCAAGCTGTAAACTGACAGAAGGGATTGCTTTGTTCAGAATGTTACAATAGTGTGAACTCTGGGGGAGCTGTGTTCTCTTGGTGCGATTGGATGACATCACCCACAGGTGAGCTTGATTAATCCTGCTGTCTACAGAGAGAACACCTGATCTCCAGGAACAAGCAGGAATGTAGTCATCACGTATGGGTATCGTCGGTACCGACTGAGCCTGCGCGGGAACGCTCCCCAGCGTCCAATTAGAACGCTTTTGGGAGCATCCCACAGCGCCTGCGTGCTGCCTTCCCGCCTTTCCCAACCACCTCTCTCCAGTTCTTCTTTTTCCGCAGAGCCAGCAGGTCGTGTTCCTGTCACCGCAGAAGAATTTTCTTTTTCTTTATTTCTTATTGTGGTCGCGTCTGCCTTCTTCGACGCTCTACCACCGGTCTTTCTTTTCCTATTTAAAAAAATAAATATATATAGATAGAGATAGATAGATAGACAGATTATATATATATATATATATATATATATATATAGATATATATAGATATATATAGATATATATAGATATATATATATATAGATATATATATATATATATATCTATATCCTTTTTTCCTTATCGTTCCTCCAGTTCAGTCCTCTACTTCTGGGTTGTCAACCTCCTCCTGCAGCCTGGAGACTGGTATGTCAGAATGATGACATCACTGGATATAGTCTGGTGCTCTCTGCTCTCCCTTCCAGTGTAACCAGTCTCCATGCAGCAGGAGGACTGGGTGAGCCCTTGTGAGGGCTCACTGGAGTAACAGATAAGGAAGGTTACAGTTAGTGTAGGATATTTAGCAATTTTTTGTTTCTTGGTACTTTGGGGTATATATCCCTTTAAAAAAAAAAAAAAAAAGGGCATAGTGTACAGAGAGCTCCGGCACAACGATTGGGCCTGCTTGCACCCTGTCTGTCACCAAATTGCGATC
The DNA here is from genome assembly GCA_033557465.1 of Ichthyophis bannanicus. Lineage (NCBI taxonomy): Eukaryota > Metazoa > Chordata > Amphibia > Gymnophiona > Ichthyophiidae > Ichthyophis > Ichthyophis bannanicus. Next base: position 147,212,360 of record CM066036.1, read on the forward strand.
GGCTGCAAATGTTCAGGCAGAGAATCTCCCCCAGGACATTTCGGGGAAGAGTTCTCTGATGCTCCAGTCCTCAGCCGGAGCGCGGGGTCTGTAGTGCGCTGTCTCTCGCTTTTCTCTATATGCAGGACAGCTCTTCTTTCTTTCACTTTTCAAACGCCACCCCGGCGTCGGAGCTCCAGGAACTTTTCGTCTGACCTGGCCGGTCAGCTGTTTACCGGTTGCAGGCGGCGATTTAGCGTACGGCCCACGGCAAGGTGAGTGAGCACCGGAGGACCAGGATTTTGGCGCCCTTTTCCATTTCGGCCCCGGGCGGCCATTTTCACTTCGTGGCATGCCGCATGGCAGCCTAACATGGCCGCGATCGGCTTCATAAGCTCATTTTGTTGCTTTTTTCAGCGGGGTCACTTAGGTTTATTTTATTTTATTTTACTTTCCTTATTGGGCTTCATTTAAGTTTGTTTACTTTCGTTTACTGAGTCTCTTGAGCGGTTTCAGTCTCATCAGCCTGAGGGGGGGGGTTCTGCCCTCGCGGCTGCAGTACCCGATTGGTTTTTTCTTAAATAGCTAAGTAGTATAGCAGGGTAGATCTATCCTCTCCAATTCAATTCCACGTTACAAAAAAAAAAAAAGACCAATAACCTAACTATATAACTAAATTAAATAATAATAGAAGGATTTCTGCTCTGCGTGTTTTCAGGATTGACAGTTTGATGGCGGGGCGACCGCAGTGCGTGATCTGTGGTGCCCGCAGAGGCAAACTGGCGGATACCGGTGTGTGCCATGGCTGTGCATCTCTTTCATCCACTGTGGAGCAGCAAATGGACCTTACGGAGGCGGTGGAGGCTCCGCAGGTCCAAGAAGCAGCGCTGACGGAGACTCCTGGTACCTGTGGGCGAGAGGATCTCCGGGACGAGCTGATGGACTCTTCGGCAGCTCTGCCAGAGCAGCAGCCGGGGGAGTCGGTGGAGTTTTGTCCAGAATTCATCTTGATGCTCCACAAGGCCTTCTGCCTGAAGCGTCAGGGTAAGGGGGGTGATGTTCCCCCCCCCCCTTTCCTTGGTGGATGCACCTTTGGCACCTTTGGTTGATGTTGGGGAGGGCCCATCGGCACCTAAAAGGTCTAGAACCCGGATTTCCTCGGCTGCAGATTCTGATTGGCCTGAGGTCGAGGAGTTTGACTGGGAAACTGATGAAGGGCTACAGGCTCTAGAGGAGGGGGAGATTGTAGAACCTGAAGACCAGTCTAAGATCCTCCGAGTTTTTCGGAAGGAGGAACTGCCAGCATTGATTACAGAATCTCTGCGGACCTTGAAGCTAGCGCCTCCGGCAGCCCAAGATGAGGAGATCGAGGATCCCGTCATTCAGGCAGTCCGTCAAACCCAAGTGATGTTTCCGATTCATAAGGTAGTGGATAAGATGATTCAGGAGGAATGGGATCAGCCAGAATCGGGGCTCCGGGGAGTCCGTATGCTGAATAGGCTGTATCCGCTGGCCGATAAGGACAAGGATAGGTTCCGGTTGCCGCGAGTGGACGCGGTAGTCTCGGCGGTTACTAAGAAAACTACCATTCCGGTAGAGGGCAGCGCGGCCTTAAAAGATACCCAGGACCGTAGGGTTGATGGTCTTCTCAAACAGACCTTCCAGGCCGATTCGTTACAGGTTTCTGTTTGTGGGGCCTGGGTGGCTCGTGCATGTTTGCGTTGGGTGCAGCGGTTGCGTCAATCATCCCATCTCGATCCTGAGGAGCATCAGGAGTTGGGACGTCTGGAATCGGGCGCCACTTATTTGGCTGATGTGCACTATGATTTGATCAGAGCGCTAGCGAATAGTACGGCATCCGTCGTGGCGGCCCGCAGGTCGATTTGGTTGCGTAATTGGGCAGCAGACAGGTCCTCTTAAGTCTCGTCTGAGTAAATTGCCCTTTAAAGGCAAGTTATTATTCGGAGAAGATCTAGATAAGCTAGTGAAGGATCTCGGGGAGACTAAGGCGGGTAGACTCCCAGAGGACAAGCCAAAACTAGGCCGATCTGGTCAAAGTTTCAGAGGCCAGTTTCGGGACTTTCGCAGATTTCGGTCGCCACGCTTCGGTTCCTTTCAAAGGGGCAGATTCGCTTCCCGAGCGCAAGGTTTCCGAGGTTTTCGGGGAGCAACTAGAGGGTTCTCCTCCGGTTCCATCTCAACAGCTCGAAAGTCACAATGAGATGAGGCGGGTTCCGACGGCGGAGACTTCCATAGGCGGGAGGCTCCGGAGGTTTCTCGCCATCTGGACCCTTATTACGTCCGATCAGTGGGTTTTAGAAATTATTCGTCACAGGTATGCCTTGGAGCTCGCGCATCCCGTCCGGGACTCCTTCGTCCTGTCTCCTTGCAGGGGCCAGAGAAAGACTTTGGCAGTTCGCAGCACCTTAGAACGACTTCTGCAGTTAGGGGCGGTCGTGGAAGTTCCCAGGGCAGAGTACGGCCTAGGTCGGTACTCCATATATTTCGTGGTGCCAAAGAAGGGTGGAGCTCTGCGGCCCATTTTGGACCTCAAGGCTGTGAATTGGTGTTTGCGCGTGCCTCACTTTCGTATGGAAACGCTGCGCTCCGTTATTGTAGCAGTGCGACAGGGCGAGTTTTTAACCTCTTTGGATCTGATGGAGGCCTACTTGCACATTCCCATCCGAGAGGCACATCAGCGATGGTTAAGGTTCGCTGTGCCTTGGGGACATTATCAGTTCCAAGCGTTGCCCTTCGGTCTCGCGACGGCGCCACACACCTTTACCAAGATCATGGTGGTGGTGGTGGTGGCGGCGGCGGCGTTGCGAAAGGAAGGGATTTTAGTACATCCTTACCTGGACGATTGGTTGATTCGAGCAAAGTCCGAGGCGGAAAGCCATCACGCAACGAACAGGGTGGTAGAGTTCTTGCAGAGTCTTGGTTGGGTGGTCAATCCAAACAAAAGCCATCGCCAACCCACTCAAGTTCTCAAGTATCTGGGGGTACAATTCGACACCCTCAAAGGGCGGGTGTTTTTGCCACTCAGAAGGGCGCAGGCTCTACGCCATCTCGTACGCACTTTCAGAGTGACTCCGGCTCCATCGGCGTGGATGTATCTCCGCTTGCTGGGCACAATGGCGGCAACGCTAGAGACAGTACCCTGGGCCAAGGTACATATGCGACCCTTGCAGAGGGCTCTCCTACGCCGCTGGTCTCACCAACGAGATCCTTTGAGCAAACGCCTTCCGTGCCCACTCCAGGTGCGGCAGTCGCTCCGCTGGTGGTTGGAACCCAAGTCCTTAGCGGCAGGGATGCCCCTGGAACAGCCGGACTGGATCCCGCTCATGACAGATGCCAGCCTGATAGGTTGGGGAGCTCACTGCGGGGGCCGCTTCGCCCAGGGCCAGTGGTCCCCTCTGGAGTCGGCGTGGTCCATAAATCGCTTGGAATTGCGCGCGGTAGCAAGGGCACTGAGCGCCTTGGAGGACTTGGTGTTCGGCCGTCCAGTTCGCGTACTGTCGGACAACTCTGCGACAGTGGCCTACATCAATCGACAGGGCGGCACGGGGAGTGCTGCGATGGAGGAGGAGTCAGATTTGCTGTTCGCCTGGGTGGAAAATCGGTTGTTGGCGCTTTCGGCGGCGCACATTGCCGGAAAGGACAATGTGATGGCAGATTTTCTCAGCAGAGTGCATGTGGATGCCGGCGAGTGGGAGTTACACCCCGAGGTTTTTGCGCAGTTGGTGATAAGGTGGGAACTGCCGGTCATGGACTTGATGGCGACTTTTCATTCCACGAAGGTCGTGAGACTTTTCAGCCGGAGACGAGAAAGAATGTCCGAAGGCATAGACGCGCTATTACAGCGTTGGCCGACCTCCGGTCTCCTCTATGTGTTCCCGCCGTGGGCTTTAATAGGTCGGGTAGTGCAAAGGATAGAGAAGCACGCGGGGAGGGTGCTTCTGATTGCACCCGACTGGCCAAGGCGGCCGTGGTACCCCTATCTCGTGCGCCTTCTAGACGGCCGTCCTTGGAGGCTTCCGATGCGGCCGGATCTCTTGCTTCAGGGTCCCCTCTTCATGCCCCAAGTGGATCGATTCTCGCTTACGGCATGGCCATTGAACGGGCTCGGCTGAGGAAGAGAGGATATTCGGCAGCGGTCATTTCCACTCTTCTTAGGGCGCGCAAGCAGTCCACGTCGTTGGCTTATGTACGCATTTGTCGTATATTTGAGGATTGGTGTTCGCGCAACCAGATTAGGGCAGCGACGGTCTCTGTGTCATCTGTTCTCGATTTCTTGCAGGATGGATTTGAAAAAGGTTTAGCGGCTAGCTCGTTGCGGGTGCAGTTAGCGGCACTGTCGTGTTATCGTGGCAAGGTCCAGGGCATCACTCTGGGAGCGCATGCTGATGTCGCGCGATTCCTTAGGGCGGTGGCTAGGTTGCGGCCTTCTCGTAGGATATCCGTTCCGCCTTGGGATTTTAATTTAGTGTTCTCAGCACTTGCCGAACCGCCCTTTGAGCCCTTGCATCACGCTTCTTTGAAGGATATCACCTTGAAAGCTGTGTTTCTGGTGGCAATCTGTTCTGCAAGGCGAATTTCGGAGTTACAGGCGTTATCGGCTAGGGAGCCGTTCTTGGTTTTTTCCAAAGAGAAGGTGGTTCTACGTCCTGTTCTGTCCTTTTTGCCCAAGGTGGTATCTCCTTTTCACTTGAATCAGTCTGTGTGTTTGCCAGTCCTCGGGTCCTTGGAGGGGAGCGCGGGGGACCGCAGTTTGCGGCGCCTCGATGTGAAGCGCATATTGCGACATTATCTGAAGGTTACGGAATCTTTTCGCAAATCGGATCGCCTATTTGTATTGTTCGGGGGTAGGCGCAAGGGAGAAGCGGCGTCTAAGGCTTCCATTGCTCGGTGGATTCGCGAAGCCATCTCTTCCGCCTATCTCCTCTCAGGTCGGGCAGCGCCGATTGGTTTACGAGCGCATGCCACCAGAGCGCAAGCAACCTCGTGGGCTGAGCACGGCTTGGTGCCGCCAAGTGAGATTTGTCGAGCAGCTACATGGGCGTCGTTGCATACCTTCAGTAAGCATTACCGTCTTGATGTGGCCACGGCTCAGGATGCGCGTTTCGGAGCTGCCGTATTGAGGGCCGGCTGGACTGGTCCCTCCCACTGATTACTGCTCTGATACATCCCAGAAGTAGAGGACTGAACTGGAGGAACGATAAGGAAATGATAATTACACTTACCTGGTAATTGTAGTTCCTTGAGTGACGACAGTTCAGTCCTCCATCCCGCCCGGTGTCGTGGCATAGGAGAGTCAGCCGGCCGGCAGCTGCAGGTTTCCTACCGGTAAGTCAATTTTCATTATTCAGCTGTATAAAAAAAAAAAAAAAATTCTGCCTAACAGGTTTGGTGACACAGCAAGGTGTAAGTCAGCTTGCTTGCTTTGTTTGCACAATGTTCTCATACTGTAGTTAACTTGGGTTATGGTTACTTATTTGTTGCTCCTTTGAGTCTGCTTTGTTAATAGTTTACACTGGAAGGGAGAGCAGAGAGCACCAGACTATATCCAGTGATGTCATCATTCTGACATACCAGTCTCCAGGCTGCAGGAGGAGGTTGACAACCCAGAAGTAGAGGACTGAACTGTCGTCACTCAAGGAACTACAATTACCAGGTAAGTGTAATTATCATTTCTATTTTCTTCAGGTGCACCTGCCTTTTTGGGCCTTAGGCCCAAAAACTTCCTTAACGTGGAAAAACCTGCCTCAGGTTTTAAAAAGTGCACCAAGTGTGGCGGTACCATTTCCGTCACCGACACCCATGAATGGTGTTTAAAATGTTTAGGTCCTGACCACTCCATCACGAATTGTGTGTCCTGTGCCATGATGTCTAAAAGAGGTCGGCAGAACCGAGCTGTCAAGCTCAGTACCCTGTTTCCCTCTGATGCAGCTTCGGTGGCATCGACGTCTTCCAGGGCTGCTTCTTCCTCCCGTGGATCTCGGGTAACTAAACATAAATCCAGCCGGTCCTCGAAGGGTAGATCTCCTTCTAAGCATCGAGATGCCTCTGGCGTTGCCCTCGAGGATTCTGCACCGGCAAAATTACACCGGCGGGAGGCTTCGGCTTCCAAAGCATTATCGGGGTTCCAGGATGTTCTAGATGGCTCGGCCTCGACAGATCTCCTGGTGCCATGCTCTGGGGTACCGGTGGCTTCCACCGGTACCAACCTCCAGGCATTGGTGGCGTCCATGGACCAGAGAATTCTGACCATGAAACGCAGTCTGGCGGCTTTCCTTGCGGCATCGACGCCCTTGGTACCGCGACAGACAACTCCACCGGTACCGGCACTAGCACCGGTAGCGGCACTGGTATCGATAGCATCGGCATCTGTGTCTGCTATGCTGGTACTCTATCCTACGATGCCCTCCGGTACCGGTTATTCCCGGTACCGACCTTGGTCGGTACGGGTATCGGGCTCTGCAGGAGCATCCGGACAGACGATACTTCGAGTCCTCAGAAGAAGCTGAGGATTCTGAAAGTTCTGTCAATGCAGCGATACTTCTTCCAGAGGAGTCGTCCTCCCCTAAATGCAGGATGTCTCCTCCAGAGGACATGTCCTTCCAAGACTTCATCAGAGAGGTGGCTCGGGGCCTGTCCATCACTGTGGCCCCTGAAACAGAGCCAAGGGCCAAGGAGTTGGAAATTTTACAATATCCCAAAACTCCTAAGGAGGCAGCTACCTTACCCATTCATGAGATTCTATATGATCTCATGTTGAGGATGTGGGAAACACCTCTTACCACCTCTCTTCATTCTCGTAGGTTAGATACTATGATTGTGTCCCTCCTTGTCCTGGGTTCCATAAGACTCAGCTTCCTCACCACTCTATTGTGGTGGAGTCAGCTATGAGAAGGATTAGAAGTGCAAAAAGACATGCCTCTAATCCTCCAGGACGTGAGTGCAGAACCCTGGATGCTTTTGGACGTAGAGTCTGTCAAGCTTCCATGCTTGCTGCAAGAATCAGTTCCTAAAGGAGGTCACAGATAATTTACAGACTTTAAGTCCTTTCATTTCCGAGGATAAAAGACAGGACTTTCTCACTTGGGTCAAACATGCCCAAGATGTCTCTAAATTCTCCAACCGTGCAGCCTTTGACTGCTTTGAGTGTATAAGCAGAACCTCGGCTATTGCCATAGGTGCACGTAGAATTGCTTGGCTCCTGGCATCTGATTTAGAGCTCTGGGTACAAGATAAATTGGGAAAAATCCCTTGTACTGGTGAGAACCTGTTTGGTAAAGATTGGCAGGAAAAAGCCAATGAGATGGATGCTGAAAATTCCACCTTGGATAGACTATCCAAGTCCACTGCTGATCCTGTTAGAAAGAAGTTTTTCAAGAAAACATCTTTTTCTAAAAAGAAAAGATTTTGTCCTGCTTATTCTCAGCAGGCATCTTCTGCAGGTCAGTTTTCAACCAAATGTCAGCAACCACCCAAACAGAAGAAAGCAAAGGCTGCTAGGCCTCCACCGGCCCAGCAGCCTCAGCCTCCTCAGGGCCTTTGACTTTCAGCTAGAGAACTTAGCCTTTCTGGTTTTGGAAGGACCAGAACCATCCACCATTCCAGGAAGGTTATGTCATTTTGCCCCCAGATGGGGGCAAATAACAGCAGAGCATTGGACACTCTCCATCATAAAGGAGGGGTACAAACTTCATTTTTCAAGCATGCCCCCTCACACAATAGTGAAGCAGTTCAATTCTCCGACACCTCTCATCAACCTCTTAGGTCAGGAGGTTGCCATCCTTCTTGCCCAAGGGGCAATAGAAGAAGTGCCTCTTCATCAACAGGGCACAGGGTTCTATTCCTCTTATTTTCTTATCCCAAAGAAATCAGGGGGATACAGACCTATCTAAGACCTCAGAGAATTGAACAAATTCCTTGTCAAGGAGAAATTCAAGATGATTTCTCTCGGTGCTCTGCTTCCATACCTTCAGAGTCAGGATTGGCTTTGTTCTCTAGATCAAGGATGCGTACACCCATGTACTCATCCATCCAACCCACAGAAGGTTCCTTCGGTTCCTTTTTCAAGGAAAGCACTACCAATACAGGGTGCTTCCTTTTGGTCTGGCCTCTGCTCCAAGGGTGTTCACGAAATGCATGGCTGTGGTAGCAGCATTTCTCCGTACTTTGGGAATATTCGTCTTCCCTTACTTGGACGACTGGCTCATTCGAGCTCCAACACAGTCAGAGGCCAAGACTTCTCTATCCTGCACAATGCGTATTCTCCAGTATTTAGGGCTGGTAATAAACATCCCAAAATCCAGTCTGACTCCCACTCAATCTTTAGAGTTCATAGGAGCTCTTCTGGATACCACAAGAGCAAGGGCCTATCTTCCCCAGGCCCGTTGCCTTCGCTTGGTGCAGTTAGCTTCTCAAGCAGTGCTAAAGCCTCATCTAACTGCTCGAGAAATGTTGCAATTGCTGGGCCACATGGCATTCACCGTGCATGTGGTTCCATATGCTCGCCTCCACATGAGGGCAGCTCAGTGGACTTTATCCACCCAATGGACCCAGGCATCAGGGTGCCTGTCAGACAAAATAGCAAACACAAGTCGCCTCATTTTGTCCCTCCAATGGTGGACATCCACTCAAAATCTGTTCCTGGGGTGCCCTTTTCAACAACCCTTACCCCAAGCAACTCTCACAACAGATGCTTCTCCAAAGGGTTGGGGAGCTCATCTGCAAGACTTCACCCAGGGCACCTGGTCTCCACAAGAGAGTTGTCTGCATATCAACCTCTTGGAACTCAGAGCAATTTTCCTGGCTCTGCGAGTGCTCCACTCCTTGCTCAGCTACAAGACAGTCCTCATTCATACGGACAATCAGGAGTCTTGAAGGACTAGAAAAAGGGACTGTTACTTCTGGAGAGAGATCTGCAATTGTGAGTATATATTTCTGGGAATTTTCTGAAAGGAATTCTTTCTATTAAAGCTATTTAATCTGTGAACTCACTATTTTTTGTTAAATCAGTCAGGGCCTAGTAGCAGCAGTTTAAGTTTAAATTTAAAACACAGAAGATAACTTTCTGGTTACATTTCATACCCAGCAGAGAGCTTATAGTTTAAATTTAATAGTCACTCAGGGCCTAGCATCAGCAAAGTACTTTTAGTTTAAATTTAAAACACAGAAGAGAGCTTTCTGGTTACATTTAGAACCCAGCAGAGAGCTTGTAGTTTAAATTTCATAATAAGTTAGAGCCTAGCAGCAGCAAAGAGCTATAATTTAAATCAAATAAGAATATAGCGTACCTCAGCAGCACAGGACAGGGTACTGTGTAGCAGCCCTCTTTTAATAAGTGTTATTTCCCTCCCTCCCTCCCCACACCCACCCACCCCTGGGAGAATCATAGCTTTATAGGTACTTGCACATCTTAAAAGACAGGAGGTGCTATCAGGTGAAGCTTGTTACCCAAATCAGACATACACTAAGGACCTGAGATTAATTAAGCTTCAGGTGAACAAGGTATATTATGTTCAAATCTGTTTTATTCAATTTCCACAAGCAACACCCAGAAGTAATGCAGCCAGACAATTACAGAAGTAAAGAGAGTATACAAACCAAGATACATTTGAAACAATCCCTCTTAGAAGATGGGGGGAGAACAAGCACCCAGAGCCCCAAGATAACATCATAATATGTAACAAACAACTAAATACATCAGATGCGCCGTAGCACGAGACTGAAAAACGGCACCCCTCTTGTCTGACAGAGCAGATGGGCACTCCCGGTAGATTGATAGTAATAGTCAAGATCACAAATTCCTCCACCCTCTAATCCCCATCAACTAACCACACACCCAACAGAGCAAACAGAGAACAGACTCAATATAGATAGTATCCCAAAATGTCCCCCAATCCCCTTACTCCACCACCCCCAAAATAGGATACAGCAATCCAAACACAACCAGGACAGGCCCAGGGTGAGCTCTTCTCCCGGGCCCGCTCTCAGACAGAAGTAGAACAGGCAGCACCTCTCTGTCATTCTCAAACATGCACACCCTCCCGATCCCGACTGGCCCAGCCCCCCAAGAACACCTCCCCCCCATCCCCAAATCACTGCCAACATCTACCAGACCAGGTTTGCAGATAAGAAAGGAATGTCCAAAAAAACCCGTCCTAAACTTCAAATCCCACCCATGACCCTACTACGCACTCGGGGAGGCAGGAGAGAAAGATGGGATCCCCAACCTTCCAAGAACCTCTGCCAACGCCTCGGGTGCCCACCAGCATATATCCTTTCCATGAGCAACATCCCATGGAGTTTCACTCTCCAAATACCATAGGCGGGGCCTCTTGCATCCAACCACTGCTGTAACACAGTCATACGCGCAAGCATCAACACCAAGTGTAGCCAACGCAGCACTACTGGTCCCAAGTCACCCTTCCACGTATCATCCCACAAATCTAACACCACATTGCCAGCACTCAAGGGTAGGGGTTGTTGCACACATTTAACCAAGTGGGCCATCACCTTCCCCCAAAAGACCTGAACCTGCGAGCATTTCCAAAACATATGCCCCAACGTGGCCCGGGGCTCATCACATCGAGGACATCCAGGGGTGGCAGCAAGTCCCGCCCTCCATGCCCGACGGGGTGCAAAATGTAAACGGCGCAGTATTTTAAACTGAGCATCCCGATGTAGCACCAGCACGCTCACCTCAGGAATGGCTACCAAGCCTCGGAGCAACCCATCCGCTCTTACCGCTTCCCCCAACTCCCGAGCCCAAGCGTTCGCCAGCTCATCCACAGCGAGCGGTCCCACGAACTCCCAAAGCATTTTATGAAGCCATGAGACCCTCACCACTTGATCTGCCCCCCAGAGCGCCACCTCTAAGTCAGAACTGACCTCCCCTTGCAAAGCTGCACTGGGGACACCACGAAGATAGCTGCGAATTTGCATGTAGGGGAAAACATCCCACGATCTCAAAGGATACTGCCGGCAAAGCAGGGAAAAATCCTCCACTGCCCCGACCTGCGTTACTACCTGTTCCAGGTTCTCTATCCCCATCTGTGCCCACCGCTCAAACTGAGTCCCATCCAGACCCGGTAGGAAGTCAGCATTACCCCGTATTGGGAGATAGGGGGAATAGCGCGCCAAGAGCCGACGTCCATCGCAAAAAGACCTCCATGCCTTCCGCACGGGGTCCAATATCACCGCACGGAGATCACGGTTTATACCCCTAACCTTATGGGCATGGAGAAGATACCGCGGATGAAAGGGTCTAACCGCCTCCCGAAACAATCCCAGGGGTGAGCAGTCCTGGAGATCCCAGAGCCAATCTCGCACAAAGCGCAGTAGGCAGGCTATGTTGTATTTCCGAATGTCCGGGAGGCCCAGGCCACCTAATGATCTGGGTTGCCGCAAGACCTCTAATCTCACCCTGGGCTTCCGCCCCTGCCAAAGTAATCGGTTGAGGAGAACGTTCAATTGCCGAAGGTCAGAGCGTTGTAATAACAACGGGAGAAGCTGGAGCATATATAGGATCTTAGGAAACAATGCCATCTTATACAATGCACACGGCCCCCCAGTGATATCGGTAAGTCTCGCCATATATCCACCTTAGTCGATACGGCTGTCACTAATTTAGAAACGTTGAGATGATAAAGATCTTTCAAGTTCGCCGGCAGATAGATACCCAAGTATTTGAAATGTCCCGCAGCCCACTTCAAAGGAAATTCACCCGGCCAACCCTGCTGCGCTGCAGAACCTAACACCATTGCTTCCGACTTGTCCAGGTTCAGCCGGAAACCCGAGGGTATTACATACTCCCTGATAAGTTGCAGCAAGTGGGGCAGCCCCTCCCGAGGACTACCCAGATGTACAAGTAAATCATCGGCGAATGCTGCAACTCTAACTTCTTCCCTCCCCACAGAAACCCCCCGAAACCCCTTGGCATTCCGAATCTGGATCAGCAAGGGCTCCAACGTCAAAATGAATAAGAGCGGAGACAGGGGACAACCCTGACGAGTGCCCTTCTGAATGTTAAAAGCTGCTGTCATACTGCCATTCACCAGAAGAGCCCCTTGTGGCTCAGCATATAATAAGCGGACCACATCCACAAAAAACCCGAAATCCCCATCGCCTCCAGAACCAGGTACATGAATCCCCAGTTGACCCTATCAAACGCTTTCTCAGCGTCAAAACTTATAAGGAGAGAGCCGTGCTCAGCCAGCTGCCCTGTGCACATCGAAAGCAAGATCCATTGCACGCTAAAGGCCGCATGATGGCCCCGCACGAAGCCCACCTGATCCCGATGTATCAAATCCAGCAAGAATCGAGCTAACCGATCCGCCATGACTTTGGCTAAAAGCTTAATATCCACATTGAGAAGCGAAATAGGACGATATGAGCCGGGCAAAAGCGGATCTCTCCCGGGCTTTGGCAATATTGTAATCAACGCCTTATTGGCCTCAAAGGGGAACCTCCCCAACTTAATCCCTCATAATACCCCACCAGGGGCGCCACTACCACATCACCCATGGCCTTGTAGAACTCACTCCTATAGCCATCAACCCCAGGGGCCCTGCCCATCTTTAAATTCTTGATCCCCTCCTGCACCTCCCGCCCCGTTAGTGGCTGGTTAAGAGCCTGCAGGCCCTCCTCACTGAGCTTCGGCAAAAGACAACCCTTGAGAAAGTCCCGGCCCGCCGTTTCCTGGACCCCTTCACCCGCATAAAGCTGTCGAAAAAAATCAGTGAAAACCGCCTCGATATCCGCTGCTCCCCGCCTAAGGGTCCCATCGGCGTGCCGAATTGCACCAATGGTTCTCGTCCCCCCTTCAGGCCGCACCAGAGAAGACAACATTCTACCTGCTTTATTCCCATGTTGATATAGCTTGTAGCGATAATACAACATTGATTTTTGCGCCCTCCGATGAAGAAGCATCTCCAGCTCCGTCTGAATCTCCCACAACTTATGCTGATTCACCGCAGTCCGGCATCCAGCCACTAATCTCCGTGCTTTCCCCAGATCCTCTTCTAGGTGAAGGATCTGCTGATTCAACCGCTTATGCCGCAAACTAGTGTAACTAATAATATCACCTCTCATGACGGCCTTGCCAGCCTCCCAGAATAGGGCAGAGGAGATTCCAGGCTGATCATTAAGGGCCGCATAGTCCCTCCACCGATCCCTGAGATACCGCTCGAACTGTACGTCTCCACTAAGTTCCAGTGGGTAGCGCCAGAGCCGACCCTGGCCAGGATTACAATCTCGTATCTCCAAGATTACCATCGCATGGTCCGAAAGAACGGAGGGACCCACCTCCGCACACTGAATCCAGCTAAATAGTGAATCCGAAATAAAAAAATAATCAATTCAAGACCAGGATCCATGCGCCCTAGACAGATGAGTGTATTCCCGATCGCCCGGGTGTAAGACCCACCAGATATCCAGAAGTTTGTGCCCCTCACACAGCCCCCACAAACGCCGTCGGGTCCTCTGATTCCGACCCCCAGCTTGCCCAGAGCGATCCAAACACGCATCCAGCACTTCATTAAAGTCACCCCCGAGTATAACCTGATATCCAGCAGTGTCCGCCAGGATCCTGGTAAGAGCCTGAAAAAAACAGGCCTCAAACACATTAGGTGCATAGACCGAGCAGAGAGCCACTTTCAAACCTGCCAGCAACCCCCACACACAAACATACCTGCCTTCGGAGTCAATATCCACTCTTTCTTCAACCCAGCTCACCGACCTGGTGATTAATATGGCCACACCCTGTTTCTTCCCTACCGCCGGGGATCCATAAACCTTAGTTATATGACCTTTACATAACTTCTTATGCTCCGCAGCGGACTGGTGTGTTTCCTGTAGCATAATCACCCCAAGCTGTTTGCGTTTCAATTGCTGGAGCACTTTATATCGCTTTATCGGGGAGCCTAGACCACAGACATTCCAAGAGGCTATCTTAGTACCAACACTCATTGCTTACTGTATCCAAAAGCCGCCAAGAAACACAAAACCAATGCTCCATGTGGCAGAAACCCCCCCAGCCTAGGGTCCCCCCCCCACCTTCCACAACAAGATCCCGGAATACTCTTATGCCCACACACAAACATTCAAAACAGCCATCCAACATCCCTAGCAAACCCAGCACACCAGATACACACCCCTCCCACCCTAGTCCAACCCCTACCCTTCCCCCCACCCCAGCTAACCATAGTCCCCCCCCCCCCGCCTAGCATCACAAACCTGCACCAACCAGCAGTCCTCCTCCACGACTTCCGAATCATGCAGAGCCCCCCTCCCCCGAGGCATTCATGACTCCACCCACGCCCTCCCAGGCGCTACAAGGGCCCCACCGCATGCTTACTCCCCCCTCCCTGCTGTCCATTCCAACGACCCTTTACAGAGAAGATAAACAAGCCCAATGGGTCACAATACATTAACTCCCAACCACTGACCGCCAAGGTATTACAAGTGCAAAGCATACAATAGGACATGTATATACAACTGTGCACAAGCTCCATTCCTCTTCCCACCCACCCTCCCTCCAACATGGGCACAAATACAACAGGGTAATCAGACTCCCATCAAGCTGAAGAGCTGGTAACATATACGCGCCCAAGTCATCGGGAGCCCATAGCCCAGACAATAATATATGCCATAGTGAGAGAGAATGGCTCCGGCCCCTACAAACCAGGCGGCGCGGTCTTAGTGGGCCCTCTCTGGGTACCCAAAGATTCACCGCCTAGGCCAGAGGAAGCACGCACAGCAGCCCAGCCTCCAATCACCTCATTGCAATAGCTGCTGTGAGTACTATCCCCCGAACACCGCACTGAGTACTGCCACAGCACAGCCCTGCTGGCCAGTTTCCAGTAATAGGCATACAAATTAATACAGTGCTATGGGGAAAGGAACTGTCCATCTCCGAGCTTATACAGATCAATAACCAGAAGACACATGAAGGAAAACTGAAAATAACCAAGCAGACAATAAACCAAATAAAATTTAGAGCAAAATGAGAGAAAAAAAACAAGAAAGATGGTGAAAAGGGAGAAGTTATAACCAATGGAAAAAAAAAACCCTTTAAAAGAAGGAAGAGGGAGGGAAACGGGAGAAGTAATCCCTCCAGGGCCATACGTGCCCATGATCAGCACCGTCACCACCATCTAAAACAGATAGGGCTGGGTTCAGAGTTCCCCAATTAGCAGTTCGCGAATGGTAGCAGGGGTATTTGCGAGCAGCTCAACTCGGGGAGGCCTCCTCATTCAGCCTAGGCAATTACAGTAGTCCATCACTGCCTCCGGCGTCGTAAATGTCCGTCGGCCTCCTTCGCAGTCGACGCGCAGGGTTGCTGGATATGCCATAGTGAAGCGCAGTCCCCGCTCCACCAGTCGACCACAGACTTCCTTAAAAGCTCGGCGGCGCAGCGAAACCCCGGCAGAATAGTCCTGGAAGATCAGAATCTTGCAGGCTTCACCCCCCCGAGCGTCGCTTCTGCCGCGAGGCTCACAAGACTCCCTCCTTCTGCATAGCGTTCAGAAAACGTGCAATCACCGCCCTGGGCCTGTTATCTCCAGGCCCGTGTGGCCCCAACCAATGTGCTCTCTCCAAGACTATGGCACCTAACTCCGCTTCCAGAGGTAAGTTTGCAGGCAGCCACCGCTCCAAGTATTGCCGAAGATCCTTTTCCTGCACCGATTCCTCTATCCCGATAAAGTGGAGGTTGTTTCGCCAACTCCGATTTTCGAGATCCTCCAATTTCTCCTCGTGCCTTGCCAGGGCCTCCTCTAGCTTTTTAATTCGGGCCTCATCCTGCACGCGCGTGTCCGAGGGAGCCGATACGATGCTCCACTTGCTCCACCCTGCTGGTAAAGGCACTGACTGCCTGAGCCACCTCGGTGATTTGTGATGCTAAGCCTCCCAGGCGGTCCTCCAAGGCCTCCACTACCGCCTTCGAGACCTCTGCCACCATAGTCAGCGCAGCCACCAGCAGCTTCCCGTCAGGAGCTCCGTCAGCCATCTTGGTTTCTCCTCCTCGAGGCCTCTCTCGCCGGGGAGTTTTTGTTGCCATGGGGTCGCCGTCCCTCGAGGATCACAAAGCCAGGCGCCCCCAGCAAAGGTTGCTGTTCTCCCCCACTCCGGTAAAGTTCAGAGGCTAAAAAACAAGGTAGATGGCCGGGGGGGAGGGAGCGTGCTCCGGAGCTAAGAAGGAGACATCCTACTCAGCCCACCATGTCACCGGAAGTCGAACAAGGTATATTAAACGTATTAGGTACAGTTTTATTGGTATAAATATCCATAGCAACCCTTAGTAAGTAAAGAACTTAAAGATCTAAACAAAAATTTAAAACTAAGAGGCAGACAGCAGTCCAGCTGCGGGATGGGGGCTTTCCAGTCTTTTGCATTGAGTGTCACATGTATGATTTTCTCCCAGTTGGTGAGAGGTCTTACGTGTGCACTAGGTGCAAGGAGCTCTTTGCTCTCAGGGAACGAGTCCGTTCTCTAGAGGCCAGAGTAGCAGACTTGGAAAACATAAGAAAGACAGAGAGGTACATAGACGAGACCAACAGGGATATAGTCCTGAAGTCCCACCTCCAGTCTGGTAGCATCCCTGTTGCCATGGAGGAGAGAGGTCACGTGACAGGAGAGCATCACCCTGGTGTGGCAGGAAGTGATCCTGTAACTAGGACCTGTCCTCCAGGTGATGTAAAACCCTCTCGCACCGAGGAAGTTTCTCCAGAGTCATGTGCCCATGAGGGAAGGGTTAGGACAGCCGTTATAGTTGGTGATTCGATCATTAGGCATGTAGATAGCTGGGTGGCTGGTGGACGTGAGGATCGCCTGGTAACATGCCTGCCTGGTGCGAAGGTAGCGGACCTCACGCGCCACCTAGATAAGGTTTTAGATAGTGCTGGGGAGGAGTCTGCTGTCTTGGTACATGTCGGTACCATTGACATAGGAAAATGTGGTAGGGAGGTTCTGGAGGCTAAATTTAGGCTTTTAGGTAGGAAGTTGAAATCCAGAACTTCCAGGGTAGCGTTCTCCGAAATGCTTCCCGTTCCACATGCAGGACCCAAAAGGCAGGCAGAGCTCCGGAGTCTCAATGCGTGGATGAGACAATGGTGCAGAGATGAGGGGTTTGGATTTGTTAGGAACTGGGGTACATTCTGGGGAAAGGAGGGGCTCTTCCGAAGGGATGGGCTTCACCTTAACCGGGATGGAACCAGGCTGCTGGCATTAACCTTTTAAAAAGGAGATAGAGCAGCTTTTAAACTAGATATTAGGGGAAAGCCGACAGTCGCCCAAGAGTAGATGGTTCGGAAGAATGTATTTATTTATTTTTATTTTATTTAGTATACATTTGTATACCGCTACTTCCAGCGATCAGCAGCGGTTTTTGATTACAGATTGGAAATTGTCAAATCATGACAGGAAATTTTTTTTGAGGTATAAACACATTGATTAGACAGGAAAGCACAGCACACAGAGAACTATTTTACAGGGAACATGGGCTATGGAGGGTTAAGTGGCTTGCCCAAGACCACAAGGAGCACCTGTGGGACTAGAAACCCCAGTCCTTCCGGCCCAAGGTTGCTGTCCTCTAGTGGGATTTGAACCCCTGACCTTCCGGCCCGAAGTACCTTGCCCCAACCACTAGGCTACTCCTCCACTCCACTCCTTTCCCTTGAAGGATACTACCAAAAGCAGAGGGGTTCCAAAAAAGAGTAAAGTAGCCCAAATGCCCTCGAGTATGGAGCAGACAGAGCTTAAAAATCCCAAATTACCCATGTCTACCAATCGTCAAATTAATATGAATAAAATAGTCTCTAAAATGCTTGTATGCAAATGCTAGAAGTCTAAAAAAATAAGATGGGAGAGTTAGAATATATAGCACTAAATGAGAGGTTAGATGTGATTGGAATATCAGAGACATGGTGGAAGGAGGACAACCAGTGGGACACTGTGATACCTGGGTACAAACTATATCGTAATGATAGAGCTGATCAAATTGGTGGAGGGGTTGCTCTCTATGTTAGAGAGGGCATTGAGTCAGAAAGGATTAAAGTTTTGCAGGAAACAAAATTTGCTGTAGAATCTCTATGGATTGAAATTCCAAGTAAAAAGGGGAAGGCGATGGCAGTGGGGGTGTACTATCGACCGCCTGGCCAGAATGAACAAATGGATGATGAAATGCTCAAAGAAATCAAGGAAGCTAACAAAAGTTACAGTGCGGTAATAATAATGGGCGATTTCAATTACCCCGGTATCGACTGGGTCAGTGTCACGGCAGGACATGCTAGGGAGATAAAGTTCCTTGATGACATAAATGACTGCTTCTTGGAGCAGCTGGTTCATGAACCAACCAGAGGCGAAGCCATATTAGACCTAGTCCTTAGTGGAACACCAGATCTAGTGCAAGAGATAAGGGTGTTGGGGCCACTTGGCAATAGTGATCATAGCATGATCGCCTTTGATTTAATTAGTGGAGGAGAGATAGTAAGGAAATCCACAGTACTACCTTTTAACTTTCGAAAGGGAGACTATGATAAAATGAGGAAAATAGTTATGAAAAAACTAAAAGGAGCAGTTGCAAAGGTTAAAGACTTACATCAAGCTTGGGTGTTGTTGAAAAATACTATCTTGGAAGCCCAGACCAGCTGTATTCCACGCTTTCAGAAAAGTGGAAGGAAATCCAAAAAATTGCCAGCATGGTTTAAAGGTGAGGTCAGAGAGGCTGTTGTTGCCAAGGGAGCATCTTTCCGGAAATGGAAAAAAGAGCCAAACAATGAAACCTGGAAACAGCACAAGCACTGGCAGGTCAAATGCAAGGCATTGATAAAGAAGGCAAAGAGAGAATTTGAGCAGAAGCTTGCTGCAGAAGCAAAAACGCAAAATAAAGATTTATTTCAAGTACATTCGTAACAAAAAACCTGTGAGAGAGTCAGTTGGACCATTAGATGAAAGAGGAGTTAAAAGGGTTCTAAGAGGCGACAAGGCGATAGCGGAGAGACTGAATGAATTCTTTGCTTCAGTCTTTACTGAGGAAGATGTAGGGATGTTACCCATGACTGAAGTGGTATTTATAGGTGCGGAAGAATTGAAGGAAATAGCGATACATCGGGAAGATGTATTACAACTATTAGATAAACTGAAGAGTAGCAAATCACCTGGGCCGGATGGTATACATCCAAGGGTGTTGAAAGAACTGAAATATGAGATTGCAGACCTGCTATTAGTAATCTGTGAACTATCATTAAAATCATCTCTAATACCTGAAGATTGGAGGATCGCCAATGTAACACCAATTTTTAAAAAGGGTTCCAGGGGTGATCCGGGAAACTACAGACTGGTGAGCCTCACGTCAGTACAGGGAAAAATGGTAGAAACCATCATAAAGAATAAAATTACTCAGCATGTAGATAGTCATGGCCTAATGGGAGACAGCCAACATGGCTTTAGACAAGGAAGATCTTGTCTTACTAATCTGTTATGTTTTTTGAAAGTGTGAATAAAAAGGTGGACAAATGTGAGTCGGTTGATATAGTGTATCTGGACTTTCAGAAAGCCTTTGACAAGGTCCCTCATCAGAGACTTTTGGCAAAACTAAAGAGTCATGGGATAGGAGGCAGTGTACTACTGTGGATCAGGAACTGGTTAAAAGATAGAAAGCAGAGGGTTGGGCTAAATGGCCAATTTTCCCAGTGGAGAAAGGTGAATAGTTGTGTACCCCAGGGATCTGTGTTGGGTCCGCTGCTTTTTGGACATATTCATAAATGACCTAGAAAGTGGAATAACGAGTGAGGTTATCAAATTTGCAGATGACACAAAACTATTTAAAGTTGTTAAAACCCAAGAGGATTGTGGAAAATTACAAGAGGATCTTGATAAATTGGAAGACTGGGCATCAAAATGGCAGATGAAATTTAATGTGGACAAGTGCAAAGTTATGCACCTAGATAAGAACAACCCAAACTATGGTTACATGATGCAAGGTTCCACATTAGGAACCACCACCCAGGAAAAAGATTTAGGTGTCATTGTGGATAACATGTTAAAACCCTCGGCCCAGTGTGCAGCAGCAGCCAAGAGAGCAAATAGAATGCTAGGTATCATAAGGAAAGGAATGGAAAATAAAACAAAAGATATTATAATGCCTCTATACCGTTCCATGGTGAGACCGCACCTTGAATATTGTGTGCAATTCTGGTCGCCGTATCTTAAAAAGGATATAGCGTTATTAGAAAAGGTTCAGAGAAGAGCCACCAAAATGGTGAAGGGGATGGAAGGATACTCTTATGAAGAAAGGCTAAAAAGGTTAGGGCTCTTTAACCTGGAAAAGAGACGGCTGCGGGGAGATTTGATAGAAGTCTATAAATTAATGAACGAAGTGGAACGGGTAAACTTAGATCGACTGTTTTACGTTATCAGAATATAGAAAGACTAGGGGACATGCAATGAAGCTACAGGGTAAACTATTTAAGACTAATAAAAGAAAATATTTTTTCACTCAACGTGTAATCAAACTCTGGAATTTGTTACCGGAGGATGTAGTAAAGGCTGTTAGTGTAGCTGGGTTTAAAAAGGTTTGGACAAGTTCCTGGAGGAAAGGTCCATAAACCATTATTAAGAAGGGACCCAGGATATCAATGCTTGACCTAGTACAAGTATTGCAGAACCTGTGTCTTTTGGGGAAACTGTTAGGTACGTATGACCTAGATTGGCCACTGTTGGAAACAGGATACTGGGCTTGATGGACCTTGGTCTAACCCAGTATGGCATATCTTATGTTCTTAGCCATGTTCTGTGCGAACAAGCAGGGGGGAACAGGCTCTCTGTCGCTTTGCAACGAAGCTTTGCGACTATGGGCCCTCGCTAGAGAGCAGCAGATTCATCTGCTGGCAGTATATCTTCCAGGCATTCAAAACTCTTGGGCGGACAGACTCAGTCGAGTTCTCCTTCCACACGAGTGGTCTCTGCATGCAGACCAGGTGACCAGGATATTTCAACTTTGGGGAACCCCGGACATAGACCTCTTTGCAAGTCCGTGGAATGCCAAACTTCCCCGGTTCTGTTCCAGAATTCCAGCTCAGAGGGCTCAGGCCAGGGATGCTTTCCTCCTTTACTGGGGTCAAGACTTCCTGTATGCCTTTCCACCCATTCCCCTAATTCCCAAAACCCTATTCAAGCTTCAGAGAGACAGAGGCCACATGATTCTCATAGCACCACATTGGCCACGGCAAGTATGGTACCCTCTGCTTCTACATTTCTCTCAAGCTCCCTCCCTGGAGTTAGGGTCTGCTCCAGATCTCCTATCTCAGGATAACGGGATGTTATGGCATCCCAATCCCCAGTCCCTGCATCTCAGGGCTTGGTTGCTGAAGGCCTAGATCTCCAAGATCTTCATCTTTCTCAGCAAGTGAAAGATGTTCTTTATGCTTCCAGAAAACCTTCCACTAGATGTTCTTATGCTTTCAAGTGGAAAAGGTATACTATTTGGTGTTCAGAAAAGGGTCTTAACCCCCTTGCGATACCTCTGGAATCTTTACTGGAGTATCTCCTCCATTTGTCTAATGCAGGCCTTAAGACAAATTCAGTAAGAGTCCATTTGAGTGCTATTGCAGCTTCTCTTAAACCTCTAAATGGACAACCTATTTCCTCTCATCCTCTTATAGCAAGATTCATGAGAGGCCTCCTTCTAACTAAGACTCCCATTAGACCACCTCCGGTGGCATGGCACTTGAACCTGGTTCTTGGGCAGCTCATGAAGCCACCTTTCGAACCGTTAGCTACCACCTCCTTGAAATTTCTTTCTTGGAAGGTTATCTTTCTCAGTGCAATCACATCAGCACGCCGCATTAGTGAATTGCAAGCACTAGTAGCTAATCCACGTTATACAAGGTTCCATCATGACAAGGTAGTCCTTAGGACTCATCCACACTTTATGCCTATGGTGGTCTCGCCTTTTCATCTCAACCAAGATGTCTACCTACCTGTCTTTTTTCCAGGACCTCATGCATCAAATGCAGAGAGGAATCTTCCTACCTTGGACTGTAAAAGAGCTCTAGCTTTTTATTTACAAAGAACACAGCAACATAAAGTCATCTCAACTCTTTGTTGCTTTTGATCCTTCTCATTTGGGACTTCCAGTCTCCAAGAGAACACTATCTAACTGGATTGCTCAGTGTATTTCTTTCGCCTATCAGAGTAAGAACCTTTCTCTGGAGGGCCATGTCAACAGTGGCGGCCCAAGGGGGGGCGCGGGGCCATGTGCGGAGACTCGGTGCGGGGCCTCATTTGCATAAATATTTGTATAATGTTACCTTACACTAACTTTTAGTAAACATGCCTCTTAATGAGTGTATGGATAAAGAAAGACTAAAAGATTTCTACATTACTATAATCCAGTGCCAACTGCCAGGCACATTAGGAACTACTACAAACACTGCCCATTTAGAACCCATAGCAAACCCGCCGTATCATAACAGCACTACCAGGACTCACAAAGCACAAGACCCTACCTATCAGAAGGCTACACTGAAAATATTAAACCAATACATTTCAGAGAATAACAATACATGACCTACTGGGGAAAGAGAACAAGTGGCAATGTCAAACAGGAATTACATAAACAGAATACCTCAGCTCAGTTACACATGCAGAACCTAGACCATCACCAAACAAGGAATCACAATTTAGAAACAGGAAGACAATAATTAAACTGGGAACCCCAAAAGCCCAACAACACTGTAGAAATAAAACTATAAATTAATTTCCTCTTGTACTAAACAAAGCACAGACGTTAATGATGCACATTTCCCAGAGCTGGCATATTTCAGTTAATAAATTCAAAAAAGAGATATTTTTCTACCTTTTTGTGCATTTTTTTTTCAGTTGCAATTGCTGCAGCCACTTTCTTCTGGTTTCTTCGTGTCTTCTGCTAACTCTCCATTTGTCTTTTCTTCTCTTTTCTAGTTTTTTTTCCATTCTCTCTCTACATCTGCTTTAACATACTAATCTTTCTCCTTTTGCTCGTTCCTCATTCCTATTTCATCCACTCAAATTTTACTCCTCCATCCTCAATCCCCACTTACTCTCCCAATATCCGGCCAATTGTAGATTTGTCTTTCCTCCCACACAAAATATTTTTTCACTCTCCCAGCTCTATCCCATTCTAATCCTCCCCCAACATCAGCTCCCTTCTATTTCCAGCCCCACCCAGCATCCGCTCCCTTCTAGTCCACGCATCAGCCCATTTCCAGTCCTAGCCCTCCATAAGCCCATTTCTAGTCCTATCCTAGCCCCACCATTAGCCCATTTTCAGTCCTATCCTAGCCCCACTATTAGCCCATTTCCAGTCCTAGCTCCCCCATCCGAGTCCCTCCATCAGCTCATTTCCAATCCCAGCCCCACCATCAGCCCATTTCTACTCCTTTCCTAGCCCCACCATCAGCCCATGTCAAATCCTAGCTCCCCTCCATTCAGCCCATTTCCAATCCAAGCCCCCCATGAGCCTACTTCCAGTTCTAACCCCTCCATGAGTCCATTTAAATCCATGCCCCCCCAACAGCCCATTTCCAGTCCTATCCTAGCCCTCCATCAGCCCATTTCCTGTCCTAGCCCCCTCACTCAGTCCATTACCAGTCCTAGCCCCCCCATAGCCCATTACCAATCCTAAGCCCCCCATCACCCCATTTTGTCTTAACCCCCCCATAGCCCATTACCAGTCCTATCCCCCATCAGCCCATTTCCAGTCGTAGCCTCCCCACAGCCCATTCCAGTCCTAACCCGCCCATTTCCAGTCCTAGCCCCCCCATAGGGGGGTTAGGACTGGTAATGGGCTATGGGGGGGCTAGGACTGGAAATGGACTGATGGGGGTTAGGACTGATAATGGGCTATGGGGGGGCTAAGACAAAATGGGGTGATGGGGGGCTTAGGATTGGTAATGGGCTATGGGGGGGCTAGGACTGGTAATGGGCTATAGGGGGGCTAGGACTGGAAATGTGCTGATGGGAGGGTTAGGACTGGTAATGGGCTATGGGCTTGCTAAGACTGGAAATGGGCTGATAGCCCATTACCAGTCCTAACCCCCCTATCAGCCCATTTCCAGTCTTAGCAAGCCCATAGCCCATTACCAGTCCTAACCCTCCCATCAGCACATTTCCAGTCCTAGCCCCCCTATAGCCCATTACCAGTCCTAACCCACCCATCAGCCCATTTCCAGTCTTAGCCCCCCATAGCCCATTACCAGTCCTAACCCCCGTCCCCCATCAGCCCACTTCCAGTCTTAGTCCCCCCCGTAGCCCATTAGTAGTCCTAACCCCCCATAGCCCATTACCAGTCCTAGCCCCCGCCCCCGTCCGCCCCCTTCCAGTCTTAGTCCCCCCGTAGCACATTAGTATTCCTAACCCCCCCATCGCCCATTACCAGTCCTAACCCCCCCGTAGCTCATTAGTAGTCCTAAACCCCCCCCCCCCCAGATAGATTTAAAAAAAATACTGGCTGCTGCTGCTGCCGCCGTGGCAGCGGCAGAATCAAACGTCAACGCCGCGGGGCCCCGACTGCCCGGCACAACCTCCCTCGAGCATCAGCTCCCGAGTCCCTCCCAAAGCGCGGGTTTTCAGAGCCGCGAGAGCTTCCCCCCTTCTCGCGGCTCTGTTAATCCCGCCGGGGCTGATGGGATTTCCCATCAGCCCCGGTGGGATTAACAGAGCCGCAAGAGGTCAGAGAAGCTCTCGCGGCTCTGAAAGCCCGCGCTTTGGGAGAGATTCGGGAGCTGATGCTCGAGGGAGGTTCTGCCGGGCAGTCGGGGCCCCGCGGCGTTGACGTTTGATTCTGCCGCTGCCACGGCGGCAGCAGCAGCCGGTATTTTTTTTTTAAATGTACTTGGGCTAATGAATGTGTTTTGCGCGGGGCCCCCTGAAACGCGGGGCCCTGTGCAAAAAACATTCTTGCTCAATGGACGGGCCGGCCCTGCATGTCACAGCTCACAATGTGAGAGCCATGGCAGCCTCAATGGCTCATCTGAACTCTGTGTCTATTGACGACATCTGTCGAGCAGCCACTTGGGCCTCAGTTCATACCTTCACAGCCCATTACTGCTTGGACAAGGACTCCCGCCGGGATGTCTTGTTTGGTCAGGCTGTTCTCAAACACCTGTTCCATACCTAATCAACTCCTACCCACCATCCCTGGTAGGATGCCAGATATCCATGGGGGGGAAGTGGAGCCGTTCTCAGGGGCACACAACCTCTGGGGTCTCTCCCTGGCACCTAAAGCTAGGGAGTCCTCATATGTGATGACTACATTCCTGCTTGTTCCTGGAGATAGCATAGTTACTCACCTGTAACAGGTGATCTCCGGGAACAGCAGGAATTTAGTCCTCACAACCCACCCACCTCCCCTAGGAGTTGTATTTTCTCTATCTCTCTCTTTTCCTTTCCCTCGCTTTCTCTCTTTGTCTCAGCTCTAAAACTCAACTGGAGAAAGGCGGTTGGGAAAGGCGGGAAGGCAGCATGCAGGCGCTGTGGGATGCTCCCAAAAGCGTTCTAATTGGACACTGGGGAGCGTTCCCGCGCAGGCTCCGTCGGTACCAACGATACCCATATGTGAGGACTAAATTCCTGCTGTTCCCGGAGATCACCTGTTACAGGTGAGTAACTATGCTTAATAGGTAAGCAGCTTTGCTTTTTTTGTTGTAAATTCTCTTATGGCACCTAGTGACCCAACCATAAAGGGGCTTGTTTACAAAGCCGCGGTAGCAGCTTCCGCCTGATATCGGAGCCGCAGCCCCATTGAATTCACTAGAAGTCGGTGTATTCAATAGGGCCACGGCTCTGATTTCGGGCGGAAGCCGCTACCGCAACTTTGTGAACAAGCCCCATAGTTTTCTGGTTTCTAAATACACTGACTTCTAGTGGTGGTGACACACAGCAATATCTCTTAGTTTGGGATAGTGACACTGCAGTGTAAAATAGCAAAAGCGTTCTTTGAAATCTGGCAGTGTCATATAATGCGTAGAGATATAATCATTCTTAGTTTTATTTGAGCACTTTCTTTTTTTATTCTTTTCAACACAATAGAAGTTGGAAAGAATTTTACTAAAGGGGTTGAAGGAGGGCAAAATAACTGAAAATTTAATGGAATGGGATGAAAATTGGTATGTCAGAAGAACTGGTAAAAAAAAAAAAGGCACCATTGAGTTCAAGAATGGGCTAAATCGGACTGGTGGTTCTAGAAAAATAGACCTCCCAAAAAAGACTTCTTGTGTTTTATATAGGAGGAGTTCCAGTGCCTGTAACATAGAAACTTGTATACAGTGAATCATAGCAGTTATGAAATTCTTCATTTCAAACTGAAGCTACCCCACTCTCAAAAACTATCTCCTCATAACTGCCTTCCACGCTGCCACCTTCAGTTACCCTCCACAGACACGATGCATACACATGGATTGCAAATAATTCCTTAGCTGTGATGTACTGCATTTTTTCAAGTAAATATTTTATTTTTGTTGTGCCTATTGATTGAATTGTACAGTTTTTATTTATTTTATTTTATTTATTTAAAGTCTCTTCTATACCGCACTATTCAGCATCAGCGCGGTTTACATTGAACAAAGAAATTACACATTTCCGATGGTACTTTGTGTTTACATTTGAACAGGAAGAAATAACTTGGATAACAGGGGTAACTATTTACAAATTAAGACAGTAACTATTTACAAATTAAGACAGAATCATGAACATTTCTTGGTTTCAGCGTTATTGGTTTTGGGAGGTCTGTGAGGTGGTTGAAATAACTGCATTGGTTACTGGGTAATACAAGAGGAAGAGGTGGTGTTTCAAAGCTTTTCTGAATTGCAATAGATCCGGGATTGCTCGGATGTCTTGAGGGAGGCTGTTCCAACACCTTGGGGCACAGAACTTGAAAGCCCTGTCTGCTGTTGCTTTGGTACAGTGTGTAATTGATTTTGGGACTACAAGTGTGTTGAGTGTTACTGACCGTCTGTCCCTATTTTGAGGTGTCACCTGGATCAGATCCGTTAGTGACTCAGATGAGAGCCCTTTGATTTATTTATTTATTTATTTAGTAAACACTTGTATACCGCTGCTTCCTACGATCAGCAGCGGTTTACTTTACAGAATCATAATGTATTGTACGGTACATTGAGATTTCAGTTTTACATTTTGATTAGTCAATGATTACGTAACACGGGACAAGCATTTGGATACGATACACATTTGATTAAAGCACACAGATCAAGGTATACATTTGATTTCAGTAGATTGGGGGAGGGCCCCATATATACAATTTGTACAGAATTAGTTGCCAAGGTGTACAGACTATACATGGTTATATATTGATGGCCTTGAATGTCAGTAGTAATGACTTGTAAGTGAGTCTACTTCGTATCGGGAGCCAATGGAGTTGTTTTAGGATGGGTGAGATATGGTCTTTCCTGGATGCTCCATGTAGGACTCTTGCTGCGGCATTTGCCAGTTGTAGTGGTTGCAAGGTGGATTGAGGGAGCCCTTGTAGGATTGAATTCGCATAATCAAAATGTGGCATGATTAGGGCCTGATAGATGGTTCTGAAATCATTCGGCTCTAGCAGGGATCGTAGGTGTCTAAGGGAACGGATTTTTTGGTATACCGCTCTTACAATGTTTCCAATGTGCGCCTTCATATCCAAGTGCTGGTCTAGAGTGACGCCGAGGTACCTGATAGTGGGTTTGGTCTGGAGGTCTGCATCCTTCACCTTCAAGAAAGACGGAGCAATGAAGTTTCGGTCTTTTGTGATGAACAACACCTCCGTTTTCTTGTGTTGGATCTTGAGGTTTTGGGATCGCAGCCAGTTGGATACTTCATTTATGCAGTTTGTTAATGAAGTGAAGTCGGGGTTCTCTGTTGTAAAAGGCATGTATAACAGCACATCATCCGCATATATCATACATTTGATATTGAAAGACCGTATCAGGTTGCAGATAGGCTGCATGTATATATTGAACATAAGGGCGGAGAGGGAGGAGCCTTGTGGGACCCCCTGCTTTTGATGGAACAGATCTGATGCAGTATTGTTGGATCGCACCTGCTGCCACCTGTCAGAGAGGTAGGATCTGCACCACTCGAGTGCTTTATCAGTAATTCCCTTACCCTCGAGTCGTTCTAGGAGACGTTCATAGCTCACGGAATCGAATGCCGCTGCTATGTCTAGGAAGACCAGGATGAACCCTTGGCGGATATTGTTGATGCCTGTTAATATGTTGCTGAATAGAGTAGTGAGCAGTGTTTCCACACCATGGGCTTCTCTAAAGCCATGTTGACAAGGGTCTAGTGGTGCGTTAGTTTCTATATGCTCTTCGATTTGTCTTTGTACCTCCTTTTCCATTATTTTTGCCAGTAACGGTATGCTTGATATTGGCCTATAGGATTCAGGCATCAGAGGGTCAAGCTTGTTGTTTTTTAGCAATGGCCTTATGGATGTGCGTTTGAGGGTATTTGGGAAAGTTCCTGTTGTGAAAGAAAGTTCCATAAGGCTGGATACGAATGGGCTCAGGTGGTTTCGTAGTTCCTTGATCCAGAACGCAGGGCATGGGTCGGTTTGGGCGGTGGTCATGTTGATGCCAGCAGTGGTGTCCTCAATGCGCAGTTTGGGTGGTATTTTGAAAGTAGTGAGTAGAGTCTGATCGTATGGTTCAAGGATCTTGCAAGGTGTAGGGATATTGTCAATCTGGCAGTTTTCTTATTGGTTGCCAAGTACTATCTGTTGTCATGGATAGGGCTAAATTAAGGCATTGGCAAAACTGAAACATACCTAGGAGCCAAAGTTTAGGGAGAACATGTCAGATGTCCTCAGAACTCAGGAGGTTGAGATTGATAACTGTCTTTTTTCAGGATTTGACTGATTTTTACATTAATGTCTGTAAACTAGAAGGATGTCTAATATGTCTGGACATTTTTCAGAGGAGTTAAAATTCTGTGCACATCTCCAGACCTCTCCTGTGCGAGTGAGCCCACCTTGCCTGTTTCCAGTGTAACTAGCTACAGAGATTTTGGATAAGATTCAGCCAATTGAAAGGCTGTGGAGGAAGAGAACTGGAAAGCGGCTAGAATCACAGAAAGAAGGGTAGTGAGCTGGGGGAAGTTTCTTTGCTGTAGAAGTTAGATGTTGTATGTGATGAAAAGAAATGCCCCCCCTCCCTCCAAAAAAAAGAAAGCCCCATGCATTTCTATGTGAAAAGTAGTTCCAACAGCTGCAGCATAGAAACACTAATTCACAGTAACATAGCAATTACAGACCTGAACCTTTTAAACCGTCCTCATTTCTCATCTCCTCTGCTGATCATAGGCACATACAGAACCAACATAGACATATAGATGCTTGTACAGACACACACAGGGCCAGACAAACCACTGTGCAAACTAGGCAATTGCCTAGGGTGGCAGCTTCGGGGGAGGAGGGAGGCTGTAAAGAGCAAGGCTTTCAAAGCTAAACTATAGATTCTGATAGCGGGGGAGGGGGTATGTAAGGCTCAAGATCTGCCCAGGGTGCCAACACTTTGAACCAACTCTTGTCGCCGGCCCTGCAGACACACATACAAAATACATGGACTGAGACATAAACACATATGCATACATAGAGACACGCATAGGCATACCAGCCCACAAAGATCTCTCCCTCACAGAGGGGTTGGAAAGAAATATCTGGTGTGCCTGAATTTAACTTGCCTTGAAATAAAATTAATTCCATGCACTATGCTCACTCTGCATGCTTTTCCCACTTTTTTAAAGGTTTAATCACTGCAGTAAAAAGTAAAGGGCCTTGAGTGTACCAAGTATTTTTCCTATTGACGTAGAATTGGAGAATACCTTTAGTATGTAAGCCTTCAGGATTTCATTGCATCTATAGTAATGAAAACTGAAATAGTTTATATTAGAAGTGGTCCAAATGAGGCAACACTGGATTTAGTGCCATGAGTGGATAGTTTTGCCTTATTGGCAAAGTCTATGAATTGTTGCCTTTTCCAGGTTATTCTTTCCAACCCAACATAACTTAGAATTTTACAAAAGGGGTCAAGAAGTGTCTGGAGGCAAAATAACTTTCAGAAAATGTAAATGGGATGAAATGAAATTAGGCATGGGGGAAAATTGGTGAAAAGACAGCGTTTGAGAATGGGCCAGATCATCCCATGAATTCGAGAGAAATAAGCTCCCCCAAAAAATGGCACAATGTACTTCTATGGGAGAGTGCCAGCTTCTGCAGCATAGAAACTTGATTACAGTGAAACACAGAAGTTAAAGGAATTTCTTCTTCGCCGAACTGCACCTCCTTCAAAATCTACCCCCCCCCCTTCAATTATCCCACCACCTTGCAAACTGCCCTACTCCCATAATTACAAATCTGCCATCTTCAACTGCCCTTCCTGCTTCCACTGTAACTAGCAGCACCAACTGTGGAAAAGATCCAGCTAATGAGAAGGCACTGGAAGCAGGAATAGTGGAAACTAGCTCCAGCTAAACTCCAATTAGCTGTTATGAAGGCTTTGGGGGAGGGGGGAACACTGGAATGCCACTCTAGTTACAGAAATGAAGGAGGTGAGCTGGAGGAAATTTGTGGGCTGTACAGCTGAAATTTCTGCATACGGTAGGAGATGGAAAAGAAATTGTCTCCATTCCCTCCCCCCCCCAAAGAATATATCTTCCAATGCATGTCTATTGGATAAGAAGTTCTAACAGCTGCAGCAAAGTAACACTGGTTCAGAGTAACTTAGCAATTACGGAATTGCTCCTTTCAAACAGCTTTCCCCTCTTATCTCCTCTTATAATCACAGACACACAGAGAACCAACACAGATATGAATGCACAGCATACACATACTAACAGGCCCATACATGCACTGACACGCGCAGATATAACAGCCCACAAAGACATGCAAACACACAAAATAGATATATGCACACACAAACAAAACAGAGATGCATGCACGTGCATACACACACGATGCAGGAGGTGAGAGACCAAGAAAATGTGGCAGAAAGAGAAATATTTCCTATCATGTTGGGTGCCACCATCTTGATAAAGAAGAATTTCCAAGTACATCTTGACAAACTACCCATACATGTTACATCTTATGAACTCCAGCAGGAGGCTCTCTTTGGCACGATGCAAGTATTACGCCAAGCCTTAGTAAATTTGAGAAACTGATATCATACTCCCCTTGCCCTGGCTTAGAAGTGAGGTTCACGCCTGTCATGGTATGCACAAAACTAACCCATTTGGAGAAACTGCCCTGCAACACAGATAGGTGTGCATGTATATACATACACATAGGAAGGAGTTTCATGAGCCATGCTCTGTATACTCGTTTTTGCTTTCCAATCCAAAAAACTCATCCACATATGAGGATGCATACAAAGAGAGGTTGGAAAGAATTCCATGAGCAGTGTTCCACATGTTTTTCCCCACTTGTTTATATCTTACAGTAGAACTGATACATACAGCTAAAAAATATTCATGGGTCTCTGCCTCAAATATTTGGAAGTAACAATACTAGACTTTTTAATTAGTAACTGAACAAATCTAGATCCTTTAGTGTACATGAGTCACAACTAACTGAAGGCTATTCTGTGTTTCAGAAATGTTACAAATTGTCCCAACATCTTATTTTCTCTTGTATATAATCTTTTTAACATAGTTTTAGAGAGAAAATGAAGTTCTGTTTTAAGAAGAAACGTTTTTAAAATTCTAAACTTACTGTCTGCATATCAGATGTTTAGTAAAACAGGATAAAGGACATTCTTGACACGTGCCCTTTTATTTCATATTAGTAATCTAATTTTTTGCAAATATCTTTATTTTGTAAAGTTGTACTACTACTATTCAGCACTTATAGAGCACCACGCACACAGCGCTGCACAGCTAACCTACATACAAAAGACAGTCCCTGCCCATACTCCAATTAGCCAACCTATTTGAAATATAGTTTCATATTTTGTTAGTTTTAAGGTTATTTGTAATCGAAGGTTCTGCAGTTCCTGACTTCATAATGTCTCCCATCAACATACACACACTATGATTGAGTATACCCTGTGTTTGGAACAGTTCTGCTATTTTGACAAAGTTTGTGCCCAGTCCTGCAATTCAATACATATAGCAGAGCCCCAGTTTCCTGTGGTTCTTCATGAGGGAGCACAAAATTCTTCCATGCCGTGGTAATGCAAAATCCCTATAAAACTAGGGAAAGTAGGTCACTGATTTTCTCACCACTCTCCCATTGCCAGGCAGATTAATGCCAATATAATTAGAGATGAGATGAGAGAAGGGTAATAGCTTGCGGGGAGAAATGGTCAGCCTTAACGTGAGCCAAGTTGTGAGAAGAAAAACCCTCTAATTCATTTATTCTTCCTTTACCCTTTCTCCATCCTTAATCTTTTTTCTCCTTTCTCTTTATCTTCCTCTCCCCTTACTCATCCTCAATCCATCGTTCCTTTCCTGTGAGATCATCTTCATGCTTATCCCTCTTCCTCCCTATCCTGCACCACGCACTGTAATCTGGAGGTCCCCAAATTACAGCGTGCAGACCAGATTCACCTGCCCACACCTTCATCGCCACCAATGTTGAACTGGACATGGTCTGAGCCACCACAACTGCCTTTGCCTCTGTTCTTAGCCCCCACTAACTCCCTGCAGTCCAGCACCTCTATCCTTCTCTCTTCCATAACTCCCTCTGTGGTCTTCCCACTTGCTTTGATTTCCAGGAATATAGCTGATAGCAGCAGCAATTTATAAATGCTGCCTCTTGCTGGCTGGGAGCTTATAGTCTGCAGCCTCCTGTCCCTGCTATAAACAGGAAGTCAAGTCAGTGGGCAGGACACTAGAAGAGATGCTCCATACCGGTAAGAGCTATCAATATATAACCCCAAACTGGGCAGAAAAAATGATAAACAAAAAAAAACAACAAAAATTGGGCACAAAATACAGACCACAGCTGAACACCAGCCACAGAGAAGCTTGCCCGAACTGGAGGAAAAAGACCTCAACAACCCCACTTTAAAGCTCAGGGGAATAGAGTCACATCAACAATGCATATTAATACAATTGAGAAGACTCATAGTACATCAACGGTCCAAAAACCTCCAACCAGCCAGGGCAAAAGCAAACTTCAGGCTGGTGCAGCCGGTCAAACGATAGTGTATAGGCAAAAATGAGAAACTAACAAAGCTCCATCAACAATGCTCCAAAAATCACTTATCTGACAAAATTGAAGACAAAAGTCAGCAGACAGCAATTCAACGTAGTAAAAGATTTTTGGAGCATTGTTGATGGAGCTTTGTTAGTTTCTCATTTTTGCCTATACACTATCGTTTGACCGGCTGCACCAGCCTGAAGTTTGCTTTTGCCCTGGCTGGTTGGAGGTTTTTTGACCATTGATGTACTATGAGTCTTCTCAATTGTATTAATATGCATTGTTGATGTGACTCTATTCCCCTGAGCTTTAAAGTGGGGTTGTTGAGGTCTTTTTCCTCCAGTTCGGGCAAGCTTCTCTGTGGCTGGTGTTCAGCTGTGGTCTGTATTTTGTGCCCAATTTTTGTTGTTTTTTTTTGTTTTATTGTTTGTTTTTTGTTTATCATTTTTTCTGCCCAGTTTGGGGTTATATATTGATAGATTTTGGTTTTCTGGCTCCTTGAGGGGATTTTTGTGAGAAGAGTCCATACCGGTAAGAGACAGAATTTGTAAATTGCTGTCACTACTGGTGATATTGAAATCAAGGCGAGGGAGGGAATAAAAGGAAGAGATGCTGGACCCACAGGAGGAGGGGGGAAGAAAGAGTGCTCCCCAAACTATTGTTCCAAAACCTTTTTTAGTGGACGCGGTGGGGAGACAAACCCCCCCCCCCCCCCCCCCCGGTATCTTCTTCCACGAACACCTGGACCTTCTAGTGATTGGTAAGGTCTAAGGTGACCCTTGGTCCAAAACATTTTGAGACTGCTGCTGTAATCCTTTGGCTTCCATGTAAAAGAAAACAAAATAAAAAAAAGAAGAGAACAAATATGCAGGCACAAGGAATGTTTAAAAAATAACTTCATTTATATAAATTAACACTGTAATATGCAGATTTCTGCAAATTATACAGATGTTTGCAGAATTTAACACATTAGTGCAGAATCTATCCCAAAGATGCCATAAAAAATTGGGAGCTATGCCACACAAATGAACTTTTGAGACAAAAAAGTATAAAATGCTGGGCAGTTTGTTTATTTTAACACTAGAATAGGAATGGAGGAGTAGCCTAGTGGTTAGAACACTGAGCTGAGAGCCAGAGTTTAAATCCCTTTTCACCCACTGATGCTTCTTGTGACCTCAGGCAAGTTGTTTCATCCTCTATGGCCTCAGGGTCAAACCTAGGGTCTCATTTGTTAAGGTGTATTAATGTAATTTAAGACACATTAAAAATACACACCTCATTCCTTATTGTCCCTCCAGTCTAGTCCCGAAACCTCTGGGTTGTGCTCCTCTTCCAGCAGCTTAGAGACTGAGAACGTCATTCTTTTGATGGCCCTGGTGTAAATACCCAGGAACCGCCTCCTTCAATCAGTTCTCTGTCTCCAAGCAGCTGGAGGGTGGTGAGCCCGGGGTTTTTGGGGCTCACTAGAGGAGCAATTAAGGAAATTGGTGTAGTTAGAAAGTTTGGTCGGGTCAATTAGTGATTCCGTTCTCTAAATTTAAACTAAATTTTTCTTCTGGATTCAGTTTTTATTTTTGGCGGGCTCTACCATTTTAAATTTAGTTGGAGCAATAAGGCCCACCCCCTCTCCTCCCGGTTTGATTTGGAGTTCGGTTGGGCAGGCTCGAAGGGTAGCCGGTGGAGGAAAGAGGCTCTGGTTACCCGATCCCACATTGATGGGTGAGGAACTGGGGTCTTAGGCACTGCAGCGTAGCAGAAGTTGGCTGCCTGTCACCGCTCAGAGCCGGTGTCAGCGATTCTGACAGAGAAAGACGCGGCTGTGCTGGAAGCCGAGATTTTACCTCTGCACAGTGATTCCAGAGATCGGGGGAGCTGGGAGAGACCGGACCAGAGGTGTGGAGTTCAGGAGCTCCTTGGAGGGTGAGCTGTGAGGGAGCGGATCGCTGATCGCGTGTGTCAGCGTAGGCCCGATCGCGTGGTCTCAGCGTGGGAAGCGCTCGGGCCATCGGGCAGATTTTTGTCAGCAAATATTTTGGCGGTAAAGCTTCGTTTTGGGAAAACTTCTTCAGGGACTGCCTAGGAGGATACCGGGTGTTTTAAGTGTTTTACAAAAGAAAAATATATATATATATTTTTGGAGGGGGCTAAAGCCTATCTGTATTACAAGAGGCGACGGTTCCGTTATACAGTGATGCCCTCTAAACCTCAAAGTGTACTGTGCGGGGTTAGATGGGGGACACTCTCTGACGCTGGTGTGTGCAGGGGGTGTATGTTAGAAGCATCTACAATGGAGCAGGCCGTAGAAGGGAGCTCAAGAGGGTTCCAAGATGGGGGTTGAACCCTTGCTGGAGCCTTTTTGCCCAGCTGGGTCGCTGCCGGAACTGGTGGCGGGGCCCTCCTCTGCTCTGGATTTTCCTTTTCCTCCAAGTCCATTGCCAGGCAGCATAGAAGCAATTTTTTCCCCGGAGTTTGTGGCACTTATGCAGCAAGCGTTTGGGAGTTCCAGGAAAGGGGTTCCCTTCCCCTACCTCCAAGGCACGGATAGGAGAAAAGAGACCAGGAACGCCTATGGCAGTAGGAAGCAGAGGTATGGTTAAGAAGGCCAGAGTAGACAAGGATACGGATCTGTCGGTGGTAGCTGAGGGGGTACTGTCCGAAGGAGGAGAATCCGGACCTAGAGCTGCAGGAGGAATTGGAGGAACAGGAGGATCAGGCGCATATGGTTCAAATTTTCCACAGAGAGGAGTTGCCAGCCCTCATTGCTGAGACGCTCAAGGCACTTAATATGCCTCAGATGGGGCAGGCGGAGGAAGCGACCTTGGAGGATCCTTTGTTGCAAACGTTCCAAAAGACTCAGAGAGCGTTTCCGATACACAAGGTGGTCAAAGAGATGATCCTAGGAGAATGGGATTTACCCGAGACGGGGCTCAAGGGGTCCAGGGTTATGGGCCGACTGTACCCGTGGTGGAGCAGGATAAAGAGTTGTGTCAGCCCCCAAGGGTAGATGCGGTTGCGGTGGTTACCAAGAAGACTACTATTCCGGTGGAGGGTAGTGCGGCCCTTAAGGATACTCAGGATAGGAAGTTGGACGTATTGTTGAAGCAGGTTTTTGACGTGAGTGCATTGTCGATTCAGGCGTCTGTTTGCGGAGCTTGGGTGGCTAGAGCCTGTCTGCGTTGGTCTCAGCATCTCCAAGGAGAGCAGGTAGAGGTAGAGTCCGCGGATGCAGCCAGATTGGAGTCGGGAACAGCTTATCTGGCCAATATCCATTACAATCTTATTCATGGTTTGGCGAACAGTATGGCCTCAGTAGTAGCGGCCCGGCTTTATTTGTGGCTGGGGAACTGGGCAGCTGATAGCTCGTTTAAAGCTAGGTTAAGTAAATTGCCCCTTAGAGGAGAGCTTTTGTTTGGAGAGGATTTGGATAAATTGGTGAAAGATCTGGGTGAGTCCAAAGGGGGACGGTTGCCAGAGGATAAACAGAAGCAGGGGCGGACGAATACGCCACAGAAGACGCCTCAGAGGGAGTTTCGCCGTTTTCGTTCCCCTAGGTTCACTCAAAGCCAAAGGGGACGTTTCCCCTATAGAAACCAAGGCTTTAGGGGAGCAGGCAGAGGTTTTGGAGCCGCCTCCTCAAATCTTCGAAAGTCGCAATGAAGCGAGGGGGGCCCAGGTAGGAGTGGTACCTGTAGGGGGTCGGCTAAGGGATTTTTACCTTGCCTGGGTCCAGATTACTTCCAACCGGTGGGTACTGGAGGTGATTCGAGAATGTTATGCGTTGGAGTTTTGCCGGCCGGTTACCAACTCATTCGTTCAGTCCCCCTACGGAACACTTCACAAGTTCGATGCAGTCAGTCAGACATTAGAACAGCTGGCGGCGCTCGAGGTGGTAGTGCTGGTTCCTCAAGGAGAATGCGGTTCAGGTCGGTACTCGATTTATTTCGTAGTTCTGAAGAAAGAAGGATCGTATCGCCCAATTCTGGATCTCAAGAGAGTAAATTGTTGTCTAAGAGTGTCTCATTTTCACTTGGAAACATTGAGGTCGGTCATAGTGGCGGTGCACGGGGGAGAGTTCCTTACTTCCTTGGACTTATCGGAAGTGTACCTACACATTCCCATTCGACAGGAACATCAGAAGTTTCTCAGGTTTGCAGTTCCTATGGGCCACTTTCAGTTCCGAGCATTGCCATTCGGCCTAGCTACGGCGCCAAGGACATTCACCAAGGGAAGGTGTATTAGTACATCCTTATCTGGACGACTGGTTGACTCGAGCAAAGTCAAGGGACGAGAGCGAGGCAGCCACAGCAAGGGTGGTCACGTGCCTACAAAGCCTAGGTTGGGTATTCAATTTGGCAAAGAGCATGTTGATGCCGATGCAGAATCTGGAATATATAGGAGCACGGTTCGATACCGAGGTTGGAAGAGTGTTTCTTCCCCGGCAGCGAGTGAAGGGGGTGAGAAAGTTGGTAGGCGAATTTCTCGGCAGCTCTCTTCCCACGGCGTGGCATTATCTATAGTTGCTGAGGACAATGGCAGCAACAATAGGGCGAGGGCTCATATGAGACCATTGCAGAGGGCTCTGCTAAGGCGCTGGTCTCATCAGAATGACGCTCTAACCCGGAAAGTGCCCTGTCCAGTAGAAACGCAACAGGTGCTGAAGTGGTGGTTGCTTCCCGGGAATCTAGAGAAGGGGATGCCCTTGGAAATACCAGACTGGATCGCTCTGACAACGGATGCCAGCCTGTTAGGCTGGGGAGCGCATTTCCAGGGAAGATTAGCACAGGGTCGGTGGTCTGAACTGGAGAAGAGTTGGTCAACAGGTTGGAACTCTGGGCTGTAATATTGGCGTTCTGGGAGTTTCAGCCGTATGTGCAGAACAAAGCAATTTGAGTGTTTTCAGACAATGCGACAGCGGTGGCATACGTCAATTGGCAAGGAGGCACTGGCAGTGTGTCTCTGGAGGCCGAGGAGTTGTTCATTTGGGTAGAACAGCACTTGGAGGCGCTGTCGGCAGCACATGTAGCAGGGCT
Organism: Ichthyophis bannanicus; assembly: GCA_033557465.1. Lineage (NCBI taxonomy): Eukaryota > Metazoa > Chordata > Amphibia > Gymnophiona > Ichthyophiidae > Ichthyophis > Ichthyophis bannanicus. The sequence goes on from CM066036.1 coordinate 147,250,553, forward strand.
AGACAACGTTGAGGCTGACTTCTTGAGTCGAGTGAGGATAGATCCCGGAGAGTGGATTCTTCATTCAGAGGTATTCGAAATGCTCGTGCGGCGTTGGGGGATGCCGGTAATGGATCTCATGGCGACATTTCACTCAGCAAAGGTCGATCGCTTTTTCAGCAGAAGGCGGGAAAGAATGTCTGAGGGCCTGGATACCCTCATTCAGGACTGGCCGGTAGAGCAGCTATTGTATGTATTTCCACCATGGGTGCTGATAGGCCGCGTAGTACAATGCATTGAACAGCACAAAGGACTGTTGATTCTGATAGCACCAGATTGGCCAAGAAGACCTTGGTATGCGGATCTCAAGAGGCGATCGTAGCATCTTCCAGTCAGGAGGGATCTGTTGTCGCAGGGTCTGCTGTTCATGCCCCAAGTGGATCAATTCTCGCTTACGGCTTGGCTCTTGAAAGGGCAAGGCTAAGAGCAAAGGGATATTCCACGGCAGTAGTTACTACGTTACTGAAAGCGCGAAGGAAGTCTACGTCGTTGGCGTACATTCAAGTTTGGCACATATTTGAAGCATGGTGTGCGGACAGAAGGGTGGAAGCGTTATGAGCTTCTATTGTGCAGATTTTGGCATTTTTGCAGGATGGCTTTCAAAAAGGGTTAGCGGCCTCGTCCTTGCGGGTGCAGTTGGCAGCACTATCATATTATAGAGGTAAGATCAAGGGGGAGGCCATGGGGGTGCACCCCGATGTAAAGCATTTTTTAAGGGCAGTGTGGCTGTTGAGGCCACCTTGCCGTCAAATAGTTCCGACCTGAGATCTTGCTTTAGTATTGGAGGCGCTTGGGCGTGGTTCATTTGAGCCATTAGCCAGGTCATCATTGAAGGATCTTATGCTCAAGGTGGCCTTCCTTATAGCGATCTGTTCAGCCAGGAGGGTTTCTGAATTACAGGCTTTGTCCTGTCGGAAACCTTTTTTGTCGTTGTACGATTCTAAGGGGGTATTGAGGCCTGTACCGTCCTTTTTGCCAAAGGTGGTGTCTTCATTTCATATGAATCAGGAAGTGCCATTGCCAGTTTTCAGAAGAAGTCCCGAATCTTTGGCAGCTGGCCAATCGCATCGTCTGGATGTTCGCCGGGCATTAAAGGAATATGTAAGGCGGACGGCGGATTTCAGGAGGTCTGATAGGCTATTTGTGCTTTTTGGAGGGCCAAAGAAGGGAGAAGCAGCATCAAAGGCTTCAATAGCCAGATGGATTAAGGAGGCGATTGCATCAGCATATCTGCTGAAGGGCAGGTTAGTTCCAGAAGGGCTGAAGGCTCATTCGACTAGAGTTCAGGCGGCTTCATGAGCTGAGAGCAAGTTGGTGCCAGCAATTGAAATTTGTAAGGCAGCAACCTGGTCTTCCTTAAATTCTTTTGTGCGTCATTACAGGCTGGACGTTCAGGTGGAAAGAGATACCTGTTTTGGCATGGAAGTGCTTCAGGCGGGGATAGTAGGTCCCTCCCGTTGATTGGTTGCACTGCTCTGTTACATACCCAGAGGTTTCGGGACTAGACTGGAGGGACGATAAGGAAGAGTAAATTAGACTTACCTGCTAATTATTGTTCCTGGAGTAACTCCAGTCTAGTCCCGTATCCCACCCGGGTATTCTTTTTGGAGTGGAGCCTGAAGCAAGCAATTCTAACAGGTAAGCTGAAGATAAATAGAGATGTTTTTTGGGTTCCATAGCAGAAGTGTCGCATCTGTATATTATTAAAGGGTCGCTTTGCTCCGTGAGGGGAGGGAGCGGGCCTAGGAAGTTCTAACTATAGTTAGTAGGGGGGCAAGAGGACTCTGGATAAAAACAAGGAAAAAAAAGCCCCAGTAGTAGTTCATTGTTTTAGCTAGTTGCAGAGTTTTGAATAGGAGTTATTACTTAATTGTTGCTCCGGTGAGTTTCCTTTGTCAATAGGTTACTGATTGAAGGAGGCGGTTCCTGGGTATTTATACCAGGGTCATCAAAAGAATGACGTGTGTCAGTCTCCAAGCTTCTGGAAGAGGAGCACAACCCAGAGGTTTCGGGACTAGACTGGAGTAACTCCAGGAACAATAATTAGCAGGTAAGTCTAATTTACTCTTATTCTCAATGGGGCCTGTTTAACTCACATTGTCGTGCCTTAAATTGTAAGCTTTGTGGGGAAAGGGAAGTAGTTACTGTATCTGAATGTTACTTGCCCTGAGCGGCCAATGGAAAGGCATGAACTAAATCCCAAATAAGAAAATACCATAGTCTCGAGAGTTAGTATTTCGTACGCGCGCGCGCGCACACGCTCAAACTACTGCAGCATGAAAAAATACATTATTTCTTTGCAGACTTCCATTATTTTTTTTCTCATCTTAGACTGTATTGTAAGAACCATAGTGGGAATGATGAGCGAGATGAGGAAGATGAAGAGCGAGAAAATAAAAGCAGAGGAAAGACTACTGTTGACCATGGTGGCACTGCTCAGCAGCAGGTTAATGGAAACTAGGTATGGAAGCTATTGTTGACAGGCTTGGGTACTGTGTCCTGGCAATGCAGCACAAGTTGGTAAGATTTTGAAGTTTTAAAGAATGAAGTTGTGCAAAGAACTGCAGGGGAATGGGAAAATGAGATATATTTGACATGAGATGATTTTGTAAATAGTTTAATTAGTTTTATGGTTTTGTGAATTAAGTGTCTTGTGATAAAGGTTTTTGTTTTTTCTGAATAATATGTGAATTTATGATTTGTTTTCGTCATCTTTTGAACAGGTTCATGGGACAGAGTTAAAGAACTGGGAATGAATAAAAGACATCCTTAAATACTACACTTCTTTCAGTGCTTTCTAAAAAGAAATCAGAAAGAGTTTAACATTGTACTGCTTGGCTGTTTGTTAGAAATGCCACTGAACTGCCTGAATGTTCATGTGTGAGCCCTTAATAAATGGCAGAGTTCTACATGTCAATAGTATGTAGTTTTTAGTCAGCGGTGTCCTATCTGGAAGAGTTACATCACAATGTAAATGGTATGTATAGTGTTGGAACATCAAGGCAGAAAAATGACAAAGCTTTCACTGTCTGGGCAGAATAAATTACAAGATTTGGAGTTTTGTAAGGGTTTTTTTTGTGCAGTGTTTTTGTTCACAAGGAAAAAAGTAAGCCACTTTCAGTTCATAGACCTGACGTGCTGGTTGGTGACATGTTACAGTGGCTTATTTGACATTTCTCATCAAGAAGATCCTTGCTTGTGGCATACTGCGCTGGACATAGACTTGGGCAGCTATGGGGTTTCCAAGCAATGAGCTCCAGTGCCTGTGCCAAAGGGCTACAGCACCAACTTGTATCGGAAATCCACTTTTTTTCTGCAGGATGAACTTAGAACTTCTTGCAAACCATAAATGAAACTTGTAATCATAATTTCTGCAATCAGCAGCCTTTTTGTGTTTATATTTCAGAAGGTAAGGTATGTAGCCAACACATCTGACACCCTTACCTCTTAGCTCTGGTATTTGTGCAGAGTACTCTGCATCTCGCTTCAGAGTATGTATGTTCATACTCAAAATGAAGAACCAGCTTTTTCCAAAAGCATTATTGGTCATCTGTTCAGAATATCAAAAATTGTGTATGTTTCTCTTAGGTTTTATTCCTGGGCTTTCTCAGCAACCATGCATCACATTTTTATGCTTTTTTTTAAATTGATTTAAAATTGTCATATTTTAACAACATAGATCCATTTAAGTTAACCAGCAGGCTGGGAGGACAGTTTGGCCAGTCCTCATTCAATTTTCTTAACCTACCATCTGCAGCTACTAGCTTCTACATTGACTGAGCTGAAGTAATAACGGTAAATTTTCTAATTGTAAATAAGACCAAAACTTACCAAATGAATAGTTACCCACCTTAGCTATCTCCTTGTGAAGATGGGATTCTGTTCCATCTGGTCCAAGTCATCCTGACAAACGGTACAAGCAAGCAGAGTCAGCGGATGGTGAAGAAGATACCTTTCATGTGCTAATCCAGTTGTACAGTAAACTAGGTGAAAAATTAAACTCTGAAGAATGATCCAGTTTTTATTCATAAAAGAAAAATGTATCTGTGTATTTCCATGTGTTGACTTAAAAATGGCATGTTTTGCAAGTGATTCACCAATTGGTCATGACTGCTAGATTTTGTTTGCCTAGCTAACACTAACTCCCCTGGAAATCAGTCCCTTTTCTTCAATGGATGAATGGGAAAGTGCACCTTCACTAGTAGAATTGACAACTGTCATAATTCCTCTCCCTACACTACATATGACATGAGAGCCGCTGAACTGATGAATCTGACCTTGTCAGCTTGACTAATGCTTCTAATTCATTGTTGCAATATATTGCAATGACACATCTATTAAGTCTTTCTAACAAGATTGAAAGTTATGGGGGGGGTTCAATTTGGTTTCAAAATGTATATTCTGATTTTAAGGTACTTATGATCTCTGCATCACTATAATGTTTGTGTCACAAATACAGCACATCAGTGGAGTAAGGGATGCTGTTATTGTATGGAACGTCAGCATTTTATTTAGAACATTTACAGCATGGAGGGGGACTGTTGTAAACAAGGCAGCTTTTTTAAATCGGGTATTGCAGATTTTCACTTTTGTCCAGAATTTTGATATGGTGTTGTCTTCCCTCCCCTCTCTGTTGGCTTGGCATTTTAGTTTTAACTAACAGACACACATGTCAGCCCAGAGTAGTGATAGACCTATTGGGCCATCTTCAACTGGGCGTTATAAAGGAAACGTGCTGTTTCTCATGCAGGCCTTGGACTAATGTTATGATGTACTGTTCTCTTCACACTTGTTATGTATGCTGAGTAAAAGTGCCTTAAAACGTGTGTTAAAAAAAAAACACAAAAAGGTGTCCTTTTATGTTCTTAGCATCTGCTGAGATGATAGAGAAAACAATTGTATCTCAGCAGTGTATTTACTGTGTCCTTTCTTGTAGTTTCAGTAGCTAGGCATGAAGAAATTATTTATGATATGTAACATTTACATCAGTTATTTTAAGTACTGCCTTTGGGAATGGTAGGGGAGGAGGGGGAGCGTTTTGAATTTAAACCTTCTTTTCTGTAATATACTGAAAGCTTTACAAGCAGATGTTGCAGTTTATTCTGAAACAGTCACTGTTTTAACAGAATTGCTAGGAAGGTGAAGTCAATGTTCTGTTTTTTTAACCATGTTTAATGCTGATGGAACTTAACTCGAGCATATGCAGCTTTCAGTGTTTGGTCTCACAGCCATCTTGAAGCTTGGAGGACTTCATTGTGTATAACTGATTGTAGAGAACTTGCACGTGTGCATGAGCTCTGGCTGACTAGCCAGCGCTGATACCTGTCTGGAGGTTTATTGCTGATGGGGGTATGTGGATATAATACAGAGCCACCCACGTTTCGAAAGCAAAATGTTCAAGGTTCTTGTAGAAAGTTTCTTGTTGAAAAAGTCAGGTTCTTCCCATGTTATTGGCGTGTTTCTGCTGCACACATCTATACTTCATGAAAAGACAAGGAATGTATAAAAGAAAATGAACACATTCCTTATTGATATCTTTTATGTATATTTTGTTCTTGTTGGATTTACTACCTGAATTAATAGCTCATGGTATTAGTTTCTTTTTATTACTATCCCTGCATCTATACTATAATAATTCAATAAATGAATTATGAATTTCGTTCTCTAGATTTGTTCTCTTTTTTTATATAATTCATGAGTTGAATTAAATTGTAATGAGGTCATCTCAGACTTCTAGGCTTCCACCATGCCTTCTTAAAGCTAGAGGTGGTCTGGCACAGAATTGGCGTTGAACCCTAGGGCAGTTTTAAAGAGGTGGGGCGTGCATATGGAAAAAGAGTCCAGCATGTGTAGGAATAAGGAGATGAACAAATCATTGTTGGACTGTTTAGAATATTTAGAGGCAAAATGAAGATAGTGCTGTAAATAATGGTTGGCTAGCTGAACTTCAAAGGCAAAAACTGAATATGCAAACCTTCAAGCATTGTGCATATTTAAGGCTTATTCAAATACAAAATAAATAAATAGTGTGGAGAGGATGTGTGTAGTACTAGAGAGATGAACTATCTAAATATGTCACAGAGTCTTAGGAAATATGTTTGACGCCTTTGATGCAGAATCTGCCCTTATTCTTCTATAGTAAACAGTGGCCTGAGAAGGCAAAATTCCAGGAGTTTGCACCATGTAGTAGCTGCCTGGACTACATGAGAATGAAACTTAAAAAAACAAAATATGATGAAACAAAACTTAACATTTGGCTGTGATAAAAATAATTAAAATAATATAGCCACACAGTACTAAACTAAAAGGTGGCTGCATTAGACTTGTTTCTTTATTAATGAGCAGCCACCCCTGTGGGTGATGTCATTAGATCAACTCTCACAAGAGTTCAGAAAAACCTAGAAGATTTTCTAAGCATGTTTTGCAGTTTCTGTAGAGCTGCTCCTCTGAGGCTTCATTGTTTTTTTTCCCTGACCAGCCAGATCTCTTCATCGGTTCCTACATTCTTCAGCAAGAATTGCCCCTCGTTCTTTTTTTTTTTATAGACCAGTAATTTTAACTGATTTTTAAATGAGGATGACTTTGAATCCAAAGACACTAAAGAAGAACTGACAATATTACAATACAGACTCATGACCCTACTGACTAGTGTATGCCAATGACTACATATCTCCACCAGTCTTTCTCTCCCCCATCCTCTTCTACTTTATGCCATCGGTTTCACTTCTCAGTTCAGCTTGTGCCAATCTGTCCCTCTCACAGCGAGTGAGTCAAATAGTTTTTTTTTTAAATATAACCTACTTGGATGTGCAAAGCATTATAAATAGGTGCTAAAAACTTACTTTGAGGGTAGGTGCTAGGCAGTGAACACCAGGTTGATGAAGAGTTATCCTGGATCATAGTCCTGGCAAAGTGTGTAGGAAAAGGGAGCATATAGCAGAGGCAGGTGTAAAGAAACATTGCCTGGGCTGCTTCTGCTGCTGAAAAAGTTATGGGGAAGGAGGGGTTTCAGGCAATGGTGGAGGCACAGCTCCTCATGCTGCTGAGATCTGCCAGGCTCGGGGCAGTGTGAACAAGAGTAAAGCAGTAGGGAGCTACTGGAGCACAACACCACTGTTATGCATGACCTGGAGTGGCGATGTGGTAGAGCAAGTGTGAAAACTGCCACCATTTAGATGTCTTGGGAGGAGGGTCAGAATAAGAGTGGGGGTAGGCCTCTGTGCAGAGAACCACAGCTATTAAGTACATCATATATCAGTGCAAAAAATCTCAGTGCTAGTGACTGCAAAATCTTAAGACCTCATGGAAGAGTCCTATATAGGTAGCACAAGGGACATGCTACTGAGAGCATCAGAACTCATGATCAACTGATATCTATTTCATAGGATAAAGGGTGCATTTGTAATCCTCTTGGTACCAGAAACAGATGATTCCCCACCTATTTGCAAAAGAAAAGTGGCCAAATGAGGATTTTTGTCAGAGATACCTATCCTAATCACCAATCCCAAAAGGAACCAGAATCTATTTTGTAAAAAAATATAGTTGGTCTAGAGGAGATACTTATCACAACACAGTCTGCCCAGAAAAAAAGTTCTCCAGGAACAAGCAGGAAGTCAGTCCTCACATACAGGTGTTGGTGCCCGCATGGAACATTTCCCCAGCTTCAAAGAGAGCCTTTGGGACATGCTACTATGCATGCATGGTCCTCTTACCACCCAAGAGTGCCATCTTGCTCAGTCTCCTTTTTTTTCTGCGGAGCCCAATGGACACGTCCTATTTCCCCAGAAAAATCCTTGATAATATCCTTAAAAAGTTAGCTTTTCCCGGTTTGCGAACTGGTTCCTCTTTCTGCCTTGAGCCAGCGCCAGACCCAGCACTGTTCTCAGCTCCTTTCCCTCTTTTTAAAAAAAAAAATCAAGGCTTGCCTCACCTAGCATTCATGCCTTTTTTTGCCCGGGGGTCATCAACCCTGGCCAGGTGCTCCCCACCATGTCTCCCAGTGGGTTCAAAAAATGTGACCACTGCAGTCAAACAATGTCAGTCAGCGACACCCACCCATGCTGCCTGGGACCGAACCATGACAGCACCTCCTATGATGCCTAAGACCAATAAAAAGAGGTCTGAGTTGCAGGAGAAGCTGTTCCCAAGGTTCAACTCAGCACCAGCCTCCCTGCCACCGAGCTCCAAGCCCAGTACTTCCCATGAGGCCCAAGCGTCCTCAGAGTACCGCACTGGCAACTCCTCTGAGAAGACGCCGGACCCCAAGAAAGAAGAAAAAATCCTTTAGGTCCATCGAGGTTCCACCAGAGAAACCCAGTAAAACTGCTTGGAGGGAGTCGGGTGGCTCCAAGAAGCACCCTAGCAAGGTTCTCAAAAAGGATTCCTCAGCCAGCAGAGACCATGTGCGGTTCCTCGAGACTGTAGTCCTCATCGAGGACGCACTCACGAGAGTGCTGGTGCTGGGCCCCGAGATCCGCTCGAGTAGCAGCAGCCAACATCTGTGTCCTACACCAAGCCTGGCTCCAGTTTTCAGACCTCAATGTCCCCTGCACTGCAGAGAACCTGTTTGGCAAATCTGTGGCCGATAAGATGGCCGAGATTGAGGCTGATGTGGTGACCTGACAGAGGCTCTCAAAGACCTCATCCTTTCCCTGTAAGAAACCAGTGGGGAAAAGACCCCTGTCCTGAGGAAAAAGAGGCAATTCCAACAGAGTCACTACTACCAGCCCTTCTCAGGCCAGCAACAGCGTACTTACCCTAAAAGACAAGGGCACAGAGCTCAGAAGCCTCAGACCCCAGCTCCTGCCCATGCCCATGCCAGGGGGAGCTTTAGACTAGACTAACCAGGGCAGGGTCTCCCCTCCCCCAGGAGACCTTCACCAGCCCTCAGGGGACTGCCTGGCACTCTTTGCCGACAGGTGGACCCAGGTCACCTCAGACCAGTGGGTACTGCAAGTGGTAAGAAAGGGATACCTCCCCCACCCCGGTACCACCCAGGAGAGCCGGTGCAACCTCTCCTTCACCAGACCCGTCTGTTTTCAGAGCTCACAGGTCTGCTCAGGGACAGTGTGATAGAGCCTGTACCCAAGCAGCTATGGGGAAGAGACTTATACTCCAGATACTTTCTTCTCCCAAAAAAAATGGGAACCTCAGGCTCATACTAGATCTGACAAAACTGAACAAGTTTCTGGTGAGGGAGAAGTTCAGGATGCTCTCCCTTGGAACATTACTGCCTTATCTCCACCAGGGAGATTGGCTGTGCTCCTTGGATCTAAAGGATGCATACCCACCCACCCACCCTCATCCACCCCTCCCACAGACAGTACCTATGGTTCATGGTGGGGGGGGAGGGCATTACTAGTACAAGGTGCTATCCTTCGGCCTGACCTCCTCACCAAGGGTCTTCACCAAATGCTTGGCGGTGGTAGCTGCCCATCTGCACCTACAAGGGGCCTTCGTCTTCCCCTACCTAGACGACTGGCTAATCAGGGGTAGTATGGCCTCCGAGATCAGTCAGGCTGCAGAGCATGCAACCCTCCTCCTGCAGCACCTGGGGTTTGTCATCAGCTACCCCAAATCCCATCTCTCTCCAACCCAAGGTCGAGTTCATAGGTGCTTAGTTGGATATGTTGCAGGTTAAGGCTGTGTACTCCCAAGTGAAAGGGAAGAATGCCTCAAGCAACTGGCCTATCCTGGCCCATCTCCTCCTTTGCCTGCTGTGCCATATGGCCTCAACTGTCTACATCATGCCCTTAGACCTCTTGCACATGCAGACAGCCAAGTGGTGTCTCCGCTCAGTGGACTCAAGCCACAGGCAGACTGAGACAGGGTCAGTTTTACACACCAGCTGGTGGAATCCCTAGACTGGTGGCATGACCTTTGCTACCTCCAGGCGGGAATGCCTTTCCAGGCACCTGCGCCTCAGAGGATCATGACCACAGACGTCTCCTTCCTAGGTTGGGTGCACATCGTGGGGACTGCCACACACAAGGCAACTGGTCCCAGGAGGAGTCTGTTACAGATCAGTCTCCTGGAGCTCAGGGCGATCTTCCTAGCCCTGCCAGCATTTCACAACCGCCTGCGACACCGATCCATACTGATCCAGATGGACACCCAAGTTGCCATGTTCTGTATCAACAAGCAGGGGGGGCACAGGCTTGTACTCCCTCTGCCAAGAGGTGGTGGCCCTCCTTTACTTTGCAACTCGCAACAGCATACTCTTGAAAGCAGTCTACCTGCTGGACCAGGACAACTGCCCAGTGGACAGGCTGAGTAGAGGTCTCCGGCCGCACAAGTGGTGCTTGAACCCCAGGGTGACCAAGAAGCTCTGCCACCTCTGGGGCAGGCCCGTGATGGATCTATTTGCCTCTCCAGACAACGCACACTTGCCTTGCTTCGGCTCATGCCAACTGCACCTGGAGAGTGTTGGCAGATGCCTTCCTGATCTCATTGTCTGGTTGCTAGGACCCTCTTTAAGATCCAGAGCGAGAGGGAGTCAGTCATCCTAATTGCCCCCAGGTGGCCAAGGCAGCCCTGGTTTCCACTGCAGCTCTCCCTGTCTGTGGCACCTCCAGTCCCGCTGGGCAGAGCTCCGTACCTCCTGTCCCAGGAAGGGGGGGGCGCTCACTCTTGTACCCCAACATGGGGTCTCCAACGCTAACAGCGTGGCTGCTGAAAGGGTAGCATTAACCCCTTTCAACCTTCAGAGAGACATCTAGGAGATCCTGCTGGCCTCCCGGAAGCCCTCTACCAGATGGGCCTATGCCTTCAAGTGGAGAAAGTTCTCAACCTGGTGTGTAGAAAGAGGGGAGAACCCCTTCTGGCAGTACCTACTGCACCAGTCCCACACCAGGCTGCAGTCTTAACTCAGTGAGGGTTCATCTGAGCTCTATAGCTGCTCACCATCACCCTATCAAGAGGAAACCCCTCTCAGGTCAGCCCCTGGTCTCCAGGTTCCTCTGGAACCTCCTGCTGTCTAAGCTCCCTCTCCATCACCCAGCAGCAGAATGGGACCTCTAAGTGGTGCTTTCCCAGCTTACCAAACTGCCATTCGAGCCTCTAGCCATTTGCAGCAGCTGTCTTGGAAAGTGGCCTTTCTCCAGGACCAAGCAGGAAGTCAGTCCTCACATATGGGTGACGTCGGCGCCGACGGAGCCCTCGCAGAGCAATTTTCCCCAGCTTTCAAAGAAAGCCTTTGGGAATTGCAGCGCGCATGCGCGGTCCTCTTCCCGCCCAAGGGTGCCATCTTGCTCAGTCTTCTTTTTTTCGCGGAGCCCTACAGACGTTGTTTGTAATTCCCCGCAGAAAAGTTGATTTTATTTCTCTTTTTTCTCGGTTTTGACGCCGGTTCTTTTCCCGCCCGGACCCGCAACGCCGGTTGCGAGTCCGTTCTTTATTTTTCGTTTTTTTGTCCTTTGTGACAGATTTCGCGCCTTTTTACTTTTTCACTGGCAGCCCGGTCTTTTGACCTCGCAGGGGCCCTTTTTCCCCCGATGGCTGCCAGCGGGTTTAAGAAGTGTGACCTGTGTAAGAAACTCATGTCTCTTACCGACACACACGACTTCTGCCTCCGCTGCCTCGGACCCGATCATGACCCGATGATCTGTGGTCTGTGTGGCAAAATGTCCTCAAAAGCGTTGAGTCGTCGGCAGCATCAGCGGGAACGGATCTTCTCTGACTCCGGCCGGGCTCAGACCTCGTCAGAGGCTTCGACGTCTCGGGACTCTGGTCCTGAGCATCGTCGAAGTTCCTCTGAAAGGGGGTCTCCTACCCGGGAACATCATCGGAAGAAGAAACCCGCGAGGGCGGGATCGGTGGACGCTCCTGGTTCCTCGAGGGCCAGGTCGCATAGCCCCGATTCCCGTCCCGGGTCCTCGGAGGTGGAGAGGCCTTCCAAACATCCTCGTCTCGAGATGGACTTGCCCGCTCATGTGAGTACTGTTGTCCTCGTGGACTCACCTCCGAAGGAGCCGACGTCGGGGCCCGAGTCGGGGGCTGCTGGGTCTCCTGAGCTCGGACTCAGGTTGACGGCCTTGGAGAGCAGTCTGACTGCCTTCATGGACCAGCAGCGGGCATTGATCGCTGGCCTCGCCGGTGCTTCTGCCCTGACCACCGGGACGTCGACCTCCAAGTCGACCCCGGAGACCGAGCCGATCCTCGAGTCCATGAGGGCTCAAGTCGATCCTCGGTCGCGGTCTCCTTCGGCCTCCCGTTCGGGACCGAGGTCGTCGACGCCGACTCCCTCGGCGTCGGGGCGGATGGCATCGATGCCCGCCCAACCGGAGCCGCTCGACTCCTCCTCTGAGGAGTCGGCCTGGGAATCCGAGGAAGAAGAGTCACCTGGTTCCTTTCGGACTCGGTGTGTCCCATCGGACTCCCCTGAGTCCAAACCTCGGAGACGGTCCCCCCCGGAGGATACCCGGTTCTCGGACTTCTTGCGGGATATGGCCAAGGCCTTGGCCTTCCCCGCGGATCCCGAGGAGGAGCCTCGAGTCGAAGAGCTCGATGCCCTCCAATGAGACTCTCCCCCGAAGGAGGCCTTTATTGTACCGGTTCCTCCGATGCTGGAACGACTTCTCTTCCGCATGTGGGAGAGCCCGGCGGCGTCGCCGGTGTTAAGCAAGCGGGTCGATTCCATTTATCGAGTCCGCAAGAGCCCTGGGTTCCAAAAGGCACAACTACCGCACCATTCCATGGTGGTGGAATCTGCCATGCATAGACTTAAGAGTCAAAAAATGCACTCCTCGGTGCCTCCCAGTCGGGAGGCTCGCAGCCTGGATGCCCTCGGTAGAAAGTGTTTCCAGGGCTCTATGCTTGCTTGTCGTGTCCAGACCTACCAGCTCTACATGGGCATGTATCTCCGAGACCTGGCTAAAGAAATAGCCGGGTTCTCTGCTGGTCTCTCCGACGAACCTTTGCAGAGGTTCCAAACCTTGTCAACTGGTATTCGGGAGTGTTCAAAGTTTATCTCTCAAGCAGCCTACGATGGTTTTGAGGCATCGGCTCGAGTAGCTGCAGCCGGCATCGGTGGCCGCCGCCAGGCTTGGCTTCAGACATCCGACCTCGAGCCATGGGTGCAGGACAAGTTGGTCAATGTCCCCTGCAGAGGCGAAAACCTCTTTGGCAAGCCCATGGATGAGAAGGCTGCACAGATCGAGACCGAGACTCTCACCTGGACTCGTCTCTCAAGGAAGACCTCTGCCCCTTCTCAGAAGGGCTCGGGGAAAAAGCCCTTTTACCCGAGGAAGGCGGCTGCCTATCAACACTACCCTCATTATCAGGCCTCAGCAGCTCCCCCACAGGGTAAGCAGGCCAAGGGACGGGGTAATGGGTCCCGTAGGCAGCAAGCCCCCAAGCCTGCACCACCGGCCCCTGCTCAGCAGGGTGGGGGTTTTTGACTTCATCAGCATAGCCTCTCCCCCTCAGCTGGTTTCTCTCAGCACAGGAGGCCGGCTGGTCCACTTTGCCCACAGGTAGTCCAACATCACCACAGATACCTGGGTGCTTCACATAGTTCAAAAGGGCTATCTTCTTCACTTTCACCAGGTACCTCCCTCCTATTTTCCAGGGGAGCCTCTTCGACTCCCTCTGCACAAGGACTTATTCCTTCAGGAGTTAGCAAGTCTCCTTCAGGAACAGGCTGTGGAACCGGTACCCCACCACCTGAAGGGTCAAGGGTTTTACTCCAGGTACTTTCTGATACCAAAAAGAACAGGAGGCCTCAGACCCATCCTGGACTTGCGCAACCTCAACAAGTTCCTTGCAAAGGAAAAGTTCAAGATGCTTACCCTTGGAATCCTGCTGCCCTACCTCCAGCAGGGAGACTGGCTATGCTCCTTGGATCTAAAGGATGCGTATACTCATATCCTTATTCATCCAGACCACAGACAATATCTCAGGTTTGTTGTGGGAGGAAATCATTACCAGTACAGAGTACTGCCCTTTGGCCTATCCTCCGCCCCCAGGGTGTTCACCAAATGCCTGGCAGTGGTGGCGGCCTATCTAAGACTTCAAGGCCTTTTTGTGTTTCCATACCTGGACGACTGGCTCATCAGAGCCCAGTCTTCCCAAGAGGCCACTCATCGCACTGTGACTCTACTACAGCACTTGGGATTTGTCATAAACTTCGCAAAGTCCACTTTGCTCCCCTCTCAAAATCTCGAATTCATCGGCGCCAGGTTGGACACTCTTCAGGCGCGGGCCTTCCTGCCTCTGGACAGGGCCAAAAGGCTCATGGATCTCGCCAGCCACTTTCACAGCAATTCCCTGGTCACGGCCAGGCAATTTCTGAGACTGCTCGGCCATATGGCTTCCACGGTCCATGTGACCCCCCAATGCCCGCCTGAACATGCGACCTGCTCAATGGTGCCTTCGCACACAATGGCATCAGGCCACTGGGAGCCTAGCGGACTCCGTAAAGGTCTCTGACCCGCTAGTCTCCTCTCTACAATGGTGGCTTCATCTGCCAAACCTAGTACTAGGAGTGGCTTTTCAGCCCCCTCCACCTTCTCTGGTCCTGACGACCGATGCTTCTCTCCTGGGATGGGGAGCACATTGCCAAGGGACATGTACTCAAGGCCTCTGGACTCCTTGGGAGTCTGCTCAGCAGATAAACTTCCTGGAGCTCAGAGCCATCCGCCTGGCGCTCAAAGCCTTCTCTCACCTGATTTCTCACCAGTCGGTGCTGGTCCAGACAGACAATCAGGTTGCAATGTTCTACGTGAACAAACAAGGCGGAACAGGCTCCTTCCTTCTCTATCAGGAGGCGCAGAAGCTGTGCTCTTGGGCCGTCGACCGCAGCATCATCCTCAAAGCTGTTTATCTCCCAGGTCAGGAAAATTACCTGGCAGACAAGCTAAGCAGGATCCTCCAGCCACACGAGTGGAAGTTGGATCCGTTGGTGCTTCAGCGGATCTTTCTCAAGTGGGGCCTCCCCACCATGGAACTGTTTGCCAGTCCTCTGAACCGGCAACTTCCCCGATTCTGCTCTCGACAACCGCATCCTCTCAGAGTAGCAGCAGATGCTTTTCTGATTCCCTGGTCCACAGGCCTCTTGTATGCCTTTCCTCCCATGCCGCTGGTGTCCCGGACACTCTTCAAGGTTCTCAGGGACAAAGCCTCGATGATCCTAGTGGCTCCCCGGTGGCCGAGACAACCTTGGTTCCCACTTCTGATGCAGCTGGCGGTGGACACTCCTCTTCCTCTGGGGTTTCAACCCAACCTCCTGTCACAGGATCAGGGGACTCTCCTGCACCCCAACCTCCGGTCCCTTCATCTGATGGCCTGGCTGCTGAAAGGGTAGTCCTTGCTCCCCTCCGGCTGCCTCCAGATGTGGAAGAAGTCATCTTGGCCTCCAGGCGGCCCTCCACCCGGAAGTCCTACGCTCTTAAGTGGCGTCGGTTCTCCGTCTGGTGTGCTCAGCAGTCTCAAGATCCCTTCTCCTGTTCAGCATCAGTGGTCTTGCAGTACTTGCTTTCCCTCTCCAATCTTGGACTTCAGTCCAACTTGGTCAGGGTCCACCTCAGTGCTCTTTCTGCGCATCACATGCCAGTGGATGGCAGACCTCTTTCCAGCCACCCTCTAGTGGCTCGTTTTCTCAGAGGCCTCCTTCTCCTTAAACCACCTTTGCGCCCACCAGCCCCGGACTGGGATCTCAATGTGGTTTTACAGCGGATTACCTGTCCGCCTTTTGAACCTATGGCTACCTGTCATCTTCGTTTTCTTTCTTGGAAAACCTTGTTCTTGGTGGCCCTCGCTTCTGCTAGACGCGTTAGTGAGCTCAGGCCCTAGTATCTGATCCTCCTTACACAAGGTTCTACAAGAATAGAGTAGTCCTGCGGACTCACCCTAAGTTTCTTCCCAAGGTGGTTTCCCCTTTTCACATCAACCAGGAGGTGGTGCTTCCGACCTACTTTCCCAGGCCACACACCAGCCGGGCTGAAATGGTCCTGCATACGCTGGATTGTAGAAGGGCGTTAACCTTCTACCTTGACCGTACGCGGGAGCACAGAAGGGCTGTTCAGCTCTTCGTCTCTTATGACCCCAATAAGTTGCGGCTCCCTGTCTCCAAGCGTACTCTGTCAATCTGGATTGCTGACTGTATCGCTTGGGCTTATGAGGCAGCCGGCCTCTCGTTGGAAGGTCGAGTCACGGCTCATCGTGTTAGGGCGAAGGCTACGTCAGTGGCTTATCTCCGCTCTGTTCCATTGGCAGACATCTGCCGGGCCGCTACTTGGTCTTCAAGCCAGACTTTTGCAGCCCATTACTGCCTGGAGAGGGAGTCCCGCAGGGACAGTGCTTTCGGACAGGCAGTCCTCCGTAACCTCTTTGAGGTATAGGCAACTCCTACCCTCCATCCCGGATGTTGGGCTACCGGTTGGAGATGTATTCAGAGAAGATTCCTTCCTTCTGTGTTACTGAGCTTGAGGGAGCTCCTTTTTGTGCTTAGGGTCCTCGGTAGCCTTAAGGTGAAGGAAATACACTGAGCAATCCAGTTAGATAGTGTTCTCTTGGAGACTGGAATTCCCAAATGAGAAGGATCAAAAGCAACAAAGAGTTGAGAGGACTTTCTATGTTGCTGTGTTCTTTGTAAGTAAAATGCTAGAGCTCTTTTACAGTCCAAGGTATGAAGATTCCTTTCTGCATTTAATGCATGAGGTCCTGGAAAAAAAAGACAGGTAGGTAGACCTCTTGGTTCAGATAAAAAGGCAAGACCACCTTTGGCATAAAGCGTGGATGAGTCCTAAGGACTACCTTGTCATGATGGAACCTTGTATAAGGTGGATTAGCTATTAGTGCTTGCAATTCACTGATGTGACGTGCTGATGTGATTGCAATGAGAAAGATAACTTTCCAAGAAAAGAATTTCAAGGAGGTAGTAGCAAAGGGTTCGAAAGGTGGCTTCATGAGCTGATCAAGAACCAAATTTAAGTCCCATGCCACAGGAGGTAGCTTAATGGGAGGCTTAGCAGAAGGCCTCTCATAAATCTTGCTGTAAGAGGATGGGAGGAAATAGGTTGTCCATTTAGGGGCTTGAAGGAAGCTGCAATAGCACTCAAATGGACCCTCACTGAGTTAGTCTTAAGTCCTGCATTGGATAAATGAAGGAGATACTCCAGTAATGATTCCAGAGGTATGGCAATGGGGTTAAGACCCTTCTGCGAACACCATATGGTAAACCTTTTCCACTTGAAAGCATAAGCGTGTCTTGTGGAAGGCTTCCTGGAAGCATAAAGGATATCCTTTATTTGCTGAGTGAGGTTAGAATCATGGAGATCTAGGCCTTCAGCAACCAAGCCCTCAGATGTAGAGACTGGGGATTGGGATGCCATAGCATTCCGTCCTCCTGAGATAGGAGATCTGGTGCAGACCCTAACTCCAGGGAGGGAGCTTGAGAGAGAGATGTAGAAGAGGGTACCACACTTGCTGTGGCCGATGTGGAGCTATGAGAATCATGTGACCTCTGTCTCTCTGAAGCTTGAATAGGGTTTTGGGAATTAGGGGAATGGGTGGAAAGGCATACAGGAAGTCTTGACCCAAGTAAAGGAGGAAAGCATCCCTGGCCTGAGCCCCCTGAACCGGAATTCTGGAACAGAACCAGGGAAGTTTGGCATTCCACTGACTTGCAAAGAGGTCTATGTCCGGGGTTCCCCAAATTTGAAAAATCTTGGCCACCTGGTCTGCATGCAGAGACCACTCGTGTGGAAGCAGAACTCGACTGAGTCTGTCTGCCCAAGAGTTTTGTATGCCTGGAAGATACACTGCCAGGAGATGAATCTGATGCTCTCTGGCACGGGCCCATAGTCGCAAAGCTTCGTTGCAAAGCGACAGAGAGCCTGTTCCCCCCTGCTTGTTTACGTAGAACATGGCTACTTGATTGTTTATTATTTACATTCTCTTATATACCGCGCTATTCTGCATCAGTGCGGTTTACATTGAACAAACTGAAATTACATTGAACAGGGCATTATAACTTGGAGATAACCCTCCATAGACCATGTTCCCTGTAAAATGGTTAAGTGGTTTGCCCAAGACCACAAGGAGCACCTGTGGGACTAGAAACCCCAGTCCTTCCGGCCCACGATTGCTGTCCTCTAGTGGGATTTGAACCCCCGACCTTCCAGCCTGAAGTACCTTGCCCCAACCTTGTCCGTATGAATGAGGACTGTCTTGTAGCTGAGCAGGGTGTGGAACACTCAAAGAGCAAAGAAGATTGCTCTGAGCTCCAAGAGATTGATATGTAGATGAGTCTCCTGTGGAGACCAGGTGCCTTGGGAGGAGAGGTCTTACAGATGAGCTCCCCAACCCATCGGAGAAGCATCTGTTGTGAGAGTTGCCTGGAGTAAGGGTTGTTGAAAAAGGGACCCCAGCAACAGGTTTTGAGTGGACTTCCACCACTGGAGGGACAAAATAAGGCGACTTGTGTTTACTATTTTGTCTGACAGGCATCCTGATGCCTGGGTCCATTGAGTGGATAAAGTCCACTGGGCTGCCCTCACTGTAGATGCCATGTGGCCTAGTAGTTGTAACATTTCTCGGGCAGTGAGATGAGGCTTTAGCACTGCTTGAGAAGCTAACTGCACCATGCGAAGGCAACGGGCCTGGGGGAGATAGGCCCTTGCCTTTCTGGTATCCAGCAAAGCTCCTATGAACTCTAAAGACTGAGTGGGAGTTAGACTGGATTTTTGGATGTTTATTACCAGACCCAAATACTGAAGGATACGCATTGTGCAGGTTAGAGAAGTCCTGGCCTCTGACTCTATTGGGGCTCGAATGAGCCAGTCGTCTAAGTAGGGGAAGACGAATATCCCTAGAGTGCAGAGAAATGCTGCTACCACAGCCATGCATTTCATGAAAACCCTTGGTGCTGAGGCCAGGCCAAAAGGAAGCACCCTGTATGGGTAGTGCTTTCCTTGAAAAAGGAACCGAAGGAACCTTCTGTGAGTTGGATGGATGAGAACATGTGTACGCATCCTTGAGATCTAGAGAACAAAGCCAATCCTGACTCTGAAGGTATGGCAGCAGAGTTCCTAGAGAAATCATCTTGAATTTCTCTTTGACAAGGAATTTGTTCAATTCTCTGAGGTCCAAGATAGGTCTGTATCCCCCTGTTTTCTTTGGGATAAGGAAATAGAGGGAGTAAAACCCTGTACCCTGCTGATGGATGGGTACTTCTTCTATTGCCCCTTGGGCAAGAAGCATAGAGACCTCCTGACCTAATAGGTTGATGAGAGAGGTTGGAGAATTGAACTGCCTTATCATTGTGGGAGGGGGCATGCTCGAAAAATGCAGCTTGTACCCCTCCTTTATGATGGAGTGTCCAATGCTCTGCTGTTATCTGCCCCCATCTGGGGGCAAAGTGACATAACCTTCCTGGAATGGTGGAAGGCTCTGGACCAATGAGAGCCAGGAAGGCTAAGTTCTCTAGCTGAAAGTCAAAGGCCTTGTGGAGGCTGAGACTGCTGGGATGGCTGAGGCTTAGCAGTCTTTGCTTTTCTTTGTTTGGGTGGTTGCTGACCTTTGACAAGCTGACCTGCAGAACGTCCCTGCTGAGAATAAGCAGGATAATATATTTTCTTTTTAGAAAAGAATGGTTTCTTGAAAAGTTTCTTTCTGGCAGGATAAGCTGTGGACTTGGATAATCTATCCAAGGTGGAGTTGTCAGCATCCAGCTCATTGGCCTTTCCTGCCAATCTTTACCAAAGTTCTCACCAGTACAAGGAATATTTCCCAGTTTGTCTTGTACCCAGAGCTCCAGATCAGATGCCTGGAGCCAAGCAATTCTACGTGCACCTATGGCAATGGCAGAGGTTCTGCTTATGCACTCAAAACAGTCAAAAGCGGCACGGTTGACAAACAAACATCTTGGGCATGTTTGACCAATGTGAGAAAATCCTGCCTTCTATCCTCAGGAAGAAGAGGACTCAAAGCCTCTAAATCACCTGTGACTTCCTTCAGGAACATTCCCATATATAGACTATAGGAACTGATCCTGGCAGAAAGCATGGAAGACACGACGTCCAAAAGCATCCAAAGTTCTGCACTCACGTCCTGGGGGATTAGAGGCATGCCTCTTTGCACTCTTGATCCTTCTCATAGCTGATTCCACTACAACAGAGTGGTGAGAAAGCTGAGTTTTCTGGAAACCAGGACAAGGAGGGACTCGATACAGAGTATCCAGTCTACGAGAATGAGGAGAGGTGTCTCCCACATTCTTAACATGAGATCATTCAAGATCTCATGGATGGGCAAGGTAGCTGCCTCCTTAGGAGTTTTAGGATATTGTAAAATTTCCAACTCCTTTGCTCTGGGCTCTGTTTTAGGGGCCACAGTAATGGACAGACCCCAAGCCACCTCCCTGATGAAATCCTGAAAGGAAATGTCCTCTGGAGGAGACATCCTGCATTTAGGGGAGGAAGGCTCCTCCAGGAGACGTATTCCCGCATCGACAGAACTGTCAGAATCTTCAGATTCTTCTGAGGACTCGAAGTACCTTCTGTCAGGATGCTCTTGAAGAGCCTGATACTTGTACCGACCAAAGTCGGTACCGAGGGGAACCGGTACCGGAAGGTATCACATGACTGGGTGCCGACAGTGCGGACGCTGATGTCGATGCTATCTGTATCGGTGAACTGTCTGACACGGTTCCGAGGGTATCGATGCCGCAAGGAGAGCCGCCAGACTGCGTTCAATAGCCAGAACCCTCTGGTCTATCGACGCTGCCGATGCCTGGATGTCGGTACCGGAGAAAACTGCCGGTATCCCAGAGCATGGCACCAGTAGTTCTGCTGAGGTCGAGACCTCGAGAACGTCCTGGAGCCCCGATAATGCTTTGGAAGCTGAAGCCTCCCGCCAGGGCAATTTTGCCGGTGCAGAATCCTCAAGCGCAACGCCAGAGGCATCTTGATGCTTAGAAGGAGATCTACCCTTTGAGGACCGGCTAGACTTATGTTTAGTTACCTGAGATCCACGGGAGGAAGACAAAGCCCTGGACGACGTTGATGCCACCAAAGCTGCATCAGAGGGAAACAGGGTACTGAGCTTGGCAACTCTGTTCTGTCGACCTCTCTTGGACATCATGGCACAGGCCATACATTCCGAGATGGAATAGTCAGGACCTAAACATTTCAGACACCACTTATGGGTGTCGGTGACGGAGATGGTACCGCCACACTTGGTGCACTTTTTAAAAACCCGAAGAGGGTTTTTCCATTGTGGAAAAAATCTTGGGCCTAAGGCCCAAAATGGCACGTGCACTTGGAAAAAAAAACTACTACAATTTTTTTTTTTTAAGAAAAGAAAGAAAAACCGGCGGTACCAGTAAAGCATCGAGGAAGGCAGACGCGACCACAAAAAGAAGATAAATTTTCTGCGGTGACCAGAACACGACCTGCTGGCTCCGCAGAAAACAAAGAACTGGATAGACGCAGTTGGGAAAGGCGGGAAGGCAGTACGCAGGTGCTGTGGGATGCTCCCAAAAGCTTTCTAATTGAGCACTGGGGAGCGTTCCCGCACAGGCTCCATCGGTACCGACGATACCCATATGTGATGACTACATTCCTGCTTGTTCCTGGAGATATCTGTGTATGCTCCCCACCCACACCTGCTGACCAAAGCTGCAGGATAAAGAGGCAACAGGAGTCCCAGTCCTATTGACAAGAAGAGTGAGACTATGGCCTGAAAAAAATAGCTGAAGGCCCTGGGTCTTGCAGGCCAGAAGAGCAGGGCTGTAGCCTGGGGAGGCTTCCGGGCCCTCCAGTTCGAAGAGCAGAACTGCAGCTTGGAGAGAAGGGGCAGAGTCTAAGGGACGGGGTTAAGTTTAAGGGAATGGATGAGGCTGTGCTAGGGGTGAAGCATAAGGGATGGACAGGGTTAGAGGAGAGAGGGCAAAGAGACAGTGCATTAAGCAAGGAAGTAAAAGACACGAGAGACTGCATGAGTGGGTGGAGGGAGAGAGCAGTTAAAGATAGGAATAGGGAATAGTATGAGATTGTGGGTGGGACAAAGGAAAGTGCAGAGATGCAGCCACTATTCCAACACACATCCTGTGAATGCACCCACTGCCCCAACACACACATACCAGAACACGCACACACACACTAACAGACAAATGCACACACAGCTCCTGATACACGTACATGCACAAAGTTAGCAGGTCTTGAAAGACTGGTAAGGGGGACTGTTGCTTCTGGAGGGAGATCTGCAACTGTGAGTATTTACTTCTGGTAATTTTCTAAAAGGAATTCTTTGTATTAAAGCTAATTAATCTGTGATCCACTATTTTTGTTAAATCAGTCAGGGCCTAGTAGCAGCAGTTTAAGTTTACATTTAAAACACAGAGGAGAACTTTCTGGTTACATTTCATACCCAGCAGAGAGCTTGTACTTTAAATTTAATAGTCACTCAGGGCCTAGTAACAGCAAAGTACTTTTAGTTTAAATTTAAAACACAGAAGAGAGCTTTCTGGTTATATTTGGAACCCAGCAGAGAGCTTGTAGTTTACATTTAATAGTCACTCAGGGCCTAGCATCAGCAAAGTTCTTTTAGCTTAAATTTACAACACAGAAAAGAGCTTTCTGGTTAAATTTAGAACCCAGCAGAGAGCTTGTACTTTAAATTTCATAAGAAGTTAGAGCCTAGCAGCAGCTAAGAGCTATAATTTAAATCAAATCAGAACATAGCTTACCTCAGCAGCACAAGACAGGGTACTGTGTAGCAGCCCTCTTTTAATAAGTGTTAATTTCCTCCCACCCTCCCCACACCCACCCACCCCTGGGATAATCGTAGCTTTATAGGTACTTACACATCTTAAAAGACAGGAGGTGCTCTCAGGTGAAGCTCATTACCCAAATCAGTCATACACTAAGGACCTGAGATTAGTTAAGCTTCAGGTGAACAAGGTATATTACACGTATTAGGTTCAGTTTTATTAGTATAATATAAATATCCATAGCAACCCTTAGTAAGTAAAGAACTTAGATCTAAACACAAACTTAAAACTAAGATGCAGACAGCAGTCCAACAGCGGGATGGGGGCTTTCCAGTCTTTTGCATTGAGTGTCACATGTATGATTTTCTCCCAGTTGGTGAGAGGTCTTACGTGTGCACTAGGTGCAAGGAGCTCTTTGCTCTCAGGGAACGAGTCTGTTCTCTAGAGGCTAAAGTAGCAGACTTGGAAAGCATAAGAGACAGAGAGGTACATAGACGAGACCTACAGGGATATAGTCCTGAAGTCCCACCTCCAGTCTGGCAGCATCCCTGTTGCCATGGAGGAGAGAGGTCACGTACACAGGAGAGCATCACCCTGGTGTGGCAGGAAGTGATACTGTAACTAGGACCTGTCCTCCAGGTGATGTAAAACCCTCTCGCACCGAGGAATTTTCTCCAGGGTCATGTGCCCATGAGGGAAGGGTTAGGACAGCCGTTATAGTTAGTGGATTCGATCATTAGGCATGTAGATAGCTGGGTGGCTGGTGGACGTGAGGCTCGCCTGGTAACATGCCTGCCTGGTGCGAAGGTAGCGGACCTCACGCGCCACCTAGATAAGGTCTTAGATAGCGCTGGGGAGGAGTCTGCTGTCTTGGTACATGTTGGTACCAATGACATAGGAAAATGTGGTAGGGAGGTTCTGGAGGCTAAATTTAGGCTTTTAGGTAGGAAGTTGAAATCCAGAACTTCCAGGGTAGCATTCTCCGAAATGCTTCCTGTTCCACGTGCAGGACCCAAAAGGCAGACAGAGCTCCGGAGTCTCAATGCGTGGATGAGACAATGGTGCAGAGATGAGGGGTTTGGATTTGTTAGGAACTGGGGAACATTCTGGGGAAAGGAGGGGCTCTTCCGAAGGGATGGGCTTCACCTTAATCGGGATGGAACCAGGCTGCTGGCATTAACCTTTAAAAAGGAGATAGAGCAGCTTTTAAACTAGATATTAGGGGAAAGCCGACAGTCGCCCAAGAGCAGATGGTTCGGAAGAATGTATCTTTGAAGGATACTACCAAAAGCAGAGAGGTTCCACAAAAGAGTAAAGTAGCCCAAATGCCCTCAAGTATGGAGCAGACAGAGCTTAAAGATCCCAAATTACTCATGTCTAACAGACAAATTAATATGGATAAAATACATTCTCTAAAATGCTTGTATGCAAATGCTAGAAGTCTAAAAAATAAGATGGGAGAGTTAGAATATATAGCACTAAATGAAAGGTTAGATATGATTGGAATATCAGAGACATGGTGGAAGGACGACAACCAGTGGGACACTGATACCTGGGTACAAACTATATCGTAATGATAGAGCTGATCAAATTGGTGGAGGGGTTGCTCTCTATGTTAGAGAGGGCATTGAGTCAGAAAGGATTAAAGTTTTGCAGGAAACAAAATCTGCTGTAGAATCTATATGGATTGAAATTCCATGTAAAAGGGGGAAGGCAATGGCAGTGGGGGTGTACTATCGAGCGCCTGGCCAGAATGACCAAATGGATGATGAAATGCTCAAAAGAAATCAAGGAAGCTAACAAAAGTTACAGCACAGTAATAATAATGGGTGATTTCAACTACCCTGGTATCGACTGGGTCAGTGTCACGTCAGGACATGCTAGGGAGATAAAGTTCCTAGATGAAATAAATGACTGCTTCTTGGAGCAGCTGGTTCATGAAACGACCAAAGGGGAAGCCATATTAGACCTAATCCTTAGTGGAACACCAGATCTAGTGCAAGAGATAAGGTTGTTGGGGCCACTTGGCAATAGTGATCATAGCATGATCGCCTTTGATTTAATTAGTGGAGGAGGGATAGTAAGGAAATCCACAGTACTACCTTTTAACTTTCGAAAGGGAGACTATGATAAAATGAGGAAAACAGTCAAGAAAAAACTAAAAGGAGCAGTTGCGAAGGTTAAAGACGTACATCAGGCTTGGCTGTTGTTGAAAAATACTATCTTGGAAGCCCAGACCAGCTGTATTCCACGCTTTAAGAAAAGTGGAAAGAAGTCCAAAAAACTGCCAGCATGGTTTAAAGTTGAGGTCAGAGAGGCTGTTGCCAAAAAAGCATCTTTCAGGAAATGGAAAAAAGAGCCAAACGACGAAACCTGGAAACAGCACAAGCACTGGCAAGTCAAATGCAAGGCATTGATAAGGCAGGCAAAGGAAGAATTTGAGAAGAAGCTTGCTGCGGAAGCAAAAACGCGAAGTAAAGACCTTTTCAAGTACATTCGTAGCAAAAAACCTGTGAGAGAGTCAGTTGGTCCATTAGATGATAAAGGGGTTAAAAGAGCACTAAGAGGCGACAAGGCGATAGCGGAGAGACTGAACGAATTCTTTGCTTCAGTCTTTACTGAGGAAGATGTAGGGATGTTACCCATGACTGAAGTGGTATTTAAAGGTGCAGAAGAATTGAAGGAAATATCGATACATCGAGAAGATGTATTACAACTATTAGATAAGCTGAAGAGTAGCAAATCACCTGGGCCGGATGGTATACATCCAAGGGTGTTGAAAGAACTGAAATATGAGATTGCAGACCTGCTATTAGTTATCTGTGAACTATCATTAAAATCATCTCTAATACCTGAAGATTGGAGGATCGCCAATGTAACACCAATTTTTAAAAAGGGTTCCAGGAGTGATCCGGGAAACTACAGACCGGTGAGCCTGACGTCAATACCGGGAAAAATGATAGAAACCATCATAAAGAATAAAATTACTCAGCATGTAGATAGTCATGAACTAATGAGAGACAGCCAACATGGCTTTAGACAAGGAAGATCTTGTCTTACTAATCTGTTATGTTTTTTTGAAGGAGTGAATAATCAGGTGGACATAGGTGAGTCGGTTGATATTGTGTATCTGGACTTTCAGAAAGCCTTTGACAAGGTCCCTCATGAGAGACTTTTGGCAAAACTAAAGAGTCATGGGATAGGAGGCAGTGTACTATTGTGGATCAGGAACTGGTTAAAAGATAGAAAGCAGAGGGAAGGGCTAAATGGCCAATTTTCCCAATGGAGAAAGGTGAATAGTGGTGTACCCCAGGGATCTGTGCTGGGTCCGCTGCTTTTTGACATATTCATAAATGACCTGGAAAGTGGAATAACTAGTGAGGTTATCAAATTTGCAGATGACACAAAACTATTTAAAGTTGTTAAAACCCAAGAGGATTGTGGAAAATTGCAAGAGGATCTTGATAAATTGGAAGACTGGGCATCAAAATGGCAGATGAAATTTAATGTGGACAAGTGCAAGGTTATGCACCTAGGGAAGAACAACCCAAACTATGGTTACACGATGCAAGGTTCCACATTAGGAACCACCACTCAGGAAAAAGATTTAGGCGTCATTGTGGATACCATGTTAAAACCCTCGGCCCAGTGTGCAGCAGCGGCCGAGAGAGCAAATAGAATGCTAGGTATGATAAGGAAAGGAATGGAAAATAAAACAAAGGATATTATAATGCCTCTATATCGTTCCATGGTGAGACCGCACCTTGAATATTGTGTGCAATTCTGGTCGCTGTATCTTAAAAAGGATATAGAGTTATTAGAAAAGGTTCAGAGAAGAGCCACCAAAATGGTAAAGGGGATGGAAGGATACTCCTATGAAGAAAGG
Source organism: Ichthyophis bannanicus (assembly GCA_033557465.1). Taxonomy (NCBI): domain Eukaryota; kingdom Metazoa; phylum Chordata; class Amphibia; order Gymnophiona; family Ichthyophiidae; genus Ichthyophis; species Ichthyophis bannanicus. Next base: position 147,277,186 of record CM066036.1, read on the forward strand.
CTAAAAAGGTTAGGGCTCTTTAACCTGGAAAAGAGACGGCTGAGGGGAGATATGAAAGAAGTCTATAAATTAATGAGCGGAGTGGAACGGGTAAACGTAGATCGATTGTTTACCTTATCAGAATATAGAAAGACTAGGGGACATGCAATGAAGCTACAGGGTAAACTATTTAAGACTAATAAAAGAAAATATTTTTTCACTCAACGTGTAATCAAACTCTGGAATTTGTTACCGGAGGATGTAGTAAAGGCTGTTAGTGTAGCTGGGTTTAAAAAAGGTTTGGACAAGTTCCTGGAGGAAAGGTCCATAAGCCATTATTAAGAAGGGACCCAGGATATCAATGCTTGAACCAATACAAGCATTGTGGAACCTGTGTCCCTTGGGGAAACTGCTAGGTACATATGACCTAGATTGGCCACTGTTGGAAACAGAATACTGGGCTTGATGGACCTTGGTCTGACCCAGTATGGCATATCTTATGTTCTTATGGATGCACAGATACATGTATGCACCCTGACATCCCCATAATGTACATGCACACACCCCTCTGAAACTGCTCATGACACGAATACACATGCACATACCCCTGATATTCCTCATGGTAGACATGCATATTGTCACTGCAGGGACTAGACTGTGGCCTAGGTGAGCAGCTAGACTGCCAGATGACCCTCTTTGTTGAAAGGAGTAGTTGTGACACGAATGGGTCAGGTGTTCAAATAAGGATTTATTCCCCTCCCGGGGTTGGATTCTCAAAAGTATAATACAACAAAAGTAAGGACAAAAGCCATACACTCTGGCAGGTAAATAAAGGAAATCAAATACAGCTTCTTGCTTCTTAATGAACTTATAATCACAGGCAACTATATTATTCAGCATACAGTTCCTTTTCCCCGACGTCACTTCTGTGCTTTTCACAGCTTCTTTAAGCCGTGCTCTAACTCTGGCTTCAGCACAAAGAGGTAATTTTGTCAGATAGTGTTAATGTACAATCCATCGCTTCATCAATAGACAGTTTACTAGCAGAATCTATTAGCATTGGTTCCTGCTGTGCTTTATCTGGACAAACATCTTTTTTATAACAGGTCTGTAAACTTCTCAGTGCCGTGTCTTCAACAGGCTTATCTGACCAGCCCTCTTTAAGGTAAGGCAAACTGCTATCGTATAGCTCAGAGTATAAGAGGAGAGACACACTTCCTAGAATAGCTTTTCCCTTTAAAGCCTCGTTGTGTCCTACCTTTAATACTTTGCTGTGGATAGTGGAACTGCTCTGCTCTGCTATAGAAGCATTTTTCCCTGGGAAGTTTCCTTCGGGGTTTGGCTTTCTCAAACTCTTCCCCTTCAGACATACAGATATCCCCCACACAGTATTTCTCCCTCTCTAGGGCTTGTACCTGTTTCCAAGTGTCACACTCTTCAGATACATACGGTTTCTCTCTCTCTTCCATTCACTCTGCAAAGCACGTAGCTTCTGAGAATCAAACTGCGTCACAGGTAGCTGACTCTCACAGCTGCTTTCTCCTCTGAATCTCTCCCTTGGTTCTTTCATGTTCCTCCAACTTGAACTGGAACTCACAGACTCTCCTGTGGACTCTATCATGTGTTTTCCCAACAGCTCTCTGACGTCCTCCCTGTGAGTCTTCCTGGAGTTCTCTCGGCAGTTCCCTGGATGAAACTCCCTGTAGTTCTCTCTGTAATTCTCTCGGTAGTTCCCTGGATGAAACTCCCTGTAGTTCTCCTTGTAGTTCACCTTGTAGTTTACCTTTCTCTAACTGTTCTGAGTACTTCTTATACTGCTGCTTGGGCGTTCCCTTGCTCAGGTGAAAGCCATTTGAATCAAGAGCTGGGAAATGTTTGCTAGTTGGGCGGGGCTGTAGACTTCGTGTCTGGGTCTGTTTACGTTGCTCCTGACAACTAGGGATCATGTGGCTTGCCTGCCTGTCAGAATCTGATCTGGATTTAACAGATTCCTGTGCTTTCAAGGCAAGGGACAGATCTTCCTCATTACATATCCCCCCCCCCCTTAAGATATTACGGGCTGCTGACGCCCTCGTCGGACAGCACGTAATCTTACTTGGATCATGTACTCGGTTCTCTACATAGACTAGCCTCACTGTTGCTGACCTGCCAAGGTTTAATCAAGTTGAGGTGGTATACTTGGCGGCGCCCCTTCTCGTTCTCTACCCTGTAGGAGACGGGACCTACCTTTTCCACTACTGTGCCCGGGCCTTTCCATCTGGCTTCAAATTTCGGACCGGCATCCGCTACTAGGATTAAAACTTTATCACCTATAGCTAGATGCCTTGTTTTAGTCCCCCGGTCATAGTACTTTTTCTGCCGACGCTGGCTAGCCTGCAGCTTGTCCATGGATACTTGGGACGTCCGTTCTAAGCGATTTCTGAGATCCTTTAGAAATTGGGGTACCCCTACCTCTGTCTCATCTGGTGCAACCCATTGCTCCCTTAGGATATCTAAAATCCCCCTCGGAGCCCGACCAAATAAAAGTTCATATGGGGATGCCCCCAAGGACGCTTGTACGCGTTCTCGGCAGGCGTAAAGAACGAATGAAAGTACGGTATCCCATTCAATCATGTTCCCTTCTAGGCTACGCCTTAACATCTGTTTTATCGACTGATTCATTCTTTCCACCAGTCCGTTTGACTGGGGATGATATGCCGAGGTGCGGATATGCCGTTCCCCAAAAGCATCCCAAAGCATGACCAAGTGTTTTGAGGTGAAGTTACTCCCCTGGTCTGTCAGAACCTCCTGGGGAAACCCAATCTCACAAAACAATTTTATAAGCTCTAGGGATATGGTTTTCGCCAAAATGTTACGTAGGGATATAGCCCACGGAAATCTAGTTGCATGGTCCATGATCACTAAAATATACTGAAAACCCCTTTGCGTCCTAACTAAGGGTCCTACGATATCCATTGCTAGTTGACGTACTGGGGTAGCAATGGTGGGTGGTGAAACCATCGGTACAGGCTTTGGTTTGGCTGCAGTGACCCTTTGGCCAGCGGGACAAGATTCACAGTACCGGGCTGTTTCCTTAAACACTCCCGGCCAATAAAAGCGGGCCAAAATTTGATCTATTGGACACCTTTGTGACTGCCTACGGGATGGTCGTGTGCCAATTTCATAACTACAGACTTAAAAGTAGTTGGCACCACTAACTGCTTTCGTACAGTGCCTGTATGTGGGTCAGCACTTTCCCTGTATAATAATTCTCCTTCTAAGAAGAACCTAGGTAAAAATTGTCCTTGCTTCCTGAGCATATTTGAATGCTCTTTTCAAAGCCGGATCACCTTGCTGCTCCTTTGGGAAAGAAGTGAACTTTTGCACGAGATCGGCCGGTACCCAGGGTAACCCCTCCCCGGCTTCTAGGTCTGCCCTCCCTTGAGACCTATGTCTTCTTTCCTGGCGTCTTTCGGCCCTATTCTTCCTATTTTTTGTGGGAAGGTTAATCAATTCCTCATGAGAGGGAGGTATATCTGGTGGTTCCCTTTCTAAACTATTCTCCCTTTCTGGGGACTCTTCCCTATCCTCCAGGCGCTTCCTCTGGATTAGCTAGCGAACTTGTCCCTGCCCCTAAGGCCTTAGCCTGGGATCTGGTGGAAACCAAGCCTGTTTTTTCGTTTAAACCTTTGAGGCCTTTGCTTAAGGGAGACCAATCTCTCCCCAAAACAATGTCTCTTGGGAGCTTTGGGATTACTGCTACTGGTACTTCACTAGTGCCTAATCCTTCCACATATACACTATACAATGGGTGATACGATGAGGTTCCCTGCACACATTTCACGCTTACATTCTGGCCTGTTTTGCATAGGACGGATGGGTTATGGGCCTGAATGGCCTGCCACATCTGCTGGGAGACCATACTTTGGTCTGCTCCGGAGTCGAGGAGCGCCAAAGCCTCTACAACCTCCACCCTTACCTTGAGCAAAAATCCTTCCCCAGCGTGTCTCTCTCCTCCCGACACAAGGGCAGTACACTCTCTACATTCTCGGCGTATATGTCCACTTTTACCACACTGAAAACATTTTATGGAAACACGCTTTACCACATTTTCATTAGGTATCTCAGAATTATAGGTCTCTTAACTTCCACATTTTCTCCATGCCTGCTACTTTTAACACATTACCCCTGGAAGTCCCGGCTAACTCTGCCTCAACATAGCATTCGGTGAGGTCAGCGGCTTCTTTAGTGGAGTTGCATTTTTGTAGCATTAAGAAAGCCTTAATTTCTGGAGGCACGGCTTCAAAATATTGCTCTAAAAGAACAGCATCCATTAATGACTCTACTGTTCCCTTTTCAGGAGCAAGCCATTTTGTTGCCAGTCCCTTCAACCTTTGCATCAGTGCTTTAGGCATTTCTTTAGGCATAAGTTTTGCCTCTCTAAAAAGACGCCTGTAATGGATTGGAGTTAATCCCAATCTATCCCTTACAGCAAGTTTTACGTTTGGGTAACTGGATGCTAGATCTGCGGGCATTGCCTTGTAGGCCGCTAATGCCTCTCCAGATAGAGACATTGCAAACCTAACAGCCCACTGGTCTAACGGCCATTTAGCCGCCTCTGCGATTCGCTCGAAAGCGTCAGAAAAATCAAAATTATCATGACTTCTCAATTGTCCCAGTGTTAATGCACTGCAGTTTTGCAGTCCTACCCCCTGGGGTATTGTGGTATCAGCTTCCTCAGCTGCATGCGTCTTCTTCACCAGAGCTGCCACAAGCTCCAGGAGCGATTGTTGCTGAGCGGCTAGCGCTGCCATAGTCCGTTCCTGCGTAAGCCTCGCCAGCTCACTCTGGGCTTTCCACTGTGCTTCCATCCAATCCTTGATTTCCTGGGGATCCATCTCCGGTGTTGAAGTGTACCTGTAGAGAGAGAAAAAAAACAGGGCCCACCAAGTGCGGCACAGATTTTCTTTTCTTGCCTGCCTCTTGTGGTACAATTCCTTTCCTTTCTCACCAATCCTAGCTACCCATGCCCACCTACTAGTACCTTAGCACGGGGCAGGATCTTGCGTTGAGAAAGGTCTTTTCTCGCCTCCTTCCAGGTCAGGATAATGGAAATCCAGTCACTAGGAATCCAGCTGCTGGTAATCCAAAACAGGTTTGTTTGTTTTTTCTTTCTTTTTTCAGGATTGCTGAACTTTGCTTTTGCTGTGCAGCAAGTTGTATCCTCTTCTAATGAATGTCCTTTGTAGAGTATTTTTTTTAAAATCCAAAATACTACGCCAATTATGTCACGGCAGGGACTAGACTGTGGCCTAGGCGAGCAGCTAGACTGCCGGATGACCCTCTTCGTTGAAAGGAGTAGTTGTGACACGAATGGGTCAGGTGTTCAAATAAGGATTTATTCCCCTCCCGGGGTTGGATTCTCAAAAGTATAATACAACAAAAGTAAGGACAAAAGCCATACACTCTGGCAGGTAAATAAAGGAAATCAAATACAGCTTCTTGCTTCTTAATGAACTTATAATCACAGGCAACTATATTATTAAGCATACAGTTCCTTTTCCCCCGACGTCACTTCTGTGCTTTTCACAGCTTCTTTAAGCCGTGCTCTAACTCTGGCTTCAGCACAAAGAGGTAATTTTGTCAGATAGTGTTAATGTACAATCCATCGCTTCATCAAAAGACAGTTCACTAGCAGAATCTATTAGCATTGGTTCCTGCTGTGCTTTATCTGGACAAACATCTTCCTTATAACAGGTCTGTAAACTTCAGTGCCGTGTCTTCAACAGGCTTATCTGACCAGCCATCTTTAAGGTAAGGCAAACTGCTATCGTATAGCTCAGAATATAAGAGAGGAGAGACACACTTCCTAGAATAGCTTTTCCCTTTAAAGTCTCATTGTGTCCTACCTTTAATACTTTGCTGTGGATAGTGGAACTGCTCTGCTCTGCTCTGCTCTGCTCTAGGAGGATTTTTCCCTGGGAAGTTTCCTTCGGGGTTTGGCTTCCTCAAACTCTTCCCCTTCAGACATACAGATATCCTCCACACAGTATTTCTCCCTCTCTAGGGCTTGTACCTGTTTCCAAGTGTCACACTCTTCAGATACATACGGTTTCTCTCTCTTCCTTCCATTCACTCTGCACAGCATGTAGCTTCTGAGAATCAAACTGCGTCACAGGTAACTGACTCTCACAGCTGCTTTCTCCTCTGAATCTCTCCCTTGGTTCTTTCCTGTTCCTCCAACTTGAACTCACAGACTCTCCTGTGGACTCTATCATGTGTTTTCCCAACAGCTCTCTGACGTCCTCCCTGTGAGTCTTCCTGGAGTTCTCTCAGCAGTTCCCTGGATGAAACTCCCTGTAGTTCTTGTAGTTCACCTTTCTCTAACTGTTCTGAGTACTTCTTATACTGCTGCTTGGGCGTTCCCTTGCTCAGGTGAAAGCCATTTGAATCAAGAGCTGGGAAATGTTTGCTAGTTGGGCGGGGCTGTAGACCTCGTGTCTGGGTCTGTTTACGTTGCTCCTGACAACTAGGGATCATGTGGCTTGCCTGCCTGTCAGAATCTGATCTGGATCTAACAGATTCCTGTGCTTTCAAGGCAAGGGACAGATCTTCCTCATTACAATATGCACACATGTTCCAACACTGCCCATGATGCAAGCATGCACCCCCAACATGCACGCACACACACATGCACCCCAACATTCTTCACAACACACACCCATGCCCACAGCCCCCCCCCCCCTCAGGGCACACACACACGTACCCCCAACCCACACTTCCACGATTCTGCAAATTGGGGAGGTGAACCATTCTGTCACACTATAAATACACTTTTGAGGAGGGTTTTTGTAACTGTTTGCAAAAGAGATTGTTCTGTTTATGATTTTTTTTTTGCTGCTAGGATTTTTCTTCTAGTCTGTAATTTTTACAAGCACAAAGAGGAGGGAATGTAGCTAGTGCTCATTAAAGCCACTGCATTCCTAAGGTGTTAGATCCCTCTCTTCCCAACCCAGTTACCATCTACCCCGGTGTTGAATCTATATGGGCTGAATTCCCCAGTTAAGGGGCTAGATTATATTGTTTTATTTTTGGGTAGGCAAATTAGGGAATTAAGGAAATAGGTCAACTTTAAATTCTCTGTGGAACTATAATAAAGTAAATTTTAGGGGTGTCTGATTAGGAATATTCTACTAAATCCTTAAGGTAATTCTACAAACTCAACACCATATATTACACCTCCTAGATAAATGAACACATTTTGTAGTCTGAAGAGATGAGGTAAAAACTACCACAGACACCAATAACAGGTGAGCAAACAAGTAGGACTGCACACAGGAAATTTGAACAGAAGTATTAGTTTTCATATACAAAAGGATAGTGTTTACAGACAGAACAGCTAAAAACAGGGTAGGGACAGTGGTAGGTCTTTTTCTTCTTCAATTTTTCCCAACAAGTACCAAAGCTCCAACAGCAGAAGTATGGCCAGGAAATATCGTGGTGACAAAGCTGTTGCCCTGTTACCACTTCTGCAGACAGGTAACTAGATCCAGGACATTAAAATGGTTCAGTAAGCAAGATGTCTACAGGTTGAATCTCTCAGGAAGCAAGTGGAGAGGCTGAGAAGCATCCATGACAGTGAGAGGTACATTGATGAAATGATTCTAGAGGCATCTAAGATCTCCAGCAGAAGGGAAGATGACACGGTCTTGAGAAGAAAACACTGGACAGAAATCACCAGAGCCTGCAGGATCTGACACCCTGATGCCACCTTCCCTAGAACTGAGGAATTGGGATTTAGAACCTAGAGGCGGAAGAGGCAACACCCCAGGAACAGGAGGTACCAGAGCTCAAAAACCCCAAAGCTGGCGGATCAGCAACCATAGGAAGCAAAGGGTAGTGGTGGTTGGTGACTCCCTTCTGAAAAGGTACAGAGGCATCCATCTGCCACCTCGTCATGATGTCCTGGGAGATATGCTGTCTGCCTGGTGCCAAGATCAGAGACATTATGGAGAGTTTACCGATATTCCTCAAGTCTACTGACTATTATACAATGCTGCTCATACATGTCGGTACAAATGAAATTGCTAGGTTCCATCTGAGTGTATCAAAAGCAACTTTATGGTTCTGGGAGAGAAGGTGAAGCAATTAAGTGCACAGGTGGCGTTCTCAAATCTTCTCTGTCAAAGGTCAGGGCCAAGACTGAAAAGAGAAAATCGCTGATGCTCTGGGAAAAGCTTCTTAGTTTTCTCCGCTGGATCTAATGTCTGGGTATTTTCAAATGGGGATGAACCCCAAAGATATCTGTAAAATTATTGTAAATACCACCTTTTGGGTTATTTGTGTGGACTTGTATGCCCTTTGGGACTTTAATTTTCCAGCAACCTTCCAAAGGTTCATGGAGTTGGTACTGGAAGATTATGTTTTTGAATCCCTAGAGCCAATCAGATTTAAAAGTCAGCCACTTCAGGTGCCACCATGCTTAAGGGCCACACCTAAGGGCCCTTGGGTGTGTTCTGCAGCATGCAAAGGTGTCCTGTCATCTCTGACTATTCTAATATCGGCCACCACTCAGTCAGCCAGCACCAGACTCTGCACACACCCTTGCTATTCAGTAGCAAGCAAGAACTCAACTAGATTCCTACATCACAACTCAACAGGCTTCACCCAGTCAACACCACAAAAACAGGGTCTATCACTACTGCTATCAGCCATCCCACAATGTGCAGCATTAAAAGTACTAACCATTAATTACACATTCAAGCCCTATGTTTCAACATCCCACCTAGCTAGCTCCACTCACACATTGTCAACCAGGCCCAGAGAAACCTCTCCAGACTCCCAATGAACCAATCTCCACCTCTAAAGTGAATACAACCAAGTATTCTACTTGACAGTTCAATCACAAACATGTCAACCTTTGCATTCATGCTCCGCTTACTCTTAACACTAATCGCTCACTCTGAGTCACACACTCTTCGAATAGGCCTCATACCTATCAACCACTCATACCCACCTCCCCAGGCTGAAAAACAGAGCGCCCTGTGCCCTTATCCAAATCAAGCATCATCTAGTCTACCTATCCATGAAACCATACTCAACCAACCCAACATTAAAATGTGTACTACTTAATGCACATTCAGCTCTCAACAAAATACAAATGCTCATTAACGACCTCTGACACCAAATAGACATTATATTTATAACCGAATCTTGATTCACTGACACTGACAATATCCTGATAAACCAACTCATACCTTCTAGTTAAACTTTTAACTTCCCCAGAACCAACTGCAGAGGGGGTGGAGTCTTCATTCTGGCCAGGAATGATTTGGACTTCCACACCACTGCCATTAATACAGGAGGAAGAATGGATACCATCACCATCTCAAACACACACTTAACACTCTACCTAACTTATAGGTCTCCTAACTCAAGAACTGAAGAACTACCAGCCTTGTTAAAAGCCATATACACTCACAACCTAAGTAACAACCAACTTCTACTCAGAGATCGAAACCTCTCCTCGGCCAACCCCAGAACCTCAAAATCCTTTATGGAAGCAATGTAGGTACCAGAATACACTCAATTAGATAATGAGCAAACACACATGAAAGGAAACATCTTAGATCTCATTTTTGCCCCACTGAAGATGATCAGACTATCGACTGCCAGCACCGACAATAGACTCAGTGCCCTAGTTGGACTATAAAACAGTCACATTCTACATCCCATGGTTCTCCCAGAACAAAGCCACACACCAACAAACCCCAACTCACAGGTTCCTGCAGCTGGACATGAAAACCTTCCTGGACAACCTCTTACCACATATTGACAATCGCCCTGACAACATCGACACTGTAATCCATAACTGGAATCAAACAATAAGCAAAATTGCCATAAAGCCACAAACAAATGCAAATTGCAAACCTTGCACTGCTACATCCTGGTACTCTGGAGAGCTAGAAACAGTGTTAAGCACAAACTCAGATAGCTAGAGAGCAAAATGGAGATCAGAGAGCACAACTGACCACAGCAGTTATATGTCCAAATTACATGAATACTAAACCCTAGTGAACAACAAGAAAAAGGAATACCACATCAAACATTTTACATTCACTAAACCGTCCCAGAAAGCTATTTGAAATAGTAAGATCTCTACTCAAAACTCCCACTCAAGACAGACAATGAGCTTTCTCCACAAATCCTAGCCAACCATTTCAAAAGCAAAGCATCCCTGAGAAACTACGCAACAACCACCACCACCACCTGGTAAGACAACAGCTCAGCCGCAACCACCTGGAAATCATTCACACCTATATCCCCTGAACCCTTGGAAAACATCATCAACCTTAACTCCACAACCTCCCCATTTGATCCTTGCCCTGTTAGTTGGATCAAAATAGCTCGCACTGAATTCCTCTCCATCATACATAAAATTACACAGCTCTCTTACACAAGGATATATACCTCCTGAGCTCAAAAGAGCATCTGTCTGTCCCATAAGAAAAGACACAGGATTAGACCCTAAACTACCTACTTCATATGGGCCCATCCCTAGTTTACCTTTCCTCACAAAAATCATTGAAAAAGCTGTATTATTGCAAATTCAAGACCATATCAACACACATGCCTCACTTGACCTGCACCAATTTGGGCTCTGGTCTAACCATGGTGTGGAAACACTATTAACAGCCCTAATGGACAGACTTATTCGGGGTACCGAGACACCAACCTGGACATAAAGGCAGTGTTTGACTCAGCACCACACAATATCTTACTTCAACATCTACTACATTCACTAGTTCCCTAAAATGGTTTAAATCCTATCTCACTGACTGTAAATAAGAAGGCACAATAGAAGGACAAACACTCATCCCCATTCACACAACAAGGAGTCCCCCAAGGTTCAGCCCTCTCATCCCTCCTATTCAACATCTTCCTCCAACCCAGCTGCACAATCATCCGATCTTACAATGTACTCTACTATATCTATGCAAATGTGATGCTATATGTACCAATCTCCATGGCCAAGTCAGTTTATACCTCCCTCACAAAATGTTTCAGTGCTATTACACAATGGTTATCAGAGCACAATCTCTTCATAAACCACAAGACAGAAGCCCTCTTCATCTCTAGGGACACAAACTACAGCCCACCATCCACCATAACAGTAGCAGGTATTTTAAAAATAAAATATGAAGTGTGATATCTGGGCATAACCCTAGACAACACCTAACCTTACAACCACACATTAATATCACCAACAGAATAGCACCTCAAGACACTACTGGACCTCCAAAACTACCGCACAGTATTCCAAGTACTAGTCCTAGTACTTAACTACTACAACATCCTCTTACAAGGTCCACTGAACTATGTACTTCATCCATTGCAACTAGCCCAGAACACTGCTGCTCTTGTCCTCTGCAATGCCACCCGAGCCGACCACATAACATCAATACTCCTTCAATTATTTATTTATTTATTTTTATACCGCACTCTTTAGAATCAGTGCGGTTTACATGTATACTAACAGGTACTTTTTATTCCCTTGACCCCGAAGGGCTCACAATCTAAGTGTACCTGAGGCAATGGAGGGTTCAGTGGCTTGCCCAAGGCCACAAGGAGTGGCCATGGGGCTAGAGACCCCAGTCCCTCCGGCCTGAGGTTGCTTGTCCCCATGCGGGAATTGAACCCCCGGCCCTCCAGCCTGAGGTAACCTGTCCCGACCACTGAGCCACTCCTCCCTTTGACAGACAACACTAGTTGTCTGTCAAAGTTAAAGCGAAATATAAAGTAATGCTGACAGCATTCAAAATATCCTAAGGACTCTCCTCAGTCTACCTCCACTCACTATTACAAAAACACACCCAACAACAGATCCAGGAGAACACACCACCAAAACACACACCATAAATTCAAAGAGCAACAAAACCACATCCAGCAGGACCTTCTCCATGTATGCCCCAACCATCTGGAATTCCCTATCAGAAGGCATACATGCAATATCTGACCTAACGGACTTCAGAAGAAAGTTAAAAACCCACCTATTCCACGAGTACTATGGATGTGAGGACTGACTCCCATTGGCCCATGAACTTCACTTTCAACGCAACACTCCCCAGCAGAATCCCTTTAGTTTCCCCTCCTTCTATCCTCCCCTTAATTTCCTTACATTCCCACCTAACCTTATACCTCACCTCCCCCAAAATTGTCAGCCCTAGGACTCTGCTAACTATTTTATATTTAACCTAAGTTATACTGCTGGTTATCGTGTTTCGCTCTGATTTAATCCTTAATCCATATAAATGTTCTTTGGCAATTGTACTTGCACATTACCACAAATTAAGTTACAGTTCACTGTTATGTTCCATGTATAACCTTTTTGTATTCAGTTTACTGCACTTGTGTTCCATGTATAAGCATGTTCATTCTTCTGTAAACCACCTAGACTTTAAGATTAGGTGGTATAAAAGCTACTTAAATAAATAAATAACTAAATGACAATATCCTGGTTTATGCATCAATTTTTTAGCAATACCTGGAATGCCTTGATAAAGTTTTCAGTAAGTTAAAAAATGCAGTTTCAAATTAAAGCCTGCTAAGTATAAACTCTTGTGCTGTGACGTTTGGATTCTTAGGTATGTATATAATCTCCAGAGGTAGCTTCAGTCAGTGCAGACCCAGAGAAGTGCAGTCCGTGGATAGCAAAGGAAGGATTAATCTTTATTGGTCAATAAAAAGCCTATGGCCCGACACAGGCCGTGTTTCGTTGCCTTCTTCAGGGGCAGGATACATAAATAATAAACACAATAAAATTTACTACAGATATATACACATTAAAGATAAACATAATACCTAAGAATGTAAAAAACACATGTACATATCACAAAATGTAAAATAATTAAATTATGTTAACGTTCTATAGAAACAATAAAATTATGTAAAACTATATAAAACCATCCATGCTTAAAACATGACCAGCACAGCAACAAACGTCAGGTGATAAACAAACATATATGATATACCATAAATAAGACATGAATGAGGATAAAAACAAAAGAACATAAGCAGCTATGAAAGGAAACACACCATAAATACATTGTTAATAAAAACCATTGTTTAAAAAACAGCTTCATGCATGAACAACTACATAAGATAAAAAATAAATACATAAATAATAATAAAAAACTATTAACTCATAAAACATACCTTTTTGAACTGTTCAACCCTCTATGGTGTACTATTCACCATCGGGAGTAAATTGATAAACTAAAAGGGACGAAGAAAACATACAACCTACCCACAGACCTTCCAAACATACAAATTAAATACAGACACCCCACAGACCTCCCATACACAATACTGAAGCCAGGATGAGATCATGTCTGTTATATTAATTACCCTGTTATCCGAGTTGTATTTCCTGTTTTTTCTGTAAACACAAAGTACCGTTGAATTGTGTAACTCCTTGTTTATTGTAAACAGCGCTGATGCTGAATAGTGCGGTATATAAGAGACTATAAATAAATAAATATTCACTACCTGAGATGAAGGCATCACTATGATAAGTGTATCCATGTTTTTTGAAGACTGTCAGTGACATACTACTTTAAACAAACCAGAAGTAAAGCGACAGAATCAGTGAAATCTCAGGATACTGGTAAATGATATTCATAAAATTTCAATCTCCAGGAACAAGCAGGAATGAGTCTTCACATATGGGTATCGTCGGTACCGACGGAGCCTGCGCGGGAACGCTCCCCAATGTCCAGAAAGAAAGCTTTTGGGAGCATCCCACAGCGCCTGCGCACTGCCTTCCCACCTTTCCTAACTGCCTCTCTCCAGTTCTTCTTTTCCGCGGAGCCAGCAGGTCGTGTTTCCTGTCACCGCTGAAGAATTTCTTATTTTCTTTTATTTTTCTTTAGTCGCGTGTCTGCCTTCTCGATTCCGCACCGGTACCACCGGTCCTTTTTCTTTCTTTTAAAAAAAAAAACCCACTTCTTTTCAGTGCATTTTTTTTTCTGGGGCTTTAGGCCTACAGATATATTTTTCCCTCATGGAAAAACCCGCCTCTGGGTTTAAAAAATGCACAAAGTGCAGCAGCACCATTTCTGTCACTGACACCCATGACTGGTGTCTAAAATGTTTAGGTCCTGACCACTCCATTGCGGATTGTGAGTCCTGTTCCATGATGTCTAAAAGAGGGTTACAGAATCGGGCAGCTAAGCTCAGTACCCTGTTTCCCTCCGATGCAGCTTCTGTGGCATCAACGTCTTCCAGGGCTTCTTCTTCATCCCATGGATCTCAGGTAACCAAACTTAAATCTGGCCGGTCCTCAAAGAGTTCATCTCCCTCTAAGTATCGAGATGCCCCCGGGCTTACTCTTGAGGATACCACACCAGCAAAATTACCCCGGCGGGAGGCTCCGGCTTCCAAAGCACTACCTATGGGGTCACAGATTGACATCGATGGCTCGCCCTCGACTGATCACCTGTTACAATGTTCTGGGGTACCGGCAGTTTCTACCGGTACCGACATCCAGACATTGGTGGCGTCAATGGATCAGAATATTCTGACCATGCAGCGTGCCATCACGGCATTCATTCAAGCTGCGACGCCTACGGTACCGCAACAAACCCCGTTGTCGGTACCTGTACCGATTCCGGTACCGGACCCGATACCAGTACCGCTTGCATCGACATCAGCATCGACCGCAGCGATACGCTATCCAGTGATGCCCATCAGTACCGACCCAGTACCGATTACTCCCGATGTCGATACCTCCCGGTACGCATATCGGGCTCTACGAGAGCATCCAGATAGTTGATACTTCGATTCCTCTGAAGACTCTGATTCTTCAGAGGCCTCAATTGAAGCATCAGGCATCCTTCCTCAGGAACCCTCTTCTCCAAAACGGAGAATGTCTCCTCCTGAAGACTTGTCTTTTCAGGACTTCATTAGGGAGGTGGCCAAAGGCCTGTCCATCTCAGTGACCTCTGAGACTGAACCTAGAGCCAAAAAATTGGATATCCTACAATATCCTAAGGCTCCTAAAGAGGCAGCCACCTTACCAATACATGAGATTCTTTATGATCACATGCTGGGCATATGGGAGACTCCTCTTTCCACCTCCCCTCATTCCAGAAGGTTGGACACCATGTATTGTGTTCCTCCTTGTCCTGGGTTTCGTAAGACTCAGCTTCCTCACCACTCCATTGTGGTAGAGTCTGCTATGAAAAAGATCAAGAGTACAAAAAGGCACTCTTCTGCTCCTCCAGGGAGAGAATGCAGAACTCTAGATGCCTTTGGCAGGAAAATCTTCCAGGCCAGTATGCTTGTAGCCAGAATCAACTCCTATAGTCTCTATATGGGGATGTTTCTAAAAGAAGTTACAGATCATCTGCAAACCTTATCTCCTTTTATGTCAGAAGATAAGAGAGAAGAATACATCACCTGGCTTAAACATGCACAGGATGTATCCAAGTTTTCCAACCGTGCAGCCTATGACTCTGAGGGGGCCAGTAGAGCCTCGGCTATTGCCATAGGTGCACGCAGAGTTGCTTGGTTGCAAGCCTCTGATTTGGAATCCTGGGTACAGGATGGTCTAGGTAACCTTCCCTGTACAGGCAAAAACCTGTTTGGCAAAGATTGGCAAGCAAAGGCCAACCAAATGGATGCTGAAAACTCTGCTTTAGATAGACTTTCAAAGTCTACTACTGCTCCTTTTAAAAAGAGGTTGTTCAAAAAGGGATCTTTCCCAAAGAAAGGGAAATTTTCTTATGGTCAGGCCTCTTCTCAAGGTCGTTTTGCTACAAAGAGACAGCAACAACCAAAACAGGCCAAAACCAAGGCTGCGAGGACTGCTACAGCCCAACAGCCTCAGCCTCCTCAGGGCCTTTTGACTTTCCACTAGAGAACTTAGCCTTTCTGGCTCTAGAACATCCAGAGCCTCTCACCATCCCAGGAAGGTTAGCTCACTTTGCTCCCAGATGGGAACAAATCACAACAGAGCAATGGACCATCTCCATCATACGAGATGGGTACAAGCTTCATTTCTTAAACCTTCCTCCTCACACCATGGTGAAACAGTTCAATTCTCCAACATCTCTCCTCAACCTTCTAGGTCAGGAGATTTCTACCCTTCTTGCCCAAGGGGCAATAGAAGAAGTACCCCTTCTTCAACAGGGCTCAGGGTTCTACTCCCCCTATTTCCTCATTCCAAAGAAAATGGGGGGCTACAGACCCATATTAGATCTCAGAGAATTGAACAAGTTTCTATGCAAGGAGAAATTCAAGATGACTTCTCTCGGAACTCTCCTTCCATACCTCCAAAGTCAGGACTGGCTTTGTTCTCTAGATCTCAAGGATGCATACACCCATGTTCTCATCCATCCAACACACAGAAGATTCCTTCGGTTCCTTTACCAAGGAAAGCACTACCAATACAAAGTGCCTCTGCTCCAAGAGTGTTCACAAAATGCATGGCAGTAGTAGCTGCATTCCTGCGCACTCTAGGAATATTTGTATTCCCATATCTGGACGACTGGCTCATCTGAGCTCCATCCCAGTCAGAGGCCCAGACTTCCCTGGCCTGCACAAGGCGTGTTCTTCAGTATCTGGGACTGGTAATCAACATTCCAAAATCCCATCTCACCCCTACTCAGTCTCTAGAGTTCATAGGGACCTTACTGGATACTACAACTGCAAGGGCCTATCTTCCCCAGGGCCGTTGCCTACGCTTGGTGCAGTTAGCCTCCCAGATTCAGTTAAAATCCCATTGAACTGCTCAAGAGATGTTGCAACTCTTAGGCCACATGGCATCCACGGTGCATGTGGTTCCCTATGCTCACCTTCACATGAGAGCAGCTCAGTGGACCCTATCCTCCCAATGGACCCAGGCATCAGGTTGCCTGTCAGACAAAATAGCAACCTCCAGTCGCCTTTTTTGGTCCCTCCACTGGTGGAAGTCCACTCAGAATTTGTTGCTGGGGTCCCCCTTTCAACAGGTGTTACCCCAAGCCACCCTTACAACAGATGCCTCTCCAAGGAGTTGGGGGGCTCATCTACAAGATCTCTCAACCCATGGCATCTGGTCTCCACAGGAGACATCTCTTAATATCAACCTCTTAGAGCTCAGAGCAATCTTTCTGGCTCTCAGAGTCTTCCACACCCTGCTCAGCTACAAGACAGTCCTCATCCACACGGACAACCAGGTAGCCATGTTCTACGTGAACAAACAGGGAGGGACTGGCTCTCTGTCGCTTTGCAACAAAGCTCTGAGATTGTGGGCCTTCGCCAGAGAGCATCAAATCCATCTCATGGCAGTATATCTTCCAGGGGTTCAAAACTCTTGGGCAGACAGACTCAGTCGAGTTCTGCTTCCGCACGAATGGTCCCTCCATGGGGACCAGATAGCCAGAATTTTTCGGATTTGGGGTACCCCAGACATAGACCTGTTTGCAAGTCCGTGGAATGCCAAACTTCCCCAGTTCTGTTCCAGGATTCCATGTCAGGGAGTTCAGGCCAGGGATGCCTTCCTCCTTCATTGGGGGCAAGACTTCCTCTATGCCTTTCCACCTATTCCCCTAATTCCCAAGACTCTGTTCAAGCTTCAGAGAGACAAGGGGACTATGATCCTCATAGCACCACTTTGGCCATGCCAAGTGTGGTACCCTCTACTTCTGCATCTCTCTCAAGCTCCCTCCCTAGACCTGGGGTCTGCTCCAGATCTCCTCTCCCAGGAGGAGGGAACCTTGTGGCACCCAAATCCTCAGTCTCTTCATCTCAGGGCCTGGTTGCTGAAGGCCTAGACCTTCAAGATTTACAACTTTCTCAGCAAGTGAAGGATATCCTTCATGCTTCCAGAAAGCCTTCCACCAGACGTTCATATGCTTTTAAATGGAAAAGGATTTCCATTTGGTGTGCAGAGAAGGGTCTCAACCCTCTTGCAATACCTTTGAATTCTTTACTAGACTATTTGATGCATGCCTTAAAACAAATTCAATCAGAGTCCATTTGAGTGCTATTGCAGCATCCCTTAAGCCTCTCAATGGACAACCTATTTCCTCTCATAGCAAGATTCATGAGAGGCCTTCTTTTGACTAAACCTCCCATTAGACCACCTCCAGTGGCATGGGACTTGAATCTGGTTCTTGGCCAGCTTATGAAGCCACCCTTTGAACCCTTAGCCACTACCTCCTTAAAATTCCTTTCCTGGAAGGTTATTTTTCTCATTGCAGTCACCTCAGCTCGCCGTATCAGTGAGTCGCAAGCTTTAGTGGCTAATCCTCCTTATACAAGGTTCCATCATGACAAGGTAGTCCTCAGAACTAATCCACACTTTATGCCTAAAGTGGTCTCACCTTTTCATCTGAACCAGGAGGTGTTTTTACCTGTCTTTTTTCCAGGACCTCATGCATCAAGTGCAGAGAGGAATCTTCATACCCTGGATTGTAAAAGAGCACTTGCTTTCTACTTACACAGGACACAGCAACATAGAAAGTCCTCTCAACTTTTTGTTGCCTTTGATCCTTCTCATTTAGGACTTCCAGTCTCTAAGAGAACTCTGTCCAATTGGATTGCTCAGTGTATTTCCTTCGCCTACCAAAGTAAGAACCTTTCTCTGGAGGGCCATGTCACAGCTCACAATGTGAGGGCCATGGCAACCTCTATGGCTCATCTAAACTCTGTGTCCATCGACCAAATCTGTCGAGCGGCCACCTGGGCATCGGTTCATACCTTCACAGCCCATTACTGCTTGGACAAGGACTCCCGCCGGGATGCCTTGTTTGGTCAGGCTGTTCTCAAACACCTGTTCCATACCTAATCAACTCCTACCCTCCATCCCTGACTGGATGCCTGAGATTCATGGGTAGAGGTAGAGCCCTTCCCAGGGACTCACAATCTGGGTGATCTCCCAGGCATCTCTAGCTGGGGGAGTCCCCATATGTGAAGACTCATTCCTGCTTGTTCCTGGAGATAGCACAGTTACTTACCTGTAACAGATGATCTCTAGGAACAGCAGGAATAAGTCTTCACAACCCACCCACCCACCTCCTCTAAGAGTTGTATCTCTCTATCTTTCCTTCCCTCTCTCTCTTTGTCTCAGCTTTAAAACTCGAACTGGAGAGAGGCAGTTAGGAAAGGCAGGAAGGCAGCGCGCAGGCGCTGTGGGATGCTCCCAAAAGCTTTCTTTCTGGACACTGGGGAGCGTTCCCGCGCAGGCTCCGTCGGTACCGATGATACCCATATATGTGAAGACTTATTCCTGCTGTTCCCAGAGATCACCTGTTATAGGTAAGTAACTGTGCTTTACCTGCGGGCACTCCAATTCTCTATTCTACCTTCATTTATAAGGGACACCGTGAGATACGACAAAACTAAAAAACTGGAAGGAGGGAGAAGAAGAAAGAAACAACGTGGCTGCATTAATAAATTTTGACTTCTCAACAGCCATAAAAATGAAGGGTTATAAAAATACAATAACCCTTGTACTTCATATCGTAATTTGTTCAGAAAGGGGCAACACACATATGCAAATGCTGGTATTCCAATGCCATCTTGCAGACCCTGCTGACTTTAAAATTGTAAGAGTAACAAACGCTGGCATCTGCGCACTAGATAAACAGAGTTTTCCTGCGGGATGCAAATAGGATGACGTCGGACTACTCAGGATAACATGATTATTCCACCATAAAGAAAGTCAAAAGTAATTCCATATTCCTAAAAAGATCTCTCCCCGTAGAACTATTGATCGTGAATTTCAAAAGGCTTGAGTTAAACTCTACCTCACAAATATGCGCCTCCTAAACCTCCTCGCACTGCGATCCGCTGCCCGCTTTTGACAACACATAACCAAACCTTGTGGGATAATAAGACACTTCAGCAGTAATAAACCTAATAAAATATACATGTATATTGTCGCGTCCACCCCTTGGTATAGGCGGTTGCCTAGTGGGAATGGACGGACCACATATTTATGTTATCCTTTTTAAGTGCTGCGGTCTCTGTTCCCTTGTAGTTGTGGCAAAGACGGAGTCAGCAAGGAATTGGGTTAACAATAAGTTTTATTGTTATTGTTGCACAAGTGTCTATCTACTATCCCAATAAACAGAAATAAAGGATTCTTCTCCAAACCAAAGTGTCTTTAACTGATACAGCATTATTCACCTGTTAAACATACAGGCATGTTTCTTTCAAAGCACTTTCTTCAAGCTTCTTTCTGTTACTAAACATTCACTGCTTTCTCCTCCACCAACAAATGCTTTCTTAAAACAAACCATAAAACAGTAATGCTCTTTTCTTCCCCGGTTGCCTAATTGGCCTGGCTTTTACACTTCGGCAGCTCTCTGCCTCTTCCCGTGTAAAATCCCACCAGCACAATCTCAGGCTTCTTCCAGCACTTACAATTAGTATAACATTTTACAGCTTTCACCCTCTCTGGCAAAATGCACAATCTGTTTCCATATCAGAACCCTCGCTTCCAATAACAGCTTCTTCAATCTACATGGGCTCTCCCTCTGAGTCTGATATGCCTTGTTCAATTACAGGCTTCTCCTGAGCAGGCTTCCACTGCCTTAATAAAGCTTTAATCTGTTTCCAACGGGACTCTTCTTTACTCGGAGGTATGGGGGAGGAACTTAGGACACCAGTCTCCTTTAGCACTGACTTAATGGATTCAAAAGGGCTCACCTTTTTCCTGGCCTTCCTTACCCTTTCTGGTAGGCTTACAGGCAACCTCTTGTCCCCAGACTGCTTCCTCTGCTCTCTGCCGTTAAGCTTCTCAACTTGCTCCCTGTCAGCTGTGCTTCTCTCTGAACTGGAGCTACACACACGCTGCCTGCAATCAGAGTGTCTGTGCAGCCTTTCAAATGGAGCTTTGTTCCTGCTTAATTTCCCACCTTTTACAAAAGCTTCAATGGAAGACTCCTGAGAAGAATTCCTCTGGCCTTTGTACCAAGTTTCCAGCCTTTTCTCCTGAGGACTATTTCTTCTTCTCTCTTCCTCACACTTCCCTTCTCGGTTCCTCTCAGACATCCCCTCAGACTTCCTTTCACAGCTCCTCTCAGAACTCCTTTCACCGTCCCTCCCAGAACGTTTTTCAGCGTGTCCTTTTCTAACTGTTTCCTCCTGCCTAAATGTTTGGGGCTGTCCTATGGGCTTTGGCTCCGCCCCCTGCCTCTCACGTCAGCTCCCCTAGTTGCCATGGAGCTGAGGTGTGGCTCTCTCTCCTGCTTTCTGTGCACGGAGTTTTTTTCATAAGTTGAAGGTTTAACCCTTTCCCTTCCTGCACTGCTCTTGGCTACAGGGGGAAAAGAGTGGCTTCTCCTCCTTTCACTAGCGCTTAACCCAGCTGCGCCATCACAATATATATGTGTATGAGGACCACCCTGTTGGCTAAACCATACCACCTAACATCCCACCATAGTACATGTGACGGTACAGTCCTTGTATTAACCATAAAACATCTTACTTTAAAATTAAAAATGAGATGATATCCAGACACTTATACCATTGAATTAATGGTATATAAGTATCTATATGTGTAGATCACACAAGGGATACCAAGGTGGGGTAAAAAAGGGGGTTAAAAAGGGGAGGTGCCTTACAGAAACACAGACAAATCATTTTCCATATTTAAACCATTGAGAAACAAACTACCAAGTTGAAAAATGTATCGCTCCTCCAACCTACGAATATTTCTTTGGCAGGAGTGTTCTCATAAAATTTCAGATTTAAAGTTCTTTGTTATCAAGAAGGTGAAAGTTAATTGGAGAGGAGGGGGGGGGGCCTGGAAAGAAAGAGGCCCCGTATGAAGTGGGAGACAGGCAAAGGCTGGGGCCCTGCTGGAGACAGGTCACTGCACATGGCGTCCATGCCAAGGTGGTGTCGGTGGCTTTGCTGCGCTCAGTGCCTCTGGCGGACATCTGCTGGGCTGTGACCTGGTCTTCAGCGAACACTTTCGCTTCGCACTACTGCCTGGAGAGGGAGCTCTGCCGGGACAGCACCTTCGGCCAAGCTGTACTCCATCATCTGTTCGGGGTATAAGCAACTCCTGCCCTCCAACCCTTCTTCTGCAGCTACCGAGAGCTTAGCCCTGGGGATCTGAGGACTTGGGCTCCTTCGGGCATCGGCTTCTGCTCACGGCCTCGCAGAGGCATTTTTGAATAACAGATTAGATAGCCTGCAGCTGGGAAGTCCCATAAGTGAGGACTGACTTCCTGCTTGTTCCTGGAGAAAGCGTAGTTACTCACCTGTAACAGGTGTTCTCCAGGGGCAGCAGGAATCGGTCCTCACTACCCTCCCACTTTCCCTGAAGAGTTACAATTTTTTTATCCATCTGCTTAGTAGGGTTCTAGCTCTGGGATCTGACTGAGCAAGATGGCACCTTTGAGTGGTAAGAGGACCATGCATGCATGGCAGCAATCCCAAAGGCTTTCTTTGAAGGCTGGGGAATTGCTCCACGCGGGCTCTGTCGGTGCTGATGTCACCCATAAGTGAGGACTGATTCCTGTTGTCATTGGAGAACACCTGTTACAGGTGAATAACTACACTTTCTCAATTGACAAGCAGGATATAATCAGCCACACACATGAGGGATGTCATCCCTGATGGTGCCAGGTTGGACTTACTCGCCAGAGCCCAGAAGAGTCTAGAAAAAATCTCTAGGAATGTGTGAGTGCTCCCTCCTGTTTGACCATTGCTCTGCCCTGTCAGTCGTCTTCATCTGTGGACCTGTGTGAACACAGCTCTTCCCTTTCTTTTACAGTTTTTTTTTCTTTAGATTTTTACATTTTCATCTTTCTCTTCCCCATTTTGAGAATGACAATTCATCCCACCCCCCCCCCCAAAAAAAAATCTGTTGTGTTCTCCCCTCATTCAGACTAGGATTTGGTGAGAGCGCTTCTTCAGTCTGCCCTTAGCCTAAGTCTCTGGAATAGTCCCCTCAGACAGTAGTAGATGTGTTAAGAGGGCCTTCATGGGCTACACCAAAAAGCATGGGAAGTAAGCCTAACCAGACAATAGGATGGTTTAAAAAATTGTACTGTCACTCTCATGATCACGTTAATGGGTGAAGTGAAGAACAGAGACTGAGTTGATCCTGCCAGTGCAGCATTAGCAAAAGGGAGCAGTGGCACCCTTTGTCATATCCCTTGAAGCGTTGTACTTTTGGTGCACCAGGCCCAGTACTGCCTGCACTTACTGCCTTATACTAAATTTGGCATCACCCCGTGTCCTGCAGGAACTCAGAATGTTCACCATTTTGCAGCAGTGCATTCAACTTTGCTATGTGTTTATCAAGCAGTGGTGATAGGTGGCCCACCTGTGTACTGCAGTTGATTTAGTCCAGAGCAATAAATCATTCAATGGGAAGGATCTATAATGGTCAGCTGCAATACTGCTCTTTAAGGATCGCAAATCATCATTTGTCACTGGTGGAAAATTGAAGGCGCCAATCCTCTGCTCCACAGTGGGTTGGAAAAGTCTTCCGCAAAGAGGACCCTACCTCCCATCCTGCAGAGCTAGGTAGAGAAAGAGGGAAAGGTAGCTCTGCATTGAGAGGATGGAGAGAAAGTGCCAAAGGCTTTATTGAAATCTAAGTACACCACATCTAGAGCTATACCTCGGTCCAACTCTCTGATCGCCAGTCAAAAATTAATGAGATTTTGCTTCCTCGGATCCTGCAATCTGTTGTATTCCAGAAACCTCACTATCCTCTGTTTTAGCAGCATTTGCATTAGTTAACTCACCACAGAAGTCAGACTAACTGGCCTGTAGTTCACAATGTCATTCTTACTTGCATTTTTGTATAAAGGGACCACATGCACCCTTCTTCAGTCTTCTGGTACCACACCTTACTCTAAAGAGGCATTGAAAAAGTCACTAGAACTTCCCTATGTTCCTTGAATACTCTCAGATGTATCCCATCTGGCCCCATTGCTTTGTTTACTTTTAGTTTTGCTAGCTCCTCCCGAACACAATCTTCTGAAAATCAGTCAAGATCTGTCTCACTTTTGTTCCTATTTGTCGGTGTTTTCTGAGGTTCTGTTCCTGGTCCTTCATCTGTAAACACAGAATAAAAATATTCTCCAGGACCAAGCAGGAAGTCAGTCCTCACATATGGGTGACGTCGGCGGTCAACGGAGCCCCCATGCGGAGCATTTCCCCGGCTTTCAAAGAAAGCCTTTGGGAATGCAGCATGCATGCGCGGTCCCCTTCCCGCCCAAGGGTGCCATCTTGCTCAGTCTTCTTTTTTCCACGGAGCCCGATGGACGTGTTTCGTTTTCCCTGGAGGAAAAAGTTGATTTTTCTACATGGATCCGTGTTTTCTTCAGTTCGACACCGGTTTCCCTTTCCCGCCTGGGCCCGGTACACCGGTATCGAGCCCGGACTTCATTTTTCAGTTTTTGTCCTTTGTGACTAGCGTTCGTGCCATTTTTCTATTTTTCACTGGCAGCCCTGTCTTTTGACTTTGCAGGGGCCCTTTTTCCCCCGATGGCTGCCAGCGGGTTTAAAAAGTGTGATTGGTGTAAGAAACTTATGTCTCTCACCGACACACATGACTGCTGCCTCTGCTGCCTCGAGCCCGATCATGACCCGATGATCTGTGGCCCGTGTGGGAAAATGTCCTCTAGGTGTTGAGAAGCCGGCAGCACCAAAAAGACAGAATCTTCTGACTCCACGTCCGGTCGGGCCCGGACTTCGTCAGAGGCCTCGACATCTCGGGACGCCGATCCGAGCATCGCCGGGGTTCCTCTGAGAGGGGGTCTCCCTCGCGGGAGCATCGCAGAAAGAAGAAACCCGCGAGGGCGGTGTCAGTGGATGCACTTGGCTCCGAGGGCCAGGTCATATAGCCCCGAGTGCCGTCCCAGGTCTTTGGAGTCGGAGAGGCCTGCTAAACAACCTCGTGTGGAGACGGAGTCCCCGAGTCACGTGAGTACTGTAGTCCTCGTGGACTCTCCTCTGGGGGAGCCGCCTTCAGGGCCCGAGTCGGGGGCTGCTGAGTCTCCTGAGCTCGGACTCAGGTTGACGGCCTTGGAGAGCACCTTGGCTGCCTTCATGGAACAGCAGCGGGCACCGATTGACGGTCTCACAGGTGCATCTGCCCCGACAACCGGGACATCAACGTCCAAGTCGACCCCAGAGGCCGAGCCGATCCTCGAGTCCATGCGCTCTCGAGTCAATCCTCGGCCAAGGTCTCCCTCGGCCTCCCACACCGGTACCCTCAGCGTCGGGGCGGATGGCATCGGTGCCTGCCCGACCAGAGCCACTCGATTCCTCCTCCAAGGGGTTGAGCTGGGAAACGGAGGACGAGGAGTCCCTGGATACATTTCGGACCTGGTGTGTCCCTTCAGACTCACCGGAGTCCGAGCCTCGGAGGCGGTCCCCCCGGAGGACACCCAGTTCTCGGACTTCGTGCAGGACATGGCCAAGGCCTTGGCCTTCTCCGCGGATCCCGAGGAGGAGCCTCGATCCAAGGAGCTCGAGGCCCTGCAGTATGACTCTCCCCCAAAGAGGCCTTTACTGAACCAGTTCCTCCAATGCTGTAACAGTTGCTCTTCCGCATGTGGGATGCGCCAGCCTCAACGCCGGTTCTGAGCAAGCGGGTCAATTCCATCTATCGAGTCCGCAAGAGCCCCGGGTTCCAGAAGGCACAGCTACCGCACCACTCCATGGTTGTGGAATTGGCCATGCATCGTCTGAAGAGTCAGAAGATGCACTCCTTGGTGCCTCCCGGCCGGGAGGCCCAGAACCTGGATGCCCTCGGTAGAAAGTGCTTCCAGGGCTCTATGCTTGCTTGCCGTGTCCAGACCTACCAGCTGTACATGGGCATGTACCTTTGAGACCTGGCAAAGGAGATTGCCGGGTTCTCTGCTGGTTTCTCCGAGGAACCTTTGCAGAGGTTCAACGCCCTGTCATCGGGGATCCTGGAGTGCTCGAGTTTCTTTCGAGCAGCCTATGATGGCTTCAAGGCTTTGGCCCAAGTAGCTGCGGCCGGCATCGGTGCACACCGTCAGGCCTGGCTACAGTCATCAGACCTCGAGCCATGGGTTCAGGACAAGTTGGTTGATGTCCCCTGCCGAGGTGAAAACCTCTTTGGCAAACCCATGGCTGAAAAGGCTGCAGAATTCAAGTCCGAGACTCTCACCCGGACAAGGCTGTCTAGGAAAGCCTCTGCCCCTTCTCAGAAGAAGGGCTCGGGAAAAAAGACCTTTTACCCGAGGAAGTCATCTGCCTACAAATCATACCCTCACTTTCAGGCCTCGGTAGCTCCCCAACAGGGTCAGCAGGCCAAGGGGCAGGGACATGGGCTCCGTAGGCAGAAATCCCCCAAGCCACCAGCTCCGGCTCCTGCACAGCAGGGAGCGGGGTTTTGACTCCAGTGGCATAGCCTCTCCTCCACAGCTGGCCCCTCTCAGCACAGGAGACCGGCTGACCCTGTATGCCCACAGGTGCTCTGCCGTAACAAGGGATACCTGGGTGCTAAGCATAGTCCAGAGGGGCTATCTCCTCCACTTCCACCAGGTACCTCCCTCCTACTTTCCAGGGGAGCCTCCAAGACTCCCTCTGCACAGGGACCTACTCCTGCAGGAGTTAGCAGGTCTTCTAAAGGAGCAGGCGGTGGAACCAGTGCCCCACCACCTGAGAAGTCAAGGCTTCTATTCCAGGTACTTTCTGGTACCAAAAAGGACAGGAGGCCTCAGGCCCATCCTAGACTTGCGGAATCTCAACAAGTTCCTGGAAAGGGAAAAGTTCAAGATGCTTACCCTTGGAATCCTGCTGCCCTACCTCCAGCAGGGAGATTGGCTATGCTCCTTAGACCTAAAGGATGCTTATACTCACATCCTTATTCATCCAGACCACAGACAATATCTCCGATTTGTGGTGGGAGGAAACCATTACCAGTACAGGGTACTCCCTTTTGGCCTAACCTCCGCCCCCAGGGTTTTCACCAAGTGCCTGGCGGTGATGGCGGCCTATCTCAGAGTTCAAGGACTCTTTGTCTTTCCATACCTGGATGACTGGCTAATCAGGGGTCAGTCTCCACAGGAGACTAATCAAGCCACCCTCCGCACTGTCTCTCTTCTCCAGCATCTGGGGTTTGTCATAATATGTTGTGATAAGGAAGCTTATCAGTACCTACAAGAGAGGGGTAAAAAGAAGGAATTTACCTTAATAAAGGGACCCATTTTAAAAGGTCCAGGACTTAAAACTCCATTTGCTCCTAGAAAGCCAGTATTTCCTGGCTACAATGAGGAACAGAGTGCCCCTAGTGGTAGAAAGGATAGGGAATACAGGCCCAGGGTAAGGAACCCTTACGTCACTG
Source organism: Ichthyophis bannanicus (assembly GCA_033557465.1). Taxonomy (NCBI): domain Eukaryota; kingdom Metazoa; phylum Chordata; class Amphibia; order Gymnophiona; family Ichthyophiidae; genus Ichthyophis; species Ichthyophis bannanicus. The sequence continues at coordinate 147,304,478 of CM066036.1, forward strand.
CATCCCCTAATCACACAGCTGCCACGAGGGAGTTTGATCTTTCTCACCTGAGAGGGGAAAGGGTGGAGCAGGAGTCTGAGGGGTTTAAGTTAGGTCAGAGAGACCAGGTGAGAGACCAGGTCAGAGAGCAGCAAGAGGACAAAGAGGGACAAGCAGGACACATGGAGAGGAATTGGAAGGACTCCTGAGACCAGAAAGTGCTGTGACTGCTAACCAGAGGAAAAGAGAGCAGAAGTTTTGCCTACTCAAGGAATGGAGCTGTGAGAGCCAGAAGCACTAATTGGAGAACAGGACGTGCTAGATGGTGGCCAGAGCATGTAAGAAGTGAAGCTACTACAGGCTTTGATCAAGATATGAGTCCCAGAAGCTTAGCTAATAAGGAGCAATACGTATTTGCCAGAGACAGCTTTAACCCTAATAGAAAGCAGTCAAGTAAGCTATATGAATCTGAGCTAGAGAGTGAACCCATGGAATTGGGGGAGCCAGATTTACCTTGTGAAGAAGGGGTCTCATACATGGACTGCTCTGCATGCCAGTCTGCCAATTAAAGAATGGTTGCTAGTGATGTCAACCATAGAGAGAAGTCTCCAGTGTCCAAAGCCTTGAGAGCTGTGTTTGCTTGTTTAAAGTTCTAAGCTCAGGAAAAGTGTTACGCAGTGAAAAGCTGAAGCTTTCTGATTGTCTTGAGAAACAGCTGTGAGCAGTGCCGAGCTCCTTTGATGCCATTTCAACTGAAGGAAGTTAAGAAATGCTTTTGGTTTGTCTAACTGCTGAGAAAACCTGGAAAAGAGTTTTATTGCTTCTATGAATTGGACTATCTGTATGAAGTGCTGAGTTTAAGCATACAAGATAGCCAGGTATTTGCTCTGGACTGGAAAGGAAAAGAAACCTGGTTTAAAAGTTTCTGTTTGTTTTGATCTTCAAGGCAAGCTCTGCTGAAGGCAGGTGTTGCTAATTAAGGCTGAGGGAAGCTGTTTTGTTTCAGTTCAAGTTATCCTGTTATAAGTTGCAGGAATTCCTGGATGAAAATATCTTTAAAAGGTGGATCTGTGAACCTAGTGTGTCTTTTGTGCTAATGAATAAATTGCACTCACTCAAACCCAACTACAAAGAAGGTGTTTTTTTTCATCTGAGCCCAAGTGATATCTAACTGAACTACCTTTCCCAGAATGCATGTAAAGGCATCCAGTTAGAAAAAGGCCAGAAGCTGAAGCATCAGTGATAACAAATCCACATCCCCCATACCAAGGTAAGGGGCTAAGGGCGTGACAATGTTCTGTTATCCAGGAATTTGAAAATAGATTCTGTGATTTCCAAAAAATTGGAACAGTTGTGGAGTACTTGTAATACCCATTCAAAGTAGATGTGGACATTAAAGATACTGCAGCTGCTATCAGTAAAAATTACTCATTGAACAAGCCATCTTTTGAAAATGAAATATTAACCCTTAAAAATTACATTCTCCTCAAGACCCGTGCTGAACAAGAATCATTTTGGAAGCTAGTGCCTAGAGACAAATTTCCCAACTTGAGAATATGCAGTGAAGCTGTACACTCCTGTTTCGGTTCAATTTATTTGTGTGAATCTGCATTTTCCCATCTGCAAATGATAAAGAGTACACAACGTTCCACCATGACAGATGAACATCTCCAGGATTCCCGGAGACTGGCCCTCACGCAATATTCACCCAACTTCAAAAAGCTGGTGGATGAAATGCAGGCTCAGACGTCTCACTAATGAGCAAGAGCGACATATTAAAGATTGCGCAAGATCAGCCTGGATCAATACTCAACCTAAATTTAACACAAATTACTCAATAAAAGTTAAAGAAACTTAAGACAGTTAAAGTTAGTACTCAATAAAAATTTAAGAAAAATGTACTTTCCATTTCCCCTCACAGTTCTTACTGGATCTTCATCTCTGTTTTGTTCTTGCTTAATTTGCTTAACAGCTGATCACATCCAAGTAAATGACAGAAGGTTCATTAAAAATGGGGGGGGGGGGATCCTCCAACTTTATTGTGTTAAATTTTTTAATTTAAAACGAATTTGAAACTTAATTTTCATGGTGGTAGATCACCGGCACTTTTGGCCGGAAAAAGTAGATCACGACCTGTTCGAAGTTGGACATGCCTGCACTATAACATCAGAAACACTACCTCCATTCATAAGCACCAGGTGCAGTATGGCCCCTTCATGTGGGTCCTGTTACTAGTTGCCAGAATAGTTCTTCCTGTAAAGAATCCAGGATCTCCTTACCAGGAGCGGCCCAAGGGGGGTGCGGGGCCATGTGCGGAGACTCGGTGCGGGGCCTCATTTGCATAAGTGGCCTTATTTGCATAAATATTTGCATAATGTTACCATACACTAACTTTTAGTAAACATGTCTCTTAATGAGTGTCTGGATAAAGAAAGACTAAAAGATTTCTACATTACTATAATCCAGTGCCAACCGCCAGGCACATTAGGAACTACTACAAACGCTGCCCATTTAGAACCCATAGCAAACCCGCCATATCCTGACAGCATTACCAGGACTCACAAAGCACCATACCCTACCTATCAAAAGGCAACACTGCAAATATTAAACCAATACATTTCAGAGAATACTGGGGAAAGAGAACAAGTGGCAATGTCAAATAGGAATTACATAAATAGAATACCTCAGCTCAGTTACACATGCAGAACATAGACCATCACCAAACAAGGAATCACAATTTAGAAACAGGAAGGCAATAATTAAACTGGGAACCCCAAAAGCCAAACTTGGAATGTACAACAACACTGTAGAAATAAAACACCCTAATCATTCCGAGTGAATCCATAAATTGGTCCCAATCAACGATCAACAGAGCATTCAAATTCTATGCGCCTAGATGTTGGAATAAACTTCATCCAGATATTAGAGCAATACGAGACATGAAGCAGTTCAGAAAAGCTATCAAGCACTACCTCTTCACTGAGTACTTCCAGCCACCGTAATGCTATCTAATATATCAAAAGACAGTCTCATAGCCAGAAGCATAAACACTCCACAAGACATACACCCTAGATTTAAGAAATTGATGTAATTACATCTGTACACTCTATTCTCTGTTAGTTGATTTTATACAAATAGTCAATCATTATTGTATTGTAGATAGTTGCCCTTGTTAACCAAGTTTCTTGCCCTGTTATCTGTAACTCATACGTGTTTCAAATGTACTGAGATTTTTTTGTTCTATGTAAACCGCGCTGATGATAAATAGCACGGTATATAAGAAACTTTAAATAAATAAATTTCCTCTTGTACCAAACAAAGCTCAGACGTTAATGATGCACATTTCCCAGAGCTTTCATATTCCAGCTAATAAATTCAAAATAAAGAGATATCTTTCTACCTTTTGTGCATTTTTTTCAGTTGCAATTGCTCCAGCCACTTTCTTATGGTTTCTTCATGTTTTCTGCTAACTGTCCATCATCTGCTGTCCATTTGTTCTTTCTTCTCTCTTCTAGTTTTTTTTCCATTCTCTCTCTCTACATCTGCTTTGACATACTAATCTTTCTCCATTTGCTCTTTCCTCATTCCTATTTCATCCACACAAATTTTACCCCTCCATCCTCAATCCCCACTTACTCTCCCAATACCCGGCCAATTGTAGATTTTTCATCCCTCCCACACAAAATATTTTTCCCCTCTCCATTTTACTCTCCCAGCCCCATCCCATTCTAATCCTCCCCCAACATCAGCTCCCTTCTAGTTCCAGTCTCACCCAGCATCCATTCCCTTCTAGTCCCTGCATCAGCCCATTTCCAGTCCTAGCCCCCCCATCAACCCATTTCCAGTCCTAGCTCCCCCATCCATTTTCAGTCTGAGTCCCTTCATCAGCTCATTTCCAATCCTAGCCCCCATCAGCCCATTTCTAGTCATTTCCTAGCCCCACCATCAGCCCATGTCAAATCCTAGCTCCTCTCCACTCAGCCCAATTCCAGTCCAAGCCCCCCATGAGCCTACTTCCAGTTCTAGCCCCTCCATGAGTCCATTTCAATTCAAGCCCCCACCACAGCCCATTTCCAATCTTAGCTCCCCCCAACAGCCCATTTCCAGTCCTATCCTAGCTGCTCCATCAGCCCATTTACAGTCCTAGCTCCCTTCCCTCACAGCCCATTTCCATTCCAAGCTCCCTCCCCATCAGCTATTTGCAGTTCAAGCCTCCCCTTCCACTCAGCCCATTTCCAGTCATAGCAACCCCCCAACCCATTACCAGTCCTAGCCCCCCATCAACCCACTTCCAGTCAGCCCCCCATAGCTCATTGCTAGTCCTAACCCCCCCCCCCATCAGCCCACAGCCCATTACCAGTCCTAGCCACATCAGCCCTCCTCAAGTCCTAACCCCCCCATCAGCCCATTTCCTGTCCTAGCCCCCCATAGCCCATTAGCAGTCCTAACCCCCCCATAGCCCATTAGCAGTCCTAACCCCCCATCACCTCATTTCCAGACAGCCCCCCATCAGCCCACAACCCATTACCAGTCTTAACCCCCCATAGCCCATTACCAGTCCTAACCCCCCCCCCCCAACAGCCCACAGCCCATTACCAGTCCTAACCCCTCCCCATCAGCCCATTTCCTGTCCTAGCCTCCCCCCATAGCTCATTATCAGTCCTTACCCCCCCCATAGCCCATTACCAGTCCTAACCCCCCCATAGCCCATTACCAGTCCTACCCACCCCCCAACAGCCCACAGCCCATTACCAGTCCTAACCCCTCCCCATCAGCCCATTTCCTGTCCTAGCCCCCCCCCATAGCCCATTACCAGTCCTAACCCCCCATCGCCCCATTTCCAGACAGCCCCCCCATCAGCCCACAGCCCATTGCCAGTCTTAACCCCCGCCCCGCCCATTACCAGTCCTAAACCCCCCCTCCCCATCGGCTTATGGCAAAATAAACAAAAATAAAATTTAAAAAAAAGCTGGCTCTGGCTGCTGCCGCTGCCGCGGCAGCGGCAGAATGAAGTGTCCCGCGGGGCCTCCTCTGCTCACTGAGCCCCTCTGCAAGGGCTTTCAGATTCGCGAAGGGAGAGTGTCTCCCTCGCGTCTCTGTTAAGCCCGCAGGGACTAATGGGAAATTTCCCATCTGCCCCTTTAGACGTGAGGGGCTGATGGGAAATTTCCCATTAGCCCCTGCAGGCTTAACAGACGCAATGCAAAAAACATTCTTGCTCAATGGACGGGCCGGCCCTGCTCCTTACTTTTAGATGATACTGCAGCAGGGATGTTCCATTCAGTATCTGGCATATTGAAATTCCCTATCAGCAGCCCTTCTCCTTTCATAGCAATACTGTGAATGTCTTCACTTAAATCTCTGTCCACTTCTTCCATCTGTGAAGGAGGTCTGTATACAAAATCAATGCAAATGGATGCTCCATTCCCTCTTTCCAGTTTAACCCACACAGTGCCTCCCCCTTCTCTCTTAAGCCCAGCAATTCTGTAGCTTTAATATTATTTTTTACATATATTGACATTCCTCCTCTTTCTTCCTACCCTTTCATTCCTGAATAAATTATAGCCCAGTATAATTACATACCAGTCATGGTTCTCCATGAATCATATCTCCATAACCATCACTAAATCTAAGTTAGCCTCTTCCATTAAAGTTGCAACATCCAGAATGTTATTTCCCATATTATGGGCATTAATACATACTGCTTTCCAGATGTTGCCCATTTTACTCATGTCTACAATGGTATTTCAAGTTTTGCTAACCTGAGGGTTTTCACTTACCTGGGGACTTTCTTCATGCATCCTCAAAAATCTAGTTCAAAGCCATCTTTAGTAGGTTAGCCAGTCTACTGCGGAAGACACTTCGACCCTTCTTGGATAGGTGTACACCATCTCTGCTCAGCAGTCTTTGGGTATGAGACAGATTTCTTTATGGCAGATTTAGATGGGAATTTACACTCTCTCATAAACAGAATTAAATCAATAGGAATAACAGGTACTCCCCTAAAATGGTTCTCCTCATACATATCAAACAGAATGCAACAGGTACTGTTCAATGGTGAAAAAGCTGAGGCATTCCCACAAACTCAAGGCATACCTCAGGGATCATCTCTCTCTGCACTCCTTTTCAACGTATATATGCAACCACTTTGCGAAATTTTCCAGCAACACAAAATCAACTACCACATTTACGCAGACGATATAATGCTGTACACACAACTTGACATGGATAACCCAAACTACATCCAACTTGAAGCGTGCCTTATCGAGATGCAATCCTGGTTGCAACAAAGCAACATGGAGATCAACCATAAGAAAACTGAGGTGATGTATATCTCCAGGAAACCAAATTTTGACCCCCCTGCAACAATCACCCTGTGCAACAATACATACCAAACAAAGAATGAAATAAAATATCTGGGGGTAACGTTCGACAGCGACCTAAAGATGGAGAAACACCTCCGCAAAATCAACAGAGCTGTCTTCCACAAACTAAGAGTCCTACAACCTCTACAGAGCATTATTGAACCTCATGACTTCAGGTCTGTTGCACAGGCACTCATCATGCCACATTTCGACTACTGCAACGCCATTCTACAGGGCCTACCAAAGAAAACCCTAAGCATTCTGCAAATGGCGCAAAATGTAGCGGCTCGGATCATTATGAGAAAACGTCTTGCTGATCACATCACACCTGTATTGATTGAGCTACACTGGCTCCCCATTGCTGCTCGTATAAAATATAAAACACTAACAACCACATTCAAACTCTTGCATAACGTAGCACCGTCCTTCCTCTCCACCCTAATCTGCTCACAACCACCCAACAGAAGCAGAAGAACCATCAACTCAAACACCCTCCTCGTTCCAGCAGATATAAGATCTGTCAAAGCCAGTACTAGTAACAGAGCTTACTCATACACAGCACCGACACTCTGGAACCAGCTGCCGCTAGAGCTACGAGCCTGCAAAGACCTAACAGACTTTAGAAAAAAAATCAAGACTCACCTGTTTCAGTACAACTTGATATAAAAGCTTTGCCACCCTGGGAGACAAGGATGCATTTATGTAAAATGTACATATATAAGTTATTGCTCCTCATGTATTGCTCATTTGTGTTATAATGTACATATGTAAGTTATTGCCCCTCTCTACAAATAGAACCCATTACTGTGTGCTGTGCTTACCCTACGAATCAACATGTATATACCCCAAATTTTACTGTCCTGATTTGACAGTTTTCAAAATGTAATCTAACCCGCTGCTGATCGCTGGAAGTAGCGGTATATAAATGTTAAATAAAATAAATAAATATCTAAACTGCAGCAGATTTAGATGGGAATTCATCCCATCTCAATTGCAGCTGAAAAAGTAGTAATACACAGGTAGACAAGGCATTGCTCAGCCTATTAGAGGGCCAGATGCTAAACCCAATACATTCAAACTTATTTGGGAATATTTTCTGAACAATGAGAAATTAGACTAAGATGTAATTTCTATTGTACCATTCTGTGAACTATTGGAAGAGCATGTAATCAGGAAAGAGAATTGTAATTAAATTGTGGGAGGTGTTGGAACACCCCCCCCCCCCCGCGCACCAATAGAAGAAGTGGTATCTATGATGACCTTGGTTTATGTCTGAGATAATGGAGGATAAAAGATTGGTGACTCCCTTTCTCTGTGTTTATTAAATATCTGTCTACATATGCAGTCTAGATCATCCATAGTAGAGGACTTATGAGAGCATCTGTCAGAGGTTCCCAGACTATGATGGTCCCTTAACTGATATGCATAGCAGACTGTTGGAAAACCAATAAGGAAGATATGCCTTATTGCTCATTCTTGACTGGCTGGAGTATTGAGTTTTAAAGAAATCAAGTCTCCAGAGGTGGTCTTGAAGGAACTGAGAGAGATAGGGCTCCACTAAAGGAAGACTGAGGATTTGAAAAAAAACATTGTGTTTGTGAAAATTAAACAAGAAAACCTAAAGCAGGAATATCCAGGGAAGTGGCTTGGACCAACCTGAATATAACTGGCTTTGATCTTCTCCTGGAAAGGCGTGAGCTTAATAATAATAAATAAAGCAATCACACTGTCTCTTGGCAGTGTTCCCACTGGGAAGAGAGGATGTAGAGTTTAGAGTAGGGCTTCACCTGAAGACAGAAAATTGCCAACTGGATGCCTGATTCAGTTAAGCATGTATCCTAAAAAACAAAACAAAATGAACTTTGTGTCAGGAGGTAAAATCTACCCATGAAATACTGAGGAAACAATTTTCCATGATGGAATTTTGTAATAGAAAGCCAACTTTCATAATGAGGTACAAGGTGTTTGTCTTGTGGGGGGGGGGGGGGGTTGTTCCCTCTAGCAAACAGCAAGTAAGCTATGCAAGAAATTAGGTACTTCTAAAGTCATAACTGGGAACACCAGGATGAGCAAGAGCTCAGGATTTAGTTATCCAGGGATAGGAACATCACAGACTCCATGGATTGAGTGAGCAAAACCTACTTTACTTTGCCCATGTTCCACTGCATGTCATTAAGCCAAACTGTTAAACTGTTATCGCAGTGTAAGTTGTCTTTGTCAAATAATACCTATTGTACACCATCTTAGGTGAAGCTCTTCATAAATGCGGTTAATAAATCCTAATTAATCAATATGCACTTATACATATCAGAGGACTGCAGCCGAGACGTTGTTGAGTTGTGGTACCTGGTTACTGGGCTTATTATACAGTAAATGGCTGTCCCAGATAGCCAGTGACTCATGGGATTGCATTTTGTTCTGTTCTACCTGACTTTGAAACTCAACTGGAACTGTCAATGAGAAGGGAAGAAAGAGTTCAGTTTATTTTGAATTTGCCTGGATTGAATAAAAGTCTGGGAGATACTGCTGAGAGGAGTTGTGGGAAGGTCTAGCATCTGCACTAAGAGAGAGAAAACTGAGTTGTGTTTTTTTCATAGAGAGTAGCTGCAATAAAGCTGTTTGCTATGTGATTTGCCAAGAAGCCAGAGGTAAAAACAGATGTAGCCTGCTTTCTGGCTTCTCAGAAAGTGGAGCAGTGGCTGAAGCTGTCTTGGCATCTCTTGCCTCACATCGTTTGCTGCTAAAGGTGAGAGAGTGCTATTGATTTGCTAGCTGTGGAAGTTCCTGCCAGTAAGAGACATACATCTTTTTAGAGACTATTCTGTTAATTGGAGTTTCAAGCAGAAGAACCTGCTGTTTCTCCTCTAATTTGCATACAGTGCTGCTCCAAATTCAGTAACAGACAAAATTCTTTAATGGCAGCCAAGACTTGCCAGAGAACTCTGTGATCCCCTCCAAGTGGGAGGCTGTGGGACAACTGACATATCGATGCAGCAAACTGTTTTATGCTCTAGCCAGGGCTAGCCCAAGGGTTTCTGTCACCCTAGTCAGAAACTCCAGCCTCGCCATCCCCCCCCTCCCTACTGACACTGCCACCCACCCAGCTGCTGCCAATTCCATCTCAGGAGGGGGAGGCAGGCAGTGGTAGCAGCAATATTTCCAAAAGCAGCAACTTTTTGCTGCCGGTTTTGAAAATACTGCCTCTGCCTGCCTCCCCTTCCCCCAAACGGAATTGGTGGCAGCTGGGAGGGGGTCGACACTGCCACCCACCCAGGCTGGCCACCTAGTTCGCCTAGTGGATGGGCCCGCCCTGGCTCTAGCACATGTTTTGCTAGAGATTTTCCTGTACTAGTCTTGCTCCTCAATGCAGAAGTCAAGCATAGCACAGTGGGCATGCTAATTGCATGCAAAATAGTTTTTTTGTTCCTGATGTAAAAAATGCACAGAAACTTAGTGCAGTTCTTTATTCTTCTTTTAACACTAGATCTGGATCTGTTTTGCTGTACCTGCCTGTTATTGTGCTTGTGCCCCTCCGTTGTAATTGCTGCTTTGTGTTTGCTTCTAGTCCTGCTCTGCCTGTCTGATCCCATCAGCTTTGCCCTCTGATGTAGATACCAGCCTGCTTATATGACTGACACCGACCAGGTGACCAGCATATTGAAACTCTTAAACACCACAATAGCTGCACTCTGTCACTGAACCTGTTTGCTGTACCTGCCTGTTACTGTGCTTGTGCCCCTCCATTGTAATTGCTGCTTGTGTGTTTGCTCTAGTCCTGCCCTGTCTGCCTAATCCCATCAGCTTTGCCCTCTGATGTAGATGCCAGCCCGCTCACATGACAATCGCCGCTGACCAGTCCTGCTCTGCCTTCCTAATCCCATCTTTTGCCCTCTGACAAAGACACCGGCCTGCTCACGTGACCAGTGCCAACCAGATAACCAGCATACCACCCCTCTTAAACACCACAATAGCAGCGCTCACCAAAGGAGCATGCGCAAGGAGCAGGCCCTGCTCCTTGGGCGAGCTCTGTGGGGTGACTCTAGGGCTAGTTGTCTCCTTTGTTTTCCGTTTCTGCTCTGTTTCGCCTTTGGCTGCTTGTCCTTGCACTTGTTCATTGGTCTTTTCAACATCCTCATCCACAGACACTTCTGACCCTCCGTAATACTAATAATCTCATTTATTGCCCTAATGTTCATGACCAGGTTTGCTCCCCCCCCCCCCCCCGCGCACCATTCCTGCTTCCCTTTCCTGTGGCCTACTCAATTGCAGGTTGCTCTGCTCAAAGAGAGCCCTACTCAAGGACCTCATCTCACAGCATGCTCTGGATCTTCATTTCTTAACTGAAAACTGGTTGAAGCCTGGTGACAAACTTTTTCTTAACTACTGTCTCCCAACTGATTATTCCTTCTTCTCCATGCCATGAGTCACTCGCACACATGGGGGCATTGCAGTTATCTATAGCTGTTATCTATCACTCTTCTTTGGCTATGCACCCAAGCATCCTTCCAGAAAGCTAGAAGGATACTTGGGTGCATAGGGAGAGGAATGGCCAGCAGAAAAAAAGGAGGTGATAGTGCCTCTGTATAAGTCTTTGGTGCAACCTCATTTGGAGTATTGTGTGCAATTCTGGAGACTGCACCTTCAAAAGAATATAAACAGACTGCAGTCAGTGGAGAGGGTGGCTACTAAAATGGTTAGTGGTCTTCGTTATAAAAGCATATGAGGACAGACTTAAGGATCTGAATATGTATAGAGGACAGGTGGGATAGAGGTGATATGAGTGAGACGTTTAAATACCTCAATGGCATAAATGCACAGGAGGAGAGCCTCTTGATTGAAAGCAAGCTCTGCTACAAGGGGACATAGGATGAGAGTGAAAGGGGTATACTCAGGAGTAATATGCAGAAATATTTCTTTACGGAAAGAATGGCAGATGCGTGAAATAGTCTCCCAGTGGTGGTAGAGATGAGGACAGTATCTGAATTTAAAAAAAGCATGAGACAAACAGAGGATCTCTAAAGGAAAAAAAGGGGACTGTTGTAGACTGTTGTAGGGGACTAGAGGTCTCTGTTCAGGCGCCAAATTGTGGATTTGAAATAAGATTACGCTACACCTTGCCTGCTTGAGCATTATTTTTTATTTTGCTAGCAAGCGAGAAAACCATGTACAGCTGAATGCTTTCTCTAAAGTTCACTTGCAGCAGCTCTGATTTATATAGGAGATGCAAAGCTTACAGACAATTTACACAACATTTGCCAACCTTGAATTATAACACCATATCTTATCAGTATGTTAGTTCCTGCAGACAGTTTCTGGAAACACAGACATGCTTGACTAGGTTCATTAGTTAGTCTGAAGCACTTGAAAGAACAAGTCAGCAGTTTGTTATTTCTTAGGTTATTTTAGCTTTTCAGTCTCTGGTTAACCCTTTCTTTCCACACTGCAAAGGTTTTATTGAAGTCCTCTGGTCCAGAAAATCAAGCCCTTCTCCTAGGACAAGCAGGATGAGTCAGCCACAAATCAAGCCATTTTGGTTGATACACCCAAACTAGATTTATCTTTTTTTTTCTGGAGGACTCCCGACAATATATTCTCAAGGACTACTCTTGTGGTCACTTTGGTTTCCGAGGATGATAAATCTACTGTAATGAGAAATTTCTTTAAATATGAGTTCTCTTTTTTTTTGTGGCTGTTAACTACAGATCTTTCCAGATGAACCTAACCAATAAAAGGGAAGTTTTTATTTTGCTTAAGCCTAGAGTTGTAGCTCTTGGGGGTGATTTTGATCTTAGGTTTCCTCGCAAACTATGATTACGATTCAGTGTTAATTTTTGGGTTTTTTTTATCCTCCACAATTAGACAAGCCTTCTGATTGATAGGGAAGCCATCGCCTCTTAGATGAATAGGAAGGGGTTTATTTATTTGCGTTTATATAGTGAGCTCTTTGAAATCAGTGCGGTTTACATATAACGTGAACAATTAAAACAGTGGAACCGTTTACATGGAACAGATTTGCATAGAACAGTTTAAATTGAACTGAAAACAATGGAACAGTAAATATACAAGTAATATGTAGCTATCTGATCTTAATAAGTGTTAATATGGGGAAATGAACTTGGACTGGTGGCAAGTTGGGCAGTAAAGACATAGGCCTTGTTTAGGGTGGCTGGTTGTAAGCTAATTGGAACAGGTATGTCTTTAATGCCTTCCTAAAGGATGTCAGATCTGAGATGGCTCGGATAGTTGGAGGTAGGGTGTTCCAGCCGGTTGGTGCAAATAAGGAAAAGGCATGATTCTTGTTAGATTGGGTACAAGTCCTCATTGCTGAAGGGATGACGAGTGAGTTTACCATGCATGACTTCCTAGTTCTGGTCTCCGGGGTCCGTTGTATGAGTTCTGCAAGGGAGGTTGCAGACATGCCGTGAAGAGCCTTGAAGGTAAGTAGGAGGGCTTTGTATATCAAAAGGCTTGTTATAGGGAGCCAATGGAGCTGTATCAAGAGGAGTGTGATGTGTTCATATCTGGACGCAGACAGGAGTGTTCGGGCGGCTGTGTTCATGGCCAGTTGTAATGGTTGGAGATCATGCTTTGGCAGGCCATGGAGAATTATGTTGTAGTAGTCCAAGTGAAGAAAGATGAGGACTTGGCATACTGTGTGAAAATCTGAGGGCTCGAGGAGAGGGTGTAGATGCTGGAGGGTTATCAGTTTATGGTAAACTGCCTTGGTGACATTTTGTATGTGGGCTTCCCAATTCAGCTGTTGGTTGAATGTGATTCCAAGATAACGTACTTCTTGCTTAGCCACGAGATCAAAGTCTTTCAACCTGAGGGAAGTTGGTGGGGTGAAAATATGGTCTTTGGTTATAAATAAGGCCTCTGACTTTCTGCTGTTAACCATCAGATTGTGGATAGCCAATCTGAGACAGCATTGATGCACTCTGCGATGGAAGAGTAGTCAGGGTTGTCTATGGAGAAAGGGGCGTAGAGCGAGACATCATCGGCATAAATGTAGTAGTATGTTGAACGATTGTATGATGGCACAGATCGGCTGTATATATGTTGAAGAGCGGGGGGGTGGGGGGAGAGGGATGAGCCCTGTGGGACTCCTTGCATCTGCTGGAATGGTCTGGATGATTGAGTTTCTATGTGGACTTGTTGCTGGCGATCAGACAGGTATGATTTGAACCAGTTAGGTGAGTAGGAGATTGTGGTTGAAGCTGTCACTTTGGGATTTAATACATTGGCAGCGATTGTATGAATGAAAAATAGTTACTCTGCGTTTGTTTGTTTGTTTTTCTGTTGGTTTTAGGGCTAGGTTCCTCTTTCCAACCGTTCCTTATAGGATTGAACTTTATTTTCTATTATTTACTTGAACTGGGATAATTTTCCTTGCTGATTTTCAACTGTAATTCGAACAACGCTTAATAGAAAATAAAATAAAAAAAAATCTCAGAGGGAAGGGAGCATTAGGGAATGTAAAAGTTAACAACGAGGAGGCGCAAGGCTAAAGTTTCGCCTGGGGCGCCCAAAACGCTTGTACCGGCCCTGGCTCCTCTACAGTACGGTACGGGAAAGAAGATGGATGGAGTGAACTTAGCTCTTCTTACGTCGCGCTCTTTTGCCGCGCGCTTGTCAGGGAGGGGGCGGCGCTTACGCCGGTTGCCGGAGCGTTGCATTCGCGGGCTCGGGAGTCATAGTCTCTCGTTTCTTCCCCAGGAGCCATGGCGAGTCCGTGCGTCGTGGTAAGAGGCGCTGCGGCGTCAATTCTTCCTTGTTTCCTCCCGGGCTCGGTGTTTGCCGCCTCCGTGCGCTGTCGTCTGGGAAGGAGCACCGGAGGGTCGCCCCAAGCTGCCTACGTGCCAAGCGCATATGGCCGGCCTGTGGCCCGTCCGGACTCGATGACACGGGCTGGACTGCTGGCGGCTTCCCGCCTTACAAACCGTTTAGTCTTGGTTAGCAGCTGCTGTTAGTTTGTTTTTGACAGTAAGCTTGCTGGAGTCTAGCTGAACCAGCGACATTAAATCATGGGTTAAAGGGCACTGAAAGGAAAGAAAGACGCGCATCTACCGCCACTGTAGCACAGTTTGTTTTTTTTTCTTGGGCGGGGGTTGTTTGGTTGTTTAGTACAAAACCTGGTTGTATTTAAAAGGAGGGGATTGACCGGATTATGAATACAGAGCGTTCTAAACACGTTGCATTTCTTTAGTGCGTTTTAGCTATCGCTTGCTACGGAAAACCTAATGTGCTGGTTAAGCACGTTGGCTTGCCTGTTTGCAGACTGATGGCGAAATTTTGGGGAGGGAGGGAGGGGGCGGCGGCGGCAACAGCCCGAGCTTGCCATTAACCCGATTGAAAATGACCTCTCATAAGTGTGAGTGAGGTCATTTGTGAAAAAAGACAAATTGAAAAGCGGCTCTCATCTACCATGCATATGCATGGTTAGTTTCAAAATGAGAGGGTGACGATAGCAAGCTATGATACCTTTTGTATTATGAAAAAACGGTAGTAACTTCTTTCATTCAGAATGTAATTATTTTTAATGTAAATGTATGTACGCCTGAATGTGCCAGCGTCTTGCTCAGAGGAATGTAAACGCTTTGGACCACTACTTCTGGCTGGCAGAGTAAGGTAGTATGATCTGACAAGGAGTTAATGGCCCTTGGTCAGACTCTGTACTGCTTATTTTACGTTCTGGATGTAAAATTCTGGGCCTGTGAAAAAAACTACTATAATTGTTCTTGTATGTTCAGAAGCTATTTGGGGAAACGACTTTGTGATATGGTTTATCCTGAAGGCTGTTTGACTGTCCTTCCACCACTACCTTGGATCATCATCGAGTTTTAAATAGATGTGTATACACAAATGTGGCAGCATGTAGTTAGTAAGCAATACTATATCTGTTGGTAGGTTCTTTATCAACCGAAATGAGAATGATAAAAGGAAATGCTGAAGATACTTCACCTTGAAAAGCAGATCTGGCTCGATATTGGTAACAGTTCAAAAAAAGTGGTACTCCATCTTGGTCTTTTCTAGCAGAGTTGGGCTTTGGGGATTGAGAGTCTCACTTGAATTTTAAAACGTAAAAAAAGGGGTGGGGGGCCATAAAAGTAAGACCAACAGCCTGTAGGCAATTAATTTTTACTGGATTTGTTTGCATTGAATCGATACATCTCATCAACTGAACTATGAATGCCACTCTGAACAATTAGAATAGTTGTCCTAAACCACATTCTATCTTACAGGATTTCTATGAGTTGACAGATGATTCAATGGCACTTAATAACAAAATAAGGTTTTGTAGTTCCAGAAGTCACTTACTGTACAAAATGAAAGTCCTATAGTTCAATACTTCCATAAACTTAAATAAGTTAAATATTTTGTGGCATCTTTTTTAGTTAATTGAAACCTTGCAGCACAGCAAGCTAATTATGTGCAATTATCAACCTCGCTCCCTCCTAACAGAAAAGCAGCACTTCTTACATGTGTGCACCTCGTTCTGCTGGCTTCAGTCTGAGGCTTGAACATAGAAAGTCCTGTGGATTTTCCAAGATTGTAGAGCCCTACATGATCAGATACCAAATTAAAGCCAATAGAGGAGGCATGCTGATTTACTAGCAGTGGGAGAAAGGGAGAGTAAAGTTACCAGATTTTTGGGGGTGAATCCAGGATACTTGTTCTCTATAGTGAGCATGAGCAGTTTGTTTTGGTTGGGGAAGGGGGAATAAGGTGAGTCCAGTGTCTTTGAAATTGTAGTAATCTAGTCTCAAATAATATCTAAAAGTACATTCCATATTGTCCTGCTAGACCAGTCCTGACAAGTGAGTTGTGTTCTGCAACCAGCAGATTGGTGGAGACAAAGAACCAACAAAAAGCCCAGGTTTCAATGACATCATTCCCATGCCTCTATTCGCCTCAGCCACCAGAGGTCTCTTCAGTATTTCTTTGTCTCCAGCAGATGGTGGATGGATTTTCTCCTCTCTGAAGAACTGAGAGGAAAAGATTGATAAAAATGCTTGTGACAAACCACTTTGAGGGTGACTCTCTCACTTGAGCATGATGTGGGAGACTCCACTAGACTGTGGTCTTTTCGTTAGCCATAGGAGGAAAAATTGGTTCAGCTCCATGTGCTTATCATAAGGGCCTGTTGAGCAGACACAGACTTGAAAGGATCTGGAAAAATGCAACAACCTCAGCGCCCCTTCCTTCCTCCTCTGTCCCTCCCCATGCTCTCTCCTGAAGATTGCAGAAGGCTCTCGGAGGAATCTGCCTGTCAGCTACCTTAAACGCAGTGCTGCAAAATCCAATAAAACGGTTTCATGGTAGTAGAACTAAGCTCTTGGGGGGGGGGGTGAGTACCAAGGCTTGACCTTGTCATTGTCCTTGTTGGGGCTCCCAATTCAGTCTCTGTGGGACACAACTTGGGTAGATTGTTGACGACGGATGCGCTGTGTGAGGGTTTCCTGCTGTTTTCTGCACACATTAGCATTTTCTGCTCTTGTGCGCCTGGCGGTCACATGGTCTGTATGTGCGTTTAGCTCAAGTGGCTCCAACACACATTCCTACCCTAGCTCCTGTAACGCGCATCGCAGTTAATGCATGCCTTCGGGCTGCTGCAGCCTTATCGCATGCTGTTATACTTGCCTTAACTTTGTCTTCTTCCAGGAAATGTTGTTTGACCCGTGGCAAGCAATGTGCCTCATCTCTGGATTCTGGACCCTTCTTTCCTTGCATGGCAGTTTCTGAGTAGTCTCTGGAGGGCCTGCTCCCTGTCCTTCATCCGGGGGATGCAATTAGTTCAGCAGGAGATGATGGATGGTGCTATGGATAAGGATATCCAGCTGGCCCTGCCTAAAGGGTTAAGAAGATCTCTGCTCTCTTGGAAGCAGAGTGCATTGAGTGGTTTGCATTCCCAAGGTAGATGTACAGGTCACTGCGGTTACCAGACGGACCACCATTCCTGTGGTAAGCAAATCGGCTTAAAGGATTTTCTGGTCCGTAAGTTGGATTCGTGGTTGAGGAGCCAACAGCTTGCTAGGGTGGTGGCTATTCTGCATCTGGCAGAATGTACCAGCCTGAGATCTTGTTCTGCTTCTGTGGATTCAATGTCTTCCGCTGGATGGTACTTTCCTTCTTTTGAAGTCTGCTATGGCCTACATTTCTGGTATGTTTGGTGGCCATGGATAGTGCCCTCACGACAGTGTCAAGGCATAGGATTTGGCTCCAGTACTGGGCAGCGGTTACAGCCTCCAGAGCCAGTAGTCTGTCTCCAAGCAGCTGGAGAGGTGGTGAGCCTGTAGGTTAGGGCTCACTGGGCAACAACTGAGGAGTGTTAGGTGGTTTAGGTTCAAGAGTTGTGATTTTTAAGGGGTTGAGTAGCAGTAGAAGGGCTGGTTTGCCTCTTTCTTCCCTCCTCTCCCTCCCTTCAGTCTGGTTGTGGGTGTTTTCCTATACCCCCCCTCCTTCACTACCTTCACTTCGGCAGTGTGTAAGTGCACCGGAGGGGTTAGCCTCCCTGCTTCCGATCCGTGTCCAGAGCGTTTCAGCAGCGCGGCAGCGCCTCTCCTCTCCCTGTGCCGAAGCCGCGTTTAAGGCTGAGCACGGGAGTTGGATCGAGGCGGCAGTCTCCATGGCAAGGTAAGGTCCGTGTGGCTCTTTGGGCGCAGGAGGCTTTGTCGGGTGTTCGGGGGCAGGAGAGCTCCATGTGCTTCAGTCGCAGCGGGCAGGCTGGAGTTGTAGGCAGCAGGCCGTGCCGCGTGGGTTTTCGCGCGGGAAGTGCCGCCGGCATTGATTTGCTTCGGGGAAGTTGCTGTGTTTTCCGCGGGGTTTTAACGGTTGCCTGAGGGTTTAGGGGCCCTGTTTAGGTGTTGGGGGGGGGGGCACCTAGTTGAGATTCAGGCAGTGTTTTGGTAGTTTAAAAAAAACAACAAAAAAACTTTTATTCTTTGAGGCAGTGCTGTGCACAGCTGAAAGGTCATAGGAGATTGCTGTTTTCTGCTGGGGGACATAGCCACTGGGCTAGGATGCCTTCTAAGCCACAGTGTTTAGTTTGTGGCACTAGACTAGGGACAGTTTCGGACACAGGGGTTTGTAGAGGTTGCATGCAGGAGGCTGCTTTAATGGAGCATGCACAGGAAGAGGGGGCGGAGGGACAGAATGTCCCTCAGGGTCAGCTGGAGGCTCTAGCCCCTATTCTATTTTCCCTGGAGCCGATAGCTGGGCCATCCTCGGCGCCGGTGCCTCAGCAAGTGCAGGATCAGGCAGTTGGGCCTTCCATGTTCCCTCCTGATTTTTCTCTTACTTCATCAGGCTTTCTCTTTGCTACAGCCGGGGGCGGTAGCCTCTCCCTCCAGGGAACAGGGAGATAAACATCCGGGATCCCCAATTACAATGGGAGCTGACGGTGCCCCTTCAAAGAAGAGAAGGGTATTGGAAGAGGGGCTTGAGAGGCCAACGCCTTTAGATGGTCTAGAATCTGCAGACGGTGATCTCGATGGGGATTCGTTAGAGGAAGGTGAGCTTGTTGACCCGGAGCAGCAAGCTAGAGTAGTCAGTGTTTAGGCGGGAAGAGCTACCAGCGCTGATTGCTGAAACACTCAAGACTCTGAACATGCCTTCTGCTGTTCCGACAGCAGATGACACATTAGAAGACCCATTGTTACAGGCCATTTGTACTACGCAAAGGGTGTTTCCGATACACAGAGTGGTGCAGGACATGATTCAGGAGGAATGGAATCTGCCCAAGGTGGGCCTTAAGGGGTCTAGAGCAATAGCCCAACTCTATCCCTTGTCAGATCAGGATAGGGATAAGAACGTAAGAACATAAGATATGCCATACTGGGTCAGACCAAGGTCCATCAAGCCCAATATCCTGTTTCCAACAGTGGCCAATCTAGGTCATACGTACCTAGCAGTTTCCCCAAAACTATTTTGCTCTCCAAAGGTCGATGCAGCGGTGTTGGCTGTTACTAAGAAGACAACGATTCCGGTCGAGGGCAGTGCCGCTCTCAAGGATAGTCCGGATAGGAAATTGGATATGTTGTTAAAACAGGTTTTTGACATCAGCACCCTGTCGATGCAGGCTTCTGTCTCTGGTGTGTGGGTAGCTAGGGCCTATCTTCATTGGTCACAGAGGCTACAGGTTGATCAGATGGGAGAACATATCGAAGAGGTAGCCCGTTTTGGAGTCAGGGGCCGCCTATCTGGCAGACATTCATTATGATCTTATCCAGGGTCTTTCAAAGAGTATGGCTTCGGTGGTGGCAGCTCGGCGATATTTGTGGTTGTGCAACTGGTCAGCGGACAGTTCTTCGAAGGCTCACCTGATCAAGCTTCCCTTTAGAAGGAAGCTTTTGTTTGGAGAGGATTTGGACAAGCTAGTCAAAAGACCTTGGGGAATCCAAGGGGGGTCGCTTGCCTGAAGATAAGCCAAGAACCATCAAAATGATCACTGTGTGAATCCCAAATGAAAATTTAGTAATTTTTTGTCAGGCAGAGTTGAGGGCGGATGATACTTCAATCCATTCCCTCCAGTCAACAATTGTCCTTTTAGTCACCAATTGTGTCTAAGATGTCAAACCATAGTTCGAAAATTCATCTAAATATTGCACTTATCTGAATGCCACAATCATATCCGCACGACGTGCACGTTTCGGGGCGCCATAACCCCTGTAACGAGTGCTCTGTAATTGCTTGTAACTGCTGAAAAATGCCGGCTCAGCCAACCAATCAAATAAGGGACTCTACTCTCAGGATTGGCTAACAACGAACTGCCTATCATCTTAGCACCCCCAATCACAGAGGGAGTTCCCACAAACAAGGGAAGCCCACATATGAATGGTATTACGTCAGAATGAAACCGTCCAATCAATCTCGCGATTCATACCAGTCGGATTGACAGATTGTAATCTGAAGATCCAGCGCTGCTCCAGCCGTCTCAACCGTAGTATGCGGTCACCGCCCGAGGATCTTGTGGAATATGATCAATGACAGACCAACTGAGTTGGTCAAAAGTATGCTGATATTCCAAACAATGTTGAACCACAGGTGCTGAGAGTTCCTGCTGACAAAGTCTTGATGCGTGTTCACCCATCCGCACCCTAATTGCTCGTGTAGTGCTACCCACATATATAGCCGAGCATGCACATTGTAAGAAATATATATAACAAAATTTTTGATCTTGAAGATAAGCCAAAGCAAAGACGACCAAATCCAGTTCACAAAGGGTCACAGAGAGAATTTTGAAGGTTTCGTTCGCCCTGTTTCGGTCAGTTTCAGCGGGGCAAATTTCCAGCTCGGAACCAGGGATTTCGAGGTTTTCGGGGGGCAGGCAGAGGTTTCTCGGCGACCTCTTCCTCAAATCTTAGAAAATCACAATGAGATGAGAGGGACTCAGGTGGGAAGCAAGCCTGTAGGAGGATGTCTATGGGACTTTTATCCTGCCTGGGTCCAAATCATGTCGGACCAATGGGTGGTGTAAGTCATTCGAGAAGGATATGCTCTGGAGTTTCAATGGCCAGTGGTAAGCTCGTTTGTTCAGTCCCCTTGCAAAGCGCAGTTGAAGCGAGTTGCGGTTCAGGAAACGTTAGACTTCTGAAGCTCAAGGCAGTAGTGCCGGTGCCGCCAGAGCAGTACGGGTGCGGTCGGTACTCCATATATTTTGTGGTTCCAATGAAAGACTGAGCTTTTCTGCCCATCTTGGATCTAAAAAGGGTAAATCGTCTCCGAGTGGCTCATTTCCATATGGAGACCCTTCGCTTGGTGATAGTAGCTGTCAGGGAAGGAGAGTTTCTTACTTCACTGGACTTGACGGAGGCTTACCTGCACATCCCGATTCGGCAGGAGCATTAGCAATTCCTTTGGTTTGCGGTACCCATGGGGCATTTTCAGTTCCAGGCATTGCTGTTTGGTCTTGCCACGGTGCTGAGGACCTTCACTAAGATAATGGTAGTGGTGGGGGTGGCTCTCCGCAAGGAAGGAGTGTTAATTCACCTCTATTTGGACGACTGGTAGATTGGAGCAAAATCAAGGAGCGAGAGCAAATCGGCCACAGCCCGGGTGGTGCAACTGCTTCAGAGCCTGGATTAGGTGGTCAACTTAGCCAAAAGCAGGCTGATTCCATTGCAGAGTCTAGAATATCTGGGAGCTTGGTTTGATACAGCTCAGGGGAGAGTATTTCTTCCAGATCTTCGAGCACAGGGTCTGAGGACGCTCGTGCGCAGCTTCCTGGTCGAGAGGGCTCCCACGGCATGGTGGTATCTGCAGTTGCTCGGGACAGTGGTGACCACACTCGAGCTAGTTCCATGGGCAAGAGCTCACATGAGGCCTTTGCAGAGGGCTCTACTCCGGAGATGGTCGCATCAAACAGACTCGCTGTCCCAGCAACTTCCCTGCCCACCGGAGGTGGGTCGAGAGCTACAATGGTGGTTACTTCCAGGGAACCTGGAGAAGGGAATATCATTGGAGGCCCCGGCCTGGAGACCATTAACAATGTATGCCAGTCTAATGGGCTGCGGAGCGCATAAGGAAAGGAATGGAAAATAAAACAAAAGATATTATAATGCCTCTATCGTTCCATGGTGAGACCGCACCTTGAATATTGTGTGCAATTCTGGTCGCCGTATCTTAAAAAGGATATAGCGATTTTAGAAAAGGTTCAGAGAAGAGCCACCAAAATGGTAAAGGGGATGGAAGGATACTCCTATGAAGAAAGGCTAAAAATGTTAGGGCTCTTTAAACTGGAAAAGAGACGGCTGAGGGGAGATATGATAGAAGTCTATAAATTAATGAACGGAATGGAACGGGTAAACGTAGATCGATTGTTTACGTTATCAGAATATAGAAAGACTAGGGGACATGCAATGAAGCTACAGGGTAAACTATTTAAGACCAACAAAAGAAAATATTTTTTCACTCAACGTGTAATCAAACTCTGGAATTTGTTACCGGAGGATGTAGTAACGGCTGTTAGTGTAGCTGGGTTTAAAAAAGGTTTGGACAAGTTCCTGGAGGAAAGGTCCATAAACCATTATTAAGAAGTGACCGAAGATATGAATGCTTGACCCAGTACAAGCATTGTGGAACTTGTGTCTCTTGGGGAAACTGCTAGGTACATATGACCTAGTTTGGCCACTGTTGGAAACAGAATACTGGGCTTGATGGACCTTGGTCTGACCCAGTATGGCATATCTTATGTTCTTATGTTCTTATGAAGGACGTTTGGCACAGGGTCAATGGACAGCAATAGAGGAGTGGTCCATCAACCGGCTAGAAATGAGGGCAGTAGCCTTAGCTTTCCAAGCGTTTCAGCCATGGTTGCGGCAGGCAGCGGTTCGGGTGCTTTCTGACAATGTGATCGCGGTGGCCTACATCAATCGTCAGGGTGGCACGGGAAGTGTGGCCTTGGAGTCAGAGGCAGGTCAGCTGTTGAATTGGGCAGAGCAAAACCTGCTTGCTCTGTTGGCTCAGCATGTGGCAGGGGTGGTCAATGTGGAGGCAGATCTTTTGAGTCGATTCAAGGTGGAGAGTGGATGCTCCACCCGGACGTGTTTGTGCTAATTACGAAGCACTGGGGGACACTGGTTATGGGTCTGATGGCGACGTTTGAGTCAGCAAAAGCCTCATGGTTTTACAGCAGAAGACGAGAGAGGATGTCTGAAGGCCTCGATGCTCTGATGCAGAGGTGGCTAGTGGAAGGTCTCGTTTACGTGTTCCCGCCATGGGTGCTAATAGGGCTCGTGGTTCAGCGCATAGAGATTCACCAAGGCCTGGTGATTATACAACCGCTCTTCACAGAGCCGTCAAAGTGAGAGACAACTCTGGACCCAAATGAATCCGCCGCTGACCAACGCTGTCAAAAAAACTTTTAATTGTTTCAACTATCAATAAAACTAGACTACAAAGGATTAAAAAAGATATATAAATATCGTAAAAAGCTTACATTTTCAGATAATCAGCACTTAGCACCATAAGACAGCGGCAGTCGCTCAGCAGCACCCGCTGGATTCAAAAAACGCTGGCGCATGCGTATGTCAATATACACCACCAGCAGGCACATGATGGGGATGTGAAAGCAACATTGTCAAGCCGCTTAATAATAAATAAAAGAAACGTGAAGGCAATAAAAAACGGAACGCACCACCTGGTTTAACATCGAGGGTGGCAACACTTTAATAAAAAACAGATTAAAAATAACCACCATCGAATCACCTTTAACCTCCCAAGGAAATAAAACAATAAATAGACACCACTGTGCAAACCCTAAACCGATGGTCTGCCTTAGTAGTCTAACATTAAGACTATTTGGATGTTTCATGGTTTAAAATTCAAAAACCAAAAAAAACAAGTAATTAATTATTTAATACAAGGTTTATCAGAGGCCACCACCTGCCATAACTAGCTTTCACAAACCAGTTTTATCATTATACACCCGCGCTTCGCAGACCCATCAGATGGGAGAGCAAACCAGGGATACAAATACATATCCGCCGTTGACTATCATAGTCAAAACCTTTGTTGCTAAAGTCAATTAAATTATAGACAAATTTTGCCTGCAAAGTGGTTAAAAAAGGAAGAAAGGAAAAAAAACTTACATACCCAAACTATTGGTGCTAACAACATGAAGATACCATTGGTCACTCTGCGGCACTTTGCCAAAATCAAAGAAACGCTAGCGCATGCGCATGACCATTTATACTACCAGCGGGCATGAGGAAAAAAGTATATATACATAAACTACATTAATCATTAAAACATGGGAGACATAACCAAACATTAATACAATAAAAACAGAAAGCACGGACCAGCTTTACAACACGGAATGCAAACTAGTTAAAAAGCTGTCAAATCACGTCTGACCCCCCAACGAACTAAAATGCATCAAAAAAACTGAGACACCGGCAGATACCAATCGCTAGAGATCGATCATTTGCATCAATAAATAAATCGATAAAAGCAAAATAAAAGAAAAAACCAATGAACAAGAACAGAATAAAATATAAATATATAAATATATACCCAAATGAACCTATAAGAGCATAAAAACAATATATAATAAATCAATGTATAAAACCATCTTAACATCACATAAAAAAAATAAATTAGATGTATAAACCAATCTTGACACCATGGTGACCTCACAGAAAAACCGAAAAATCACGTTCAGCATTCAGCCCATGTGGGATGAGTGTGTTGAGAGCAAAAATGTATTTCTGTTCCAACTGAAGGATAGTTTTCTCTATATTTCCGCCTCTCCAATTTAGTCTTACTTTCTTAATGACACAAAATCTCAAATCAGTTTGTGTTTTATCTATCCAATGTTGCACAAGAGGTTTGTCTGTCACGCGTCTTTTAATGCAGCTTTTGTGCTCTATAATACGCACGCGAATGCTACGTTTGGTTTTACCTACATATAAAAGATTGCATGGACATTGTATGATATAAATAACATGTGTGGTATCACAATTAGAAAAATCATCAATGTGAAACCGCTCCTGTGTTGGATGTATAAAAACCTTTCTTATAGGTAAAACATTCAGGCAAACAGAGCAGTGACCACATTGGTATTGCCCCTTGTGAACAGAGAGAGGTTTCTTTTCAGTAAAAGCAGAAGGTACCAATAAATTGCGGAGATTAACATTACGTTTATGCGCCACCATAATTCGAACGTCTTGAAAACCAGGAATGGCTTGAATTAAATGCCAGTCTTTCTTAAGAATATTGACAGTCCGTTGGGACTGTAATGAATATAATAATGGACAAACCAATTTGGTATCTCTCTTGTTCTTATCATCATGTAATTTATCTACCTTTATTTGTAACTGATTGCGTGCTCTAAAATAGGCCTTATGTATGTACCGCTGAGGGTATTGACGTGCTGTAAATCTCTCTTTTAAATCTTGGGCCTGTATTTCAAATTCACTATAATTTGTACAGTTCCTCTTGACCCTGAGAAACTGGCCGACAGGTAAATTATTTCTTAATGCTGGGTTATGGAAACTATGGTAGTGGAGTAACTGATTCCTGTCAGTTGGTTTCCTATACAATCTAGTGATAAACCCCTTTCCTTCTCTCTGAATGACTAGATCTAAATATGGAATTTGCACCGGGTCATAGGTGATCTGAAAGCGCAAATTTGGATCCAAATCATTTATCCATATATTAAAACCAGATAAATCTTCCATGGAACCCTCCCATATGATAAAAATGTCATTGATTGTATCTAATCCACAATTTAATTTTAGATTCAAAGGGATGAGACTTGAGAAAAGTATTTTCAAATTTATACATATATAGGTTGGCAGTATCTGGTGCCATAGACGACCCCATTACTACTCCTTTAATTTGTTGGTAATATATATCCCTGAAACAAAAGAAATTTTTGCATAGTGCTATCTCTGCTAAAATTAAAAGAAAGGAGGTGGAAATGCGTGTGTATTCAGTCCTATCAACTAAATATTCTTCTATAATACTCAAAGCTTCAGACTGGGGAATATTGGTATATAATGCCTCAACATCTAAAGTAACTAGAAGAACTTCTGCAGTTAATTCTCTAAATGTTGAGAGAATATCAATGACGTGCGATGCATCACGAACATAGGACCACATACGCGAAATGTGGGGCCTCAGAAGAATGTCCAACAACTGGGAAATGGGTTCCAGGAGTGACCCATTGGCGGAAACAATAGGCCGACCAGGGGGATCTGTGAGTGATTTATGGATCTTTGGGATCACATAAATAGTGGGCATAACTGGTTTTTCTACAATCAAAAATTCTTTCTCTTTTTTAGTAATATACCCAGTTTCAAAAGCACTGATTACGATACTATCTATTGTACGTTTCAGGGCTTCTGTGGGATCACCGTCTAGGTGTAAATAAAAATTTTTATCATTAAGTTGCCTTAAGACTTCAGCTAGGTATTTACTTTTGTCCATGACTACCACAGCGCCCCCCCTTGTCCGCCGGTTTGATAATAATGTTATTGTTTGTCTGTAGCGTTCTAAGAGCTTGTTGTTCAGGAAATGTGAGGTTCTGAAATGGCATACGATCAGTTTCACGTATCTGTTCAACTTGCTGCATAACGACTCTTTCAAAGGCCTCAATGAGGGGGTTGGTATTTGGAGGGGGGACCCATGCAGATGGTTTTTTAACTATGGAAATATCATCATGAATCTCAGGTTGATCATTAAAAAAATGACGTATGCGAATTTTTCTGAAAAACTTATACAAATCAATTTGAATTTGGAACGGATCATACCTCCTAACAGGCACATTCAAAACGGAAATCTCTTCAGTCGTGAGGTCATATCCAGAGATATTGATAACATTATTGGTTTCTAATAGTCCCTTTCGTATGATCGATTCCCCCCTCCACTGTCCCCTCCCCCTCCCTCTTCCCCGGCCTCGTCCACGGCCCATGCCCTGTCCTTGAAAGGTGTTGTGATCGCCATGTTGATTCTTGTAATAACTTTTTTGTGGTTCTGTTACCGATGGAAGTCTGGACCGAGAGGTGCTCCTCCCACCCCCTTCCAAAGGTGGTCCATATTGAAATTTTTTTTTTCTTTTTCTCCTTTTCTATTGGCTGATTGGGTTTTTCTGTTGGATTAGGAAATAAAGATGCCGAAGCATCCTGATTCCCTATGGATTCACTCCTCCTCCTTTTTTTCTTATGTCCATGAGATTCATCTTTTTCTGGGGACATGCGACCTTCATTGGAAACACTGTCTCTCCGATCAAAGAAAGTGGACCTCCTCTTGATCCATATTCTATCATTTTCAGCCTTTTTGCACCAATGGTACACATATCTCACCCTATAGTCCTCCTCATCCCTCTTGAATTTCTCCATCTTCTTTCCTTTTACTTCTTTTCAAAATTGTGACATATTTTCATTAAAATCCGCATACACAGTTTCAAAATCACTGTCGCACTTTTTTAATTCTCCTAACTTCTCATCTAACTCTACCTTATAAAGTTTGGATTTTTTATTTGCCGTAGTAATCAATAATATCATTAAGTCCAGGGAACATTTGTTCAATATCGCATTCCAGCAATCCACAAAGCCCTGTGCGCTTTGCTACAAACCTGGAGCCTTATTAACTCGTAGGCCTCTAGGTATAATCTTTGATTTACAACATTCTAAAAGGTAAGCTGCATGTAAATCTTCTTTAACCAATTTTTGCGTCAACCGAACAACATCATCCCATTGTGTATAAAGCTGATCACTCTGGTTTTCTATGTTGTCTTCATGGTTGACAAGAGATTGTTGAGACAGCAGCTTATCCAATGCATCATCCCCAAAGCTTAAAACGTTTTTCCATGGGGAGAACATTGCTGCAGAAACGTGGGCACCAAAGGCAGCACACTGCCACACAGATAACACAGCAACACAGTACAAAACGTAGGCAGGTGTGGGTTCTCACCAAACTTTATTGGTCCATCTCCTCTGGTTTCTCCAATCTTCATTCCTTCATGTCATATTTGCATGTCCTTTTAATTTTGTGTCCTATTTATGTGACATAGTTAGTATTTATAGTAGGTTTTAATTATGAGTCTCTACCTATATATAATGAGTCTATTTTAGTTATTACAGGGAACTTTTAGACATCTCATGTTTTACTTTTTTGTAAATGATACATATTGATATGATGCATATTTATGGGTTTATGAGTTATAATTTTTATGTATTATGCTTTTAACCTGTTATTTAATTATTTATTTATTATGGCTTGTTATCGTATTCCTTTATGGTGTTTTACTTTGTCATATTTTGTTTATTTGTTTTTATACCTATGGTTTTAATTTATTTGTAATGTATTTTTAGTATAAGGGGAGCCAACCCCTGAAGAAGAATTAGTCGAAACACGGCCT
Organism: Ichthyophis bannanicus; assembly: GCA_033557465.1. Lineage (NCBI taxonomy): Eukaryota > Metazoa > Chordata > Amphibia > Gymnophiona > Ichthyophiidae > Ichthyophis > Ichthyophis bannanicus. The sequence continues at coordinate 147,332,684 of CM066036.1, forward strand.
GTGTCGGGTCAGGTCTCCCTTTATATATGGACCAATAAAGTGTGGTGAGAACCCACACCTGCCTACGTTTTGTACTGTGTTGCTGTGTTATCTGCGTGGCAGTGTGCTGCCTTTGGTGCCCTTGGCAAGAAGACCATGGTACGTGGATCTGGTGCGGCTTCTGGTGGAGAGGCTGTGGCGGCTGCTGTTGCGGGAGGATCTGCTGATTCAGGCGCTGCTCCGCATGCCGCAGGTGAGTCTATTCTCGCTTACGGTTTGGCTCTTGAAAGGGAACGGATGAGAGCCAGGGGATACTCGGCAGCGGTTATTTCAACGCTGTTGAAGGCCAGACGAAGATTTACCTCGTCGGCGTATGTGCGAGTCTGGCGCATTTTTGAAGCATGGTGTGCAGACAGACAGGTGTGTCCTTCAGCAGCTTCTATTTTGCAGATTCTTTCGTTCCTGCAGGATGGTTTTGATTGGGGTCTGGCAGCCAGTTCTTTAAGAGTTCAGCTAGCAGCGCTTTCTTGTTTTCGGGAAAAGATTCACGGTGAAGCGTTGGGTGTGCACGCACATGTTAAAAGGTTTCTAAGGGCAGTGCTGCTCATTCGTCCGCCGCGCAGGATGACGGTTCCTTCTTGGGGTCTGAATCTGGTGCTGGAAGCATTGGTTAGGGAGCCCTTTGAGCCGTTGGGTAAGACCTCATTGAAGGATCTGACTTTAAAGGCGGTGTTTCTGGTGACCATTTGTTCGGCTCATAGGATTTTGGAATTGCAGGCCTTGTCTTGTAAGGAGCCTTTTCTTTCTCTGATCAGAAGGTGATTTTGTGCCCGGTACCCGCTTTCCTGCCTAAGGTGGTTTCCGTTTTTCATGTCAACCAGGTGGTTTCGTTGCCGGTGTTCAATGAAGATAAGAAGGCGGCAGCTGGGGGGAAGTTGCATTTCTTGGATGTTCGCCGGACGCTCAGGAAGTACATCCGCGGTACAGCGACAGGTTGGTTGTAGTATTTGGAGGTCCTATGAGAGGAGAAGCTGTGGCTAAGTCTTCTATTTCCAGGTGGCTCAAAGAGGCCATTGCAGCGGCTTATATTTTGAAAGGGAAGGCGGTGCTGGAAGGTCTGAGGGCACGCTCGACTAGGGTGCAAGCTGCTTCCTGGGCGGAATATAGTTTGGTGCCGGCCGTGGATATTTGCAAGTTGGCAACTTGGTCGTCTTTGAATTCCTTTGTCAAGCATTACCGTCTGGATGTGCAGGCAGTGGGGGGATGTCCGGTTTGGATCAGCGGTGCTTCAGGTTGGTCTAGCAGGTCCCTCCCGTTGATATTTACTGCTCTGTTACATCCCCAGAGGTTCCGGGACTGGACTGGAGGGACGAAAAGGAAGGTGAAATTAGACTTACCTGCTAATTGTTGTTCCTTGAACTCCAGTCCAGTCCCGGATCCCTCCCTTGGTTTCTGTTTTGGATTGCAGCCTGAAGCGGGTTAACTCTGAGATTAGGATAAAGGTTCTGTTTTTTGTGAATCAGTCCATTGGAGTACAGGTGGGGATACGAATAGGTTTGTTGTCCTCAGGTAGAAAGATGGGGGCATACCGATGCAGCGGTATACTACTACATAGTTTTTCCTGCCGGGGGAACTTAGAGTTTTTAAGTCAAGGTTTCGGTATAGATAAATAGAAGTGGTTTTGATTATAATAGCTACTTATTTGTTGCTCTGGTGAGTCTGCTTTGTTAATAGGTACTGGAGTGGAGAGGCGGTCCTTGCCTACTTATACCAGTGTCATCAAAAGAGATGACGTGCTCAGTCTTCAAAGCTGCTGGAGAAGTTGCTAAACCCCAGAGGTTCCGGGACTGGACTGGAGTTCCTCAAGGAACAACAATTAGCAGGTAAGTCTAATTTCACCTTGGATTTGTATCACACATTCAAGGAAGAGTTCACTATTAGAACCTTAAACTCTATTTTTTTGAAACCGGTAATTGTGTATTAGATGGTTCTACCTATTTTTCAATTTTGCAATAGGTGTACGGCCGCACATAATACTCATGCATTTGCAGTGAGGTATGACTGCCGGCCAAACTCCACTTCCTAATGATCTCTCCAGCCCAGTCTCTCTTTCTTCTGGGTTGTGCTCCTATTCCAGCAGCTTGGAGACTGAGTACGTCATCCTTTGATGACCGCAGGATATATATCACTGGCACCACCCACCAGCTCCAGTATACTCAGTCCCCAAGCAGCTGGAGAGAGCAATAAGCCAGAGGGAAAGGCTTACTGGAGAGACTTTAGGTGTAGAAGGGGTTTTTCTGTTTCTTTTTTTCTTTAATTGATCTTTATTTTATTGCTAGGATCTCTTTTAGTGAGACCCCCCCCCCCCAAGTGAAGGCCGTGGGGGGGGCTGGAGGAGGCTTAACACGGCCTGAGGCAGTGTGCTAAAAAAATTGCTGCAGCGGGAGACCGGCAAGATTTGAGTTCCGCCGGGTCTCCCGAGTGAGCAGAGCCTGCCGCACTGTCTACCGCCTCGCTGCCGAAGTCCTCAAGGCAGCTGAGTGTGAGGGCGGGAAGACAGAGACACCCGATCCCCGGCAGGAAGTTCCTCTGGCCCGAGAACAGAATGCAGGCTGTGTGAAAGAGGAAGATAAGAGGCAGCAAAGCAGGGCCGACGAGCTGCAGGTGAGTCCCGTGGCCACTGCCAAGAACATTTACGGGGTCAGAGCGGCTCGGGGAAGCGAAGGGACCCTTCCCTTTTGTTTCACGTGCTTTTCACACGACGAGGATTAGGCCAGACACATTGGCAGGGCAGTGAGGTGCACAGTCTTTCCTCGGGGGGGGGGGGGGGGGGCGCGCGTTTTAGGCACGGTATCACATTTATACAGATTAAAGTTTTTGTTTGGGTTTATATCGGTGCATATATATATCTTATGTTTTATATTATTTTTTTTTTAATATAATCTACAAAGAGGCAGTGGAAGCTGGCTTTGAATTGAATTTTTCAAGATACCTGCGAGACTGCAGTGTCTGGTCTGAGGGTCTCGCAGAGGAGCGGTGTCGGAGACAGGAGTGTGCAGGGGCTGCGCCTTGGAGGCAGCTTCAGTTGAGCAGGAACTCCAGGCCAGCGGGTCCCTCAATCCACCAGAGATCTGTGTCACAGGAGTCGGGGGAAGCCTTAGAGGGACTTCTTGGGGAGGGGTCTCCGCTGTCCTTGGTTTTGGAGCAGCAGGCCTCCTCTCAGCCACAACCTGGGACCTCCTCGGGAGAGGGAGGCCTCTGCGGGGTTTCTCTCCAGAGTTTGTATTGCTAGTACACAAGGCTTTCTGCTTGCGTCAACAAGGGGACCAGGGAAGCGCATGAAAGCAAGAGGCGGAGATCAAGTCACTGATTGAGACAGATGTACCTCCCAAGCGAGCTAGTACCACGAAGGAAGAGGAGCCCCTCTCCCCTAGATTGGAGATGCTTGAAAGGGAGGTCTCAGATCGGGAATTGGGGGGAAAAGGAAGAAGCACTCGAGAAAGGTGAGATTCCAGAAGAGCAAGTGAGAATAGTGAGGGTCTTACATCGAGAGGAGTTGCCAGCTTTGATTGGAGAGTCCTTGAAAGTACTCAACATTACCGCAGGGGTGCCCGCGGAGGAGGATGCTCTGGAAGATCCATTGATTCAGGCAGTTAGGAAATCTCAGAGAGGCTTTCCAGTCCACAGGGTTTATGTTTATTTAGAAATTTGATATACTGCCCTTCATTACAGCAGGGCGGTTTACAATAGAGTAGCAAATTGAGGGAGGGGAAAGGCCCGTGAATATAGAAAGGAACTACATCGTTGAGACAGGAAACAAAGAGAATAGGAAGCAATAGGTCAAGTGGTTGAGAGCGGGGAGGACAAAACACAAAGAAAAGTGCAAACATAGATAAACCAGGTCAGCTGGGTGTGGCCGGGAGGTTATATGCTGAGGTGAACAGATGGGACTTAAGTAGGGACCTGAAAGTGGTGTAGTTATCTTCCAGACGGAGCGGAGTGGGCAGAGTTCCACAGAGCTGGACCAAGGAAGAAAAAGGCAGAATGACGGGTAGACTGTAGATGTGCACGAGATGGTGGGGGGAGGTGAAGTCGATTAATGTGAAGAGAACGAAGACTACGTGTGGCAATGTTCCCTCTAATTTTCTGTAGGCTGTGTGCGCATAAAATATCAGCTGTGCAGCTTTTGAAGGAAGGTTAAATTTTTGTGCGCCACATAACGACACTCAGAGTTATATACTTTAAAATTTGACTACACGTCAGAATACAGTATGTACACCACATTGATTGCACTAGAAAATATTGTAGAACTTGTGAAAACCGTAAATACACAACAACTTTTAAATTTTAAGACGTCTGTGTTGTTTTCTATCAGAATCAGAACCATAATTTTTGTGCGCTCTGTTGTAAAGTATGTGCGCTCACTCGGCGAGGTGTGTGCGCGCGCACACGCGCACAGCTTAGAGGGAACAGTGATGTGTGGGGATGTGGAAGCGGAGAAGATCAGTAAGGTACTGGGGTGTTTGTGTGTACAGGACGTGGTGAACCAGAGTTAGTATTTTGAATTTGATACGATGGTCGACTGGCAGCCAATGGAGGTGAAGCAATAGGGGGGTAATGTGGTCATTGCGAGAAGAGTGGGAGATAATGCGGGCAGTGGTGTTTTGAATAAGTTGTAGCCGACGGAGTTGAACTTTGGTGATCCCAGTGAAGACAGAATTGCAGTAGTCTAGTCGTGATAGGACAGTGGATAAAGTGAGTGTAGTTAAAGCTGAAGGGGACAAAAAAGGGCGTATGGAATGTATCTGTCGAAGGATGGTTCGGCAGATGATTCAAGAGGAGTGGGATCAGCTGGAATCCAGTTTAAGGGGTGTGCGATCGATGTCGCGTTTGCACCCTTTGCCAGAAACAGAGAAGGAGTTGCTAAAGTCGCCAAGAGTGGATGTGGCAGTATTGGTGGTTATCAAGAAGATTACCATCCTGGTAGAAGGCAGTGCAGCTCTTAAAGATGTCCAGGACAGGAAGTTGGACACTTTGCTGAAGCAAGCCTTTGACATTAGTGCCCTGGCCCTTCAAGTGTTGGTATGCAGGGCTTGGGTAGCCCGGGCTTGTCTGAGGTGGTCACAACAGCTACAGCTAGCTGGTGAGTCTCCGGTGGGACTGCAGAGAGAGGCGGCAAGAATTGAGTCCGGAGCAGCCTATCCAGCGTATAGTCAATATGATCTCATTAGGAGTTTGTTGAAAAATATGGCCTCAGTGCTAGCTGCTCATCTTTGGCTCCACAACTGGGCGGCAGATGGGTCTTCCAAGGCCCGGCTCAACAGACTCCCCTTTTAAAGGTAAGCTGCTTTTTGGGGAGGAATTGGACAAGTTGGTGAAGGACCTAGTTGAATCTAAGGTCGGCAGGGTTTCGGAAGATAGACCCAAGCAGAGTCGCTTTCTTACTCCGGGATGGTCTGAGCAGCGGGAGACCTGGAGGTTTCGAACGGCTCGTCAGAGTCCCTTTCAGTGGGACCGCTTTTTTTCTATAGGTCAGGGTTTCAAGGAGCAGGGAGAGGCTTTGGGGCCTCTTCGGCCGCCTCTGGCCCGAGAAAGCCACAATGAAACCACAGGGACCTGGGTGGGGGTTCTGCCAGTAGGAGGACATCTATGGCAGTTCTTTCCTGCCTGGGCCCGGGTCACTTCCAACCAATGAGTCTTGGAGGTAGTACGGCTCAGTTATGCCCTCGAGTTTGCGAGGCCGGTCCTTCCCTCTTTCGTTCAGTCACCTTGCAAATCGCTGACCAAGCGTGCAGCGGTAGAGAAAACCTTAGCAAGGCCTTTGGCCTTGGGGGCGGTCGTTCCGGTGCCAAAAGATCAGTGCGGCTGCGGTCGATACTCTATCTATTTTGTAGTACCAAAGAAGGAAGGTTCCCTACGGCCGATTCTAGACCTCAAGCAGGTCAATCGTTGTCTTTGGGTTCCTCACTTTCATGTGTAAACGCTGAAGTTGGTGATAGTGGCGGTGCGGCAGGAAGAGTTTGACATCTTTCGACCTCACGGAAGCATATTTGCATATCCCCATCCGACAGTCACATCAGTTTCTGTGTTTTGCGGTGCCAAGGGGGCACTTTCAGTTTCAAGCTTTGCCGTTCGGTTTGACTATGGCTCCACGCACCTTAACCAAGGTGATGGTGGTAGTGGCGGTGGCTCTACGCAAAGAAGGTATTCTAGTTCATCCTTATTTGGACAATTGGTTGATCAGGGCCAAGTCCAAAGAGGAAAGCCTGAAGGCAACCGCCAGGGTAGTCGGATTCCTGCGGCGTTTGGGGTGGGTGATCAATCTGGCAGAGAACAGGTCGGTTCCTGCTCAGGAGATCAAGTACTTGGGAGCAAGGTTCGACACAGGCTCGGGCAGTGTGTTCTTGCCGGATCAAAGGGTGAAAGACCTCTGACATTTGGTGCGTGAGTTTATAGCCAGGAAGGTGCCCTCAGCTTGGCACTATCTGCAGGTGCTGGGGACCATGGTGATGACGTTAGACTTGGTGCCCTGGGCCAGTGCCCATATGCGACTGCTCCAGCGGTCACTACTATGTCGCTGGTCTTGCAGTGGTTGTGCTCTCTGGGTTATCTGGAGAGGGGAATGCCCCTCAAACCTCTGCCATGGGTGCAGGTGACAACGGACGCGAGTCTGTCCGGCTGGGGAGCCTACTGCAAGGGACACTTTACTCAGGGACTCTGGAGTGCCCAGGAGGCCCAATGGCCCATCAACAGATTGGAGTTATGGGCGGTGACCCTGGCTCTCAGAGCATTCCTGTGTTGGTTCGCAGGAGGGCAGTCCGAGTTCTTTCGGACAGTGTGACAGCGGTGGCCTACATCAACCGGCAGGGCGGCACGAGCAGTCCGCTGTTGGACGAGGAGGCAGAAAGCCTGTTGGTGTGGGCCGAGGATTATCTTTAACCCTATCAGCTCAACATGTGGCCGGAGTGGAAAATGTCACGGCCGACTACCTCAGCAGGTACAAGATGGATCAGGGCAAGTGGGAGCTCTGCCAGGAAGTCTACGAGCAGGTGGAGCGCCGGTGGGAGTCGGCCAAAATGAGCCGATTCTTCAGCAGAAAAAGGGAAAGGATGTCGAAGGGCCTAGATGCCCTAGTTCATGGCCCACGGAAGGGTTGCTGTATGTGTTCCCCCCCGTGAGCACTCATAGGCAGGGCTCGCCAAAGGATAGAGGCGCATCTGGGGTTAGTGGTCCTGATAGCCCCGGACTGGCTGCGGCAGCTGTGGTACGCCGACCTCATTCGGCTAATGGCAGACCGACCATGGCACCTCCCGGTAAGAGGACCTTCTCAGACAGGGTCCCGTTTGGATGCCGCAGGTGGGTCGGTTCTCGCTTATGGCCTGGCTATTGAAAGGGCAAGGCTGCGTAAAAGAGGATACTTGGGAACAGTGATCTCGACGTTGCTGAAAGTTTGCAAATGTTTGATCTGTCTAGCGTATGTGAGTATGGCGCATTTTCGAGAACTGGTGTGAAGTTCGGCAGAAGAGGCCCTTGAAAGTTTCCGTCCCTGAGGTGTTGGATTTTTTACAGACCGGTTTTGAGAAAGGGATGGCGGCCAGCTCCTTACGGATACAGATAGCAACTATCTCCTGTTACTTTACCCATAAGCTTGCCTCTGTATTAGGCGAACACCCAGATGTGGCTAGATTCCTCAGGGCAGTGAGGCGTCTGCGGCTGCAGCAGAGGTCGGCTGTGGCTCCATGGGACCTCAATCTGGGTTAGACACCCTAGCGGGGGTGCCGTACGAACCAGTGGAACGTGCTTCGCTGAAGGATTTGATGCTTAAGACCGTTTTTCTAGTGGCCATTTGTTCAGCCAGGCGTGTGTCTGAGTTGCAAGCTTTGCCTCATCTGCCTTTTCTCGTTTTTCTTCAAGGAGAAGGTTGTTTTGCAGACGGTTCCTTAGTTTATGCCCAAGGTAGTTTCCCCCTTTCATATGAATTGGTCGGTGTCTCTCCCTTCCTTTGCCAATTTGGGGCAGGGGGAGGGCGATGCACAGTTGTGCCTCCTGGACGTGCGAAGAATTCTAAAACGTTATCTGAAACGTACAAAGGAGTTCCGCAAGTCAGAACATTTCTGTTTTGTTCGGCGGGCCGCACGGGGGAGAAGCGGTGGCCAAGGGTTTCTATTTCCAGGTGGATCAGGGAGGCCATTGCTTCAGCTTATATCCAAAGCAGAAGGCAAATCCTGGTGGGCTTCCGAGCTCATTCCACGTGGGCTCAAGCGGCCTCATGGGCGGAGTTTAGGCTAGGTCCTCCGCTGGAGATTTGTCGGGCGGCTACTTGGTCTTCCCTACATACCTTTTATAGTTTTACAGTTGTTGGTTTGCTTAGTTGTCTCTCTGTTAAGTCTGCTTTGTCAACAGGATACTGGAGCTGGTGGGTGGTGCCAGTGATATATATCCTGCGGTCATCAAAAGGATGACGTACTCTGTCTCCAAGCTGCTGGAATAGGAGCACACCCCAGAAGAAGAGAGACTGGACTAGAGATCCTTCAGGAACACTAATTAGCAGGTAAGATCTAATTCTTTATACACTTTTGCTTGTTGGCTGATAGCAGGTCTGCGACTAAAAAGCTGTTTGATTATTTTCATCTAATTTCTATGTATTTTGGTGTGCTGAAAACAAAATATTGAAAAAACTCCTAGACATCATGATTTGCCACAACATGCAAAATTGACTTCAAATTTATCAAATTTTTTCAGATTACTATTAATTCACATAAGTGCATTTTAAGATATAAAATGCCAAAAAAAACCTTAAAGGGGTTGTCCGAGTTATATAAAAAAAAATATAGCACTGTAAATCTGATGGTCAGCAATATATACATAAGCTAAGCAAGTTTTAAGTCCATGCTTCTAATGGTAGAATGGGTTAATCTTTCCTGAAGAATCCAGTGGGAGGGAGACACAGGGCAGATAGCAGCAGCTCCAGTCAGTGCAGGGGGGCGTGGCCAGCACTGTGACGTCTCGTGTACAGACACAGAGGTGCTCTCTCCTGCATGCCACACTTGTGCACGAATCATCAGGTTCTTGGTTCTAGGCTGTTCACTTTTTTATCGCAATTCGTGTTAGCTCGTCATTCTTCAACCGTTATGTTATGGCTCCGCGAAAGTGTATTAATTTGCCAGACAGTTTCTGTTTCATCTGTGGTGAATATACAGTGTTGAAGCAACAGCAGAATATTAGACTTTGTGAAAAAAGTATACTTTGCATACTTTGGACTAAAAATTGGAGATCAAGAAAGTCTGGGCGCCTCATAAAGTGTGCAAACGGTGTGTTGAGGACCTCCGAAACTGGTTCAAGGGTAAGAAAAAATCTTTCCGTTATGGGATTCCTATGGTATGGCGAGAGCAAAAGAACCATAGTGACGACACTTACTTTTGTTCATGCGATGTGAAAGGGTTTAATTCCAAATGGAAGCATTCCATTTCATACCCCAATCTTCTCGGCAATTCGTCCCATCCCCCATGGCACAGATATACCAGTACCCAAGCCCCCTGCTACCTTGGAAGAGATACCTAGCTCCGATGAAGGTGAAGTCATACATGAACCAGATGACGAATCAAGTTCTGACTTTGAAGATGATACAAGACCAAAATTGTTTTCTCAGGAGGAGATGAATGATTTGGTAAGAGACTTGAATCTTCCCAAAGATGCCGCTGAGTTACTCGGATCAAGGCTGAAAAGCAGGAATTTATTGTTGCCAGGAGTGTCATCTTCATGGTTCAGACATCGTGAAAAGGAGTTCGTTCCTTACTTCGCCCAGGAAGACAAGTTGGTTTATTGCATCGATGTCGAAGGTCTGATGGGTTAATTTAAAATCCAATATGATTCAGAGCAATGGCGTCTTTTTATAGATTCTTCAAAAAGAAGTCTCAAAGCAGTTTTACTCCACAACGGCTTTTACGCTTCCATACCTGTAGGTCATTCCGTACACTTGAAGGAAACCTACGAGAACTTGGAATTGGTTCTTCGTAAACTTAAATATGAAGACTATGGTTGGCAAGTGTGTGGGGACTTGAAGGTCTTGTGCATGCTGCTCGGGCAACAAGCTGGGTATACCAAATATCCTTGTTTTCTGTGTCTATGGGACAGTCGAGACCGACAAAATCACTGGACCAAGAAGAGTTGGCAGCTGAGGGTGCTAACAGTCGGTGAAAAAAATGCCCTCCGAGAAACTTTGGTACCTTCCCATAAAGTTCTTCTACCACCTCTCCACATAAAATTGGGATTGATGAAGCAATTCGTAAAATCACTTCCAAGAGATGGAGAATGCTTCAAATACTTGGTCACCAAGTTTCCAGGCCTGTCGGAGGCAAAATTGAAGGAAGGCTTATAGTTGATCAAGAGTTTGTCAATACCATGACGGATCCTCAAAAAGAAGGGTGGATTGCATTTAAAGAAGTCGTACAGAAATTTTTAGGCAATAATAAAGATCCTCACTACAAAAAGATCGTCGGACGAATGCTGAAAGCATTTCAAGCTTTAGGTTGCCTGATGAGTTTGAAAGTGCATTTCCTCCAGTCACACCTTGACTACTTTCCTGAAAATTTGGGAGCTGTGAGTGAGGAACAAGGTGAACGGTTCCACCAAGACATTAAAGAGATGGAAAGGAGATACCAGGGAAAATGGAGCATTACAATGATGGCAGATTACTGTTGGATGCTTCAGAGAGAGATTACAGATGCTACTCACAAGCGTAAATGCACCAAGAGGAGCCTCACAAGGAGGAAGAATTGAGTTTAGTGTGTGTAGGTGAGCTCATTTCAGTTCAAAAAAGGATTTTCATGAAAATATTGTAATAAAACTTTAATTTTATAAGTCTATTTCCATTTATTTTGAGGTATTGCCTTATTTAACATAGTTACCTAAATTGTCAGGAAATGTGATGTCCTATGACAAAATGGAGGTCATTTTTGGATTCAGCGCACCAAAAAACATAATTACGTGGAATAACCAAAACAGCTCTCGAAAATTTGTTTTTGCAGACCTGTGGTTATATTTTGAAGCACAACCATTTTGATAAGTAGGCATGTTCCTGGAGGCTAACTTTTTCCCTCACCCAGATTGCTATTTGTTGGGGGGGGGGCGCGTGGGCCTGGGGGGAGCTTAGGGGAGGCTGAGAGAGGGAGGGCTATAGAACAGCAGCTAGCCTTACACCATCACTTGGCTTTGGGGAGCTCCAGCCAATTTTGGGTATCCCATACTATTTTCTCAGAATTAACAGCTCGTGGCTTGTGAGCCTAAGGGAAGAAGGGAAGGACGCCTACTGGTAATATGAAAATCTCGAAGGGGGGATGGGGGGTTAGAGGAGGATGGGAGCAGGGAAGTGGAGGCTACTGTTTCATGGGTGGGAAAGTGGGTAAACACACAATTAATAAGATGGGTCCCAATGTGTTACTGATGCTCCTATAGGAAGGGGCAGGGAGGAGGAGACGGGAAGGGGGGGATGTATATAATAGTATGACTGGCAGATTTGGGGGAAGAGCACAAAGACGAGGAAGGGGGGGTAAGGTTGCCGGGAAGGGAGCATGAATCAAGTAAATGTTTGAAGTTCTTAGGTGGGGGGGGGGGGGGGGGTAGGTCTGCCTCTGAGGTTCGTAAGGGAAGGCCCAAACGAATGAGGGGATAGAGAGTGTCTTGGGGCTCTGACGTGCGACAGCTATGGGAAAACTGGAGGAGGCCCTGAGCTGGGGGGGGGGGGGGCACAACTCTGTTGGGATTGCGAATATCAGAATAGGAATAGTTAGTCGTTGGCCAATATACAATGGATAAGGGAATGAGAATTTCATTGTGGAACCTGTGTGGTCTAGGCAATCCCATAAAATGACAAAATTTTGAGGTTGCTTCGTGACAGTCAGGCTGCAATAGTCTTTCTGCAAGAAACCCATCAGACAGAAGTAGAGCACCGTAAGCTGAGGCGGTGGTGGGTGAGAGGTTTGTGGAGCATTGTCAGGAGGGAAGAAAGCGGGGGTAGCTATACTGATACATAAAGTGGGATTTAGCATGAAAAAAAACTTTTGAAGATCCGGAGGGCTAGTATATTCTTATAATGGGAGACCTAAATGGACAATCAATAGCTCTGATGAATATATATGCACCCAATACACACAGGTTTTACACAATGATTAACAAATGCTTGGAGGAGGTGGGGGGGATTCTTTTGATTATGGGGGGAGACCTCAACTGTGTTATGGAGGAAAGTGTAGATAGGTCAAGTGGGGGATCAGAGAGCGTAATGGGTGAAAGGAATTTGTGCTGGCTACAATCTAATCGACTGTTGGAGGGCTTTGCATCCATTGGACAGAGACTACACACGTATTGTAGGTTCATTTGATACAGGCTCTAGGATAGATTATTTTTTGGGGTCCTCCAGATTATTTGACTGAGTGATCGGCGCGTGGACGGGACCCATTAGCATTTCAGATCATGCAGTGTTATGGGTGGACATGAAATGGGAAGCTCAAAACACGAGTGCGAACTGGGGATACCCCCTGGGTTTAAATTCAGGCACATGTTTTGGAAATGTCCTCAAGGAACAGTGAGGATTATGTTAAAAATAACTGGACCCATAAGGAGAATCCCACACTTTTCTGGGAGGCTGCTAAAGCAGTTCTTAAAGGCCAAATCATAGGGTACGTGGCATATCTGAAGAGGCATAAACGCCGGCGCCTGTTACAACTGGAAAAGGAGCCGTGCACAGCGGGGAAGCAATTCCTTGCATGCCTAGTCAAAGCAACAAAGACAGGATGTTGCATCTGCAGAAAGAGGTGCCACCCCTGCTCCAGGAGAGGGCTACTCAATTGTAATTGTATTACAGATACAAATTATATAAATTTGGGAATAAGGCAGGAAAGCTGACAGGGCCAATAAAGAATAGTAGAGGCCAGCGACATGTGGGTGCCATGTGGGGGGTGCAAATAGAAGATATATTTCAGAACTATTATGCCACCTTGTACAGGGGAGAATCGGCGGCCAGGGATGTAGAACAAGTGTTTCTGAGCCAAATTCAGTTGCCATGTCTTACAGCTGACCAGAAAGAGGTTTTAAACACCCCACTCACCATGTCAGAAGTTGTAAAAGTTATCAATATACTGCAGAAGGGGCGTGCCCCGGGGCTGGACGGCTTCCGAGGGGAGTTTTATAAATTAATGGTGCAGCAGGTGACAGGGTCACTAACAGATTATTCATGGACTTGGTGAGGCGACAGACGTTCCCTTACGAGCCCAATAGAACAGTTATTACTGTCCTCCCTAAGTTAGGTAGGGACCCCTTAATGCCAGAATCCTATCGGCCCATATCCTTGCTGAATGTAGATATAAAGATACTGGCTAAAGTTATGGCGGAACAATTAGCCCCGTTGCTTCCTCAACTCATACACAGAGATCAGGTGGGATTCATGCGGAACAGATACTGTACATAATTAAAAATATGCGGAGGATCCTCTCAGCCCTTTATATGATGGAGGTGGCAGATGTGCCCGCACTGTTGATTAGTTTTGATGCTGAAAAGGCATTTGATCAGGTGACATGGCCCTATATGTTTAGGTTATTGGAGCAAATGGGGCTAGATGTGTGGTGTGTTTTTTTTTTTTTTTTTTTTCTTCAATGATGTTGTGCACCTGCTCTACACAGATCCGCAAGGGCAAGTACTGATAAATGAGTCCCTTACCTCAGGTTTCCCTATACAGAGAGGGACTAGACAGGGGTTGTCCTCTATCCCTACTCTGTTTTGACACTGGAGCCGCTCTTGGAGCGCATACGAACGCATCCCTGGACTTGTGGGGGCATGGATAGGGGCGAGGGAATTTTGAGTCTCTGCATTCGCTGATGATATTTTAGTATACTTGGGCACGCTACAGATAATGTTACCGGTCTTGTTGCGTATATTCAAAAAGTTTGGAAATTTTCAGGCCTTAAGCTGAACTTGGACAAATCGGAGGCCTTGACATTAAATCAACAATTCCGGGCAGGCTGGAGGGGCGTGTTCCCTCTAAAGTGGAATACAAGGGTCGTTAAGTATTTGGGGATTTTACTGATTGAAGAAACTGGGAAATTGCATAATTTGAATATAAAGGCCTTATTGGCAACTATAAAGGATCGTTTGGTGGTATCTCCCCCTCTCCTTGAGTGGGCGGATGGCCTTATACAAAATGGTTCTATTCCCCAAATGGCTGTATATGATGATACAAGTTCTCCCTATTCTGCTGACACGGAGTGATCAGAAGCAGCTTGCCAAAACACTTAATACATTCTTGTTGGGGGGCGGGGGGGGGGGCTGTTATGGGAATGCCAGATATTCGGAGATATAATATAGCTTGCCTACTGTGTAGTCTGAGGGATTGGCTTAACTCGACAGAGGACTATGCCCTTCTCCTACTGGAGCAGGAACTCATCTCACCGCTGGCACTTCGGTATGTCCTGCATGCTGCGGCGGATGCCCTGCCAAGGGATTTAAGCCAATATGTGGTGGTCCAGTTAATGAGGCAGATGTGGAGGGGGGTTTGCTGTCTGTCAAGGCAACCCAAAATGCACCCTGCTTCTACTTTTGTTTGGCAATGGAGCCTTTGCCCTGGGGGATGGAGGGCATGGCCTTTAGACATTAAGAGTCCAAGGGTATACTGGCCATAGAACAAGTGGGTAGGATGCTGCCCTTCAGTATTTTGAAGGAAAGATATGACTTAGCAGGAATCGATATGTGCCTTATCGTCCCTCCAGTCTAGTCCCGGAAACTCTGGATTGTGCTCCTCTTCCAGCAGCTTGGAGACTGAGAAACGTCATTCTTTGGCAGTGGTATAAGGACATAGGCACCGCCTCCTCACTCCAGTTTGCTCAGTCTCCAAGCAGCTGGAGGATGTGAGCCTGGAGTTCCCGGCTCACTAGAGAAACAATTAAGGACATTTTTGTAGATTGGCTTAGAATTTGATTTGGGCTATTTTTGCAATTGGTTAGAGTTTCTTTTGTTCAGGGCTGTACCTTTAAATTTTTTTAGCTAGAGACCTCTCTCCCCCTCCTCCTGCTGCTGCTCCCAGGTAACGTGCGAGAGGCAACAGGAAAAGACTCTGGTGGCAGTCCAGGGACCGGCGAAAAGCTGTGGTGTGGGGGCATCCCAAGCGCCTCACAGAAGACTTGCCTGTCAGCGCTCGGGTGCCAAAGCCGGGGGGGGGGGGGAGCCCTGGTTGCAGCGCAGCTCGTTGTTTTTGCTCTCGGCTGGGTCAGATCGGCAGGCAACAGACCCGGGGAAAGTCAGCCAGCCCTGCTACAGTGCAAGAGGGGAAAGGCTGCTAAAAACGCTGTTCGGGGGTAAGTAAGCCACAGAGAACAGTGGCAGCAGTGACTGGGTAATTTTTGCCCGATCCGGCAGCATGCCCACGCTGCGTGCGGTTTGCGCGGGAAAAGCCACTAGCGGTTGGGGGGAAACAAAAGCGTTTATTTCAGAGGTAAAGCTTCGTTTTTGTTTACTTTCTTCATTTTTCAGGTCGGAAGGTCTCCTGCGCATTTCTACTTTAGTTTTTATATTAAAAAAAAAAAGTACCCGCAGGATTTGCAGGCCGTTTTAGCGGGGCTACTGCTGGGGGGGGGCCTTTTGTTAACAATCTTTGCTTTGGTGAAGAAAATCTGAGACTGTTGGGCCGTTGGTTGATTTCTGGAAAATGCCTGCAAAAACCTTATGTTTACTCTGGAGTGAAGAGATCTTCAGTCTCGGACACTGGGATCTGTAAGGGTTGTAGCCAAACTTCCGTTGCAGATCAGCAACGGTTGGAGGCGAGAGATGAGCAGGAGGAGGCGGCTGTACAGGGACCCCTGCCCCCTGTGGTGAAGGCAGTGGAACCCATGCTGGGGCCTTCCACTGCTCCAGGTGTTCCTCTTGCTCATGCGTCTTGGCCTGGTGATTTATCTTCAATTTTTTCGCTGAACTTTGTAGCGCTTATTCAAAGGGCATTCGGTGGCACTCAGAGGGAGGCCGCTGCTTCTTTTGGCCCTAGCGGGGGACAAAAGAGACCGGGTACTCCTCTCTCCTTGGGGACTCTGGCGGTTTTGCCGAAGAGACCGCGGATGCAGAGAGAGCAGCAGGAGATGTCAGAGGTTTCGGAGGATTTGCTCTTCGAAGAGGGGGAGCAAGATCCGGAGATAGAGGAGGAATTGGAAGAAGGAGAGATCGCGGAGCAGGACCAGGCCAGGGAGGTGCGCATTTTTAGAAAGGAAGAGTTGCCGGCTCTTATTTCAGAGTCTCTTAAAGCACTTAATATGCCGGAATCGGGGCCGGTGGATGAGGCTACATTAGAGGATCCGCTGTTGCAAGTGTTTCGGAAGACGCAGAGAGCCTTTCCCATGCACAGAGTGATAAAGGAGATGATCCAAGATGAGTGGGACATGCCGGAGGCGACACTCAAGGGCTCGAGGGTTATGTCTCGGCTTTATCTGCTAATAGAGCTTGATAAGGAAATCTTTAAGGCACCAAGAGTGGATGCGGCCGTTTCGGTGGTGACCAAGAAGACGACCATTCCGGTAGAGGGGAGTGCGGCTCTCAAGGATGCACAGGATAGGAAACTGGATGCCTTGTTAAAGCAGGTGTTTGAGGTGAATGCTCTTTCCATTCAGGTGTCTATTTGTGGAGCGTGGGTGGCGAGAGCCTGTTTGCGCTGGTCTCAGCGGCTTCAGGGAGAGCGGAGTGAGGAGTCCGTAGGTGAGGCGGCTCGTCTGAAGTCAGGAGCTGCATATCTTGCAGATATTCATTATGATCTCATTAGGGGGCTATCGAACAGTATGACTTCAGTGGTAGCAGCGCGGAGGTATTTGTGGCTGCGCAATTGGGCAGCAGATCGTCTTCTAAAGCCAGGTTAAGTAAGCTTCCTTTTAAGGGCAAGCTGCTATTCGGGGAAGATTTGGACAAGCTTGTTAAGGATCTAGGAGATTCCAAAGGCGGACAGCTTCCAGAGGATAAGCAGAAACGGGGCAGATTCCCTCCGATGGCTAGAATGCCACAGAGGGATTTTCATCGTTTCTCAGTCTCCAAGCTTCTGGAAGAGGAGCACAACCCAGAGTTTCCAGGACTAGACTGGAGTTCCTCCAGGAACTACAATTAGCAGATAAGTCTAATTTAATCTTTAGATGTATGCAGGTCCATAGCTATATACGTAGAATACCAGTTTTGGATTTACAGGGGGGGAGTTTGCTCCCACCTGGAGGAGTTAATGTTTGCAGGTCCATCCCAGCAAGCGTGTATCTCAACGCTTCACAAGGTGTACATAGCGCTAGAGGCTAAGCCAGAAGAAACAGTACTGGTGGAGATGTGGTCACAGGATCTGGAGGTAGACTTAACAGCAGAGAACGTGATGGCTGCGTTCCAACAGGTCCCGCAAGCTAGTAACCGTTCAGATTACAGAGAAATGCAGTATAAAATCATTCGGTGATGCCACTTTGCCCCACATAGAGCGTACCGGGCAGGAAGCGCTGTAACAGCAGACTGCCCAAGGCGTGGCCAAGGGCAGGCTAATCTGGGGCATATGTGGTGGAAATGCCCTAGGATTAATCAATTCTGGCAGGTGGTACACAGATACTCGGAAACATGTTAAAAGTGGATATACCGGCTGAGCATGCAGCTGCAGTATTGGGGCTGATACATAGAATGGGGAAAGTTCCGAGGAAGTATAAGAGTTGGTTGGGCTGTATTCTCTTGGTTGCACAGCGTCATATCTTATGGAATTGGGTGACATGGAGCAGACCTAAAGTGGAAGCATGGAAGAAAGATACATGAGTTCATGTTGGAGCAAAGATGACAGAGCCCCTAAGAGAAAAATTCTTAGAAGAGTGGGGGCCATAAGTCCAGACCCTAACTCCAAAAGAGAGAGGTCGCATTGTTGTTGATCTGCGTTAGATACCCAAAGTCTGGGAGATAGGCTTGGGAGCCCGAGAGCGATCCCCAGGGGGAGGGGGGAGCGCGTAGAACATGAATAGCTGAAGAGGGGGAGGGGAGGATAAGGGATATAAGAAGGAAGAAATATATTAAAAGTTACAAATGGTTGTGCCTATTTGTTTACTCTCCTGTGGTGTGTAAGAGCCACCACCTACCGGGCAAACTAGAGGTATTACAAAAGCTTTCCTAGAATTATTGGGGGGGGGAGGGGGGCTGAGGGGGGGAGATATGGGGATAACAAAAAATATTCGATAAGTTAATGAAAGTTTTGTGTATCTGTAATGATATATTGAGACACTACTGTTCTGGAATTAATGTACTTTTTGTTGCAATAAAAAAGAGTTAAATATAAAGGATTTGACACTCAAGAGGGTCGTCTTAGTTGCAAAGGTGGCTTTCCGAGCTGCAGGCTGTGTCTTGCTTAGATTCTTATCTGTCTTTTTCAAAGGAGGCCATTTCCATTAAGCCTGTGCCTTCCTTCTTGCTTAAGGTGCTTTCTTCCTTTCATGTGACCAAGGTGGTTTGCCTGCTCTCCTTCTCTAAGGAGCAGTGTCGGGGTAAGGATAAGGATCTTCGCTTTGTGGACGTCCGCAGGGTGCTTCTCCGGTACTTGGCGATTGCAAATTCCTTTCATAAGTCCGACCATCTTTTTGTATTGGTTGCTGACCCATGTAAAGATGATCTTGGGGTAGTGGATTAAGGAGACCATTTTCACGGCGTTTCTGTTGCGTACCCAGCCAGTTCCAGACATTTGTACACCCATTCTACCTGAGCATAAGCATCCTCATGGGCATAGCGGAGCTCGGTAGCCCCTGCAGACATTTGTCGGGCAGCGACTTGGGCATCACTTTCCACTTTTGTCAATCATTACTGCTTGGGTGTCCACCCACGGGCAGATACAGCCTTTGGCTCAAGGGTTTTGTGAGCTGCTGTTTTCTTTGTTTTTGCTGATGTGAATAGAGCCGTGTGAGTGATGTAATTGAAATCTGGGCTTTTCATTGGTTCTTTGTCTCCACCAATCTGCTGGTAGGGGAACACAATTTACTTGTCTGGACTGGTCTAGCAGGACTCAAGGAAAGGACATTAACTTGAAGTAAATGTCACCTTCTTTAGGTTTAAGTTTATTACATAATATTCTTTCAGCATGATGGTCACCTAAGGGCTAGTAGTATATCCCGCATACAGCAGAATTATACAACATAAAAAAAATCAAATTAGTTGATGGAATTCAACTATTTCCGGCATGTAACTTCTATGTGGGAGTTAGTTCAAAATCTCTGACCTGTCATGTGTTGCATAGCATCCAGCTTACTCCAGGAGAGACAGATTACTGCATTACATATTCTAATGACAAGACTAAACATAAATGGACTAATATTCAAATGAAGTTTATATGCACCAACAGCATTCTCTCCTCACTCTGTCTACTCATAGGTCGATCTTATTGCTCTTTGTCCTTCCCTTTGCTATCTTTTTTACTTTCCATTTCTCCCTGTCCCAAAACTTGCTCCCCTCGGCTCTCCATCGCCACCTGACTGGGCTTCTCCAGCAATCTCCTATGTTCCTCAGTAGCCACTCTCTCTTTCTCTCTGCACTCCATCATCCCCACACTTACTCCTTTTCCCTTCACAACTACCCCTCATACGCTCAGCTGCTGGCCATATATCCTCTCAGCCATTTAATTTCATTCATCCCCTCTCACATCCTTTCCTTATCCCCAATTATTTTCTCTCATGTTCTAATCACTTCCTCTAGGATTAATTTTTGCCCCAGTTGCCTCCGTTTCATAGCCTCCCCCTTAACTTCTGTCATTCCCCTCGCCTTTATCACTTCTTGCTATCTTTCACCCTATCACCACTTCTGTCTTTGACACCCCCAGCTCAGCACTACCTCTGACTTTCTTACGCACCCTCCTCCTGCTCTGATACACCCATCAGCTCTTGCACACTCTTCTCTGCCACGCTATTTTATGTACAGACAATCCCCCCCCTTATGATTCTCAGGCTCCTACTATCCTAGGTGTCTCTCTTCCCTCTGTTTGCACAGTGCTAATCCCAGTCCTCATGCCTGCTGCAAAACATAAGGTGGCGTGGGAAAGCGTTGCCAAATAGCCCATCTTTGCTTTGCTGACCTGGGAAGGAGACAGCATTCACCTGAACTTCATCCCTTCTCAGCATTTACATCCTCTCCCTCCTCACAAGTCACAGCTGTGGCCTAAGGCTGTTTTTTTTTTTTTTTTTTTAAGCTCTCGACCACCTCTTGTTCCGCTGGTAACGGAAACTTCTGGTGGGAAAAGAAAAGAGGAACGAGCTGAGTAAAACAGGGCAAAGAAAAGCTTACCTACTCTAACCCCTACCTCCACACCCCCAAAAAAATAGCAAGCTGTAGTGTGCTTCTAGGACAACCGAAAGGGACTGCTCTTTGTTCTGCAGTGTTTGTTCCAGTCACACTTAGATGACAGGAGGGGAGGGACAGATAAGGAAGCAGAACAAGGACTTTCCCAGGCATACTGCGATAGTAGACACACATTCTTAAGTGCATTACTGGAAACGTTGAAACTTCATGAAGGAAAATTTAGTAGAATCTGAAATTGTGGGTTTTATTTTATGGCCAGATGATTTAGTTAACACCTTATACACCCAAATACAGCATCCTGAAAGAAAACCATAAGAGGGGAAGAGGGTGGTGCAGTTTCTTCTGCTCTTTTGAACTTCCAGCTCTGTTAGAATTGGTCTCTGAAATTATGACACCATTAAGTTTTCTTCACAATGACCTGGTGATTTTTCTCCTTTATATCCTTTCCCCTATCACTTAACCCAGTTTTTGCAGTGACAGCCCTCAGCTAAGGCCCATGTATGAGGGCTCCTTCTGGAATCTGGAATCATGGGTCCCAAATCCAGCCACTAGGGGTCATTATTGCATGATAAGAGTTTCTCCATGGTCAAGTAGGAACTGAGTCGTCACATATAGGTGATGCCACCGATGGAGCCCATGCAGAATGCTCCACAGCTTCTATTGGAAGCTGCACTGCAACTGCCTGCCGCAGCGCCATCTTCAGTCTCCTTTTTTCCATGGAGCCCATAGGATGTGTCCTGCACCAGCAGAGAAAACTTTCTCTCTTCTACCCCCTTCGGGTGTTGTGTATTCGTTCTTTTTTTTTTTTTTTTTTTCCATAGTAATTTTCACCACCTATCATTGGTTAGGTGTCTTAGAACATAAGAACATAAGATATGCCATACTGGGTCAGACCAAGGTCCATCAAGCCCAGTATTCTGTTTCCAACAGTGGCCAATCTAGGTCATACATACCTAGCAGTTTCCCCAAGGGACACAGGTTCCACAATGCTTGTATTGGTTCAAGCATTGATATCCTGGGTCCCTTCTTAATAATGGTTTATGGACCTTTCCTCCAGGAACTTGTCCAAACCTTTTTTAAACCCAGCTACACTAACAGCCTTTACTACATCCTCCGGTAACAAATTCCAGAGTTTGATTACACGTTGAGTGAAAAAATATTTTCTTTTATTAGTCTTAAATAGTTTACCCTGTAGCTTCATTGCATGTCCCCTAGTCTTTCTATATTCTGATAAGGTAAACAATCGATCTACGTTTACCCGTTCTACTCCGTTCATTAATTTATAGACTTCTATTATATCTCCCCTCAGCCGTCTCTTTTCCAGGTTAAAGAGCCCCAACCTTTTTAGCCTTTCTTCATAGGAGTAGCCTTCCATCCCCTTTACCATTTTGGTGGCTCTTCTCTGAACCTTTTCTAAAATCGCTATATCCTTTTTAAGATACGGCGACCAGAATTGCACACAATATTCAAGGTGCGGTCTCACCATGGAACGATATAGAGGCATTATAATATCTTATGTTTTATTTTCCATTCCTTTCCTTATCATACCTAGCATTCTATTTGCTCTCTTGGCCGCCGCTGCACACTGGGCCGAGGGTTTTAACATGGTATCCACAAGGACGCCTAAATCTTTTTCTTGGGTGGTGGTTCCTAATGTGGAACCTTGCATCGTGTAACCATAGTTTGGGTTGTTCTTCCCTAGGTGCATAACCTTGCACTTCTCCACATTAAATTTCATCTGCCATTTTGATGCCCAGTCTTCCAATTTATCAAGATCCTCTTGCAATTTTCCACAATCCTCCTGGGTTTTAACAACTTTAAATAGTTTTGTGTCATCAGCAAATTTGATAACCTCACTCGTTATTCCACTTTCCAGGTCATTTATGAATATGTCAAAAAGCAGCGGACCCAGCACAGATCCCTGGGGTACACCACTATTCACCTTTCTCCATTGGGAAAATTGGCCATTTAGCCCTACCCTCTGCTTTCTATCTTTTAACCAGTTCCTGATCTTATTAAAAAAGGGCTGCTACACAGTACCTTGTCCTGTGCTGCTGAGGAAAACTATATTCTGATTTGATTTAAATTACAGCTCTTTGCTGCTACTAGGCTCTAACCTATTATGAAATTTAAACTACAAGCTCTCTGCTGGATTCTAAATTTAACCAGAAAGCTCTCTTCTGTGTTTTAATTTGAAACTAAAAGTACTTTGCTGATGCTAGGCCCTGAGTGACTATGAAATTTAAACTACAGCTGTCTACTGGGTATGAAAGGTAACCAGAAAGTTCTCTTCTGTGTTTTTAAATTGAATCTTAAACTGTTGCTACTAGGCCCTGACTGATTTAACAAAAAAAAAATAAAATAGTGGGTTCACAGATTAATTAGCTTTAAAAGAAAAAAAATTCCTTTCAGAAAAATTCCCAGAAGTATATACTCACAATTTCAGATTTCTCTCCAGAAGTAACAGCCCCCCTTTCCAGTCCTTCAAGTCTTCCAGCTGATATATTTTATTTTCTTTGTGTTTTTTTGGTGCTTTTTCCCTTCTGGTCTCTTTTTCCCGCCATTACAGTCTAGGCCTTCAACCTTGCCGGCACGGTCTTCCTGGATATGTCTAAGCCAATACGTGGCTTTAAAAAGTGCACAAAATGTGACTGCACCATTTATTTTCACGGACAGGCACAACTCGTGCCTGCAGTGCTTGTGGGACTTGATCACCAGCCTTTGCCTGTAGCTGATGAGGAGAGGACTGAAGGGCCAGGAAAAGCAGGAGGAGCCCTATTTGAATAGTCTGATTCAGCATCCTCTGTTCCAGCATCAGGAATGCTGTCGTGGAGCTCCACTGGGGTATCAATTGGGCAGGATGCCCGGGTGCATTTGGAATTGAGGTATTGAGGTACTGAGTGGAGACTCTCCATTGATATTCGACTGGATTTGAGGAAGGACCGGACACCAATCCCCGTCAGTGTCAGTAGAGGCATTCGAACAAAGGGTCAAACCAAACCACTTAACCCTCCATAGCCCATGTTCCCTGTAAAATAGTTATCTCCAAGTTATAATGCCCTGTTCAATGTAATTTCAGTTTGTTCAATGTAAACCGCACTGATGCAGAATAGCGCGGTATATAAGAGAATGTAAATAAATAAATAAAAATAAAGGTGCATCAGCACCGCAGCCCTTTGCGGCTTGATGTGGACAGCGAGGGCTGGGAGCAGCCCACCAAGATTCTCTGACGGGAGGAATTGACCCCCACAGCCCTGGAGGGCAGCTGGATGTCTCCTGATGAGCCCATCATTGTGGAGTCCCTGCTTGGAGGTATCTGCACCGGTGGCCAAAGTTGTAATTCCAGGCCCTGTCCCCTCCAAGGCAGTGGTACTGGAGGAACGCCTGAGGGCCCTCAAGGCTCACATGGTGGTGGTCTTAGCCTTGCGGCATGCAGCCTCGGCGATGGCTTTGGCACAGTCCCCGCACTCTGTCCAGCTCATCCTGGAGATCCATACTCTGCTGCTGGAGGCAGGTACATCAGGCAGGAGATTTGAATCGATGCTGGTTCCCACAGTACTCTCCCTGTCAAACGTATTGGGTTCCAGTGCTCTGGGACACTCCTGCTTGGGATGCCATGGGTTCCACCACCACCCACCCTTTCTGCATGACTGCAGTAGGAGGTGGGAGGAAACCCACCACTGCTTTGATTTCCTGTCTGAGTCTGAGAACTGGGAAACCGAAGAGGACTCTGCCATCGTGGACAAGAGATCTCCTGCTCTTCCCTCTGATTTCTCCCCTCTGTACACGCGGCATAAATCGCCCCTGGAAGACATGTCCTTCCAGTACTTTGTGAGGGATATGGCCAAGGCCATACCCTTCTCCCTTGAGGCATAGGACGAGTCGAGGGCAGAGGAGCTCAAGCTCCTTCAGTATCTGTCGGTGCCCAAGGAGGCAATACACCTCATCGTTCTGTCTTGAGCTGGTCAATGGATGTGATGTACTAGGTCTAGAAGGTAGCGGGCTTTGAGAAGCCCCAGCTACTGCACAGCTTCATCATGGTTGAGTCTGCCTTGGAGCGTGTGAAGAGCACCAAAACCCCTTCAGGAGGAGCTGCTACCAGGGCTCCATGCTGGTGGCTCAGATTTCTTTCCTACTGGCCGTATTAAGGGGTATGTTTCTAAAGGACATCATGTTGGACCTGGCGGAGTTTGCTATCTATGTACTTCTTGACTACCTCAACTCCTTCCGTGCCTTAGTAGGCCACGGAAAGGACTGCTCGAAGTATGCCAGGCGAGCCACGAATAATGCCTTCGAGTCTGCCCGCAGAGTGGCAATGGGTGGGTGTCAGTGCCCAGTGGCTGGCCAGGCTCCAGTCCTCCAACCTGGAGCACTGGGTTCAGGATAAGCTGGCCAATGTTCCCTGTTGCGGGGATGAGTTTTTCAGGAAGCCGATCGAGAAGAAAGCAGGTGCGCTCGAGAAGGAGCACATGGTGCTCTTGAGGAAAAAAACAGACCCTTTGCGTAAGAAGGCCTTCTACCTGCGCTGGTTACTATCCGGCACTTCAAAGTGCTCAACTGAAGGCACAGACCCCCCTTCCCCGTCATCGTAGGCAGGAGAAGTCTCAGGGCCCAGCCAGCCCCACAGCCCAAACTGGGGTGAGCTTTTGACTGGTCCCTCAGAAGTATAGCCAGCCGTCTTGTACCTGCCAGAGTTCCCCCTCAGGTAGGGGGATCGCACGCCCATTTTGCCCACAGGTGGCCCCTTTATCACCTCTGACGTTTGGGTGCTGCAGCTGGTCTAGCAGGGCTACTGGCTGCACTTCACCCAGTTGCTGCCTCCCTTCGTCCAAGGAGAGTACCCCATAGACCCACTGCACCTAAGCCTGTTGTGGGAGGTCCTCCTCTCTGTTGACCCACCTTGCCATTGAGCCAGTTCCACTGTCTTGTGTCGGAAAGACGGGTGGGTTCTGACCCTTTCTGGACCTCCAAAACCTAAACAGGTTTTTCGAACGTGAGCAGTTCAACATGGTCTTGCTGGGGACGCTGCTCCCTTACCTGCTGAGGGACAACTGGCTATACTACTTGGATCTCAAGGATATGTACACGCACATCCCAGTCCACCCAAGTCACAGAAAATACCTCGGGTTCGTGTTGGGAGACCAGCACTACCAATACTGTGTGCTGCCTTTTGGACTCTCTTCAGCACCTCTTCACCAAGTGCCTCGCAGTAGTAACCACCTACCTTCGTCTTCCCCTATCTGGACAATTGGCTCATCAAGGGTTCCACTCTGGACGCTGTCTGGCAATCTATTCACTTCACCATTGAGGTCCTAGAGTGGCTGCGGTTTGTCATCAACTACCCCAAGTACCACCTCAAGCCCATGCAGCAGCTGGAGTTCATCGGAGCCCTCTTCGATACCACTTGAGCCTGGGTGTTTCTGCTGCAGCAGGTGGACCAGTTCTGCTCCAGGAGGCCATCCAGTGAGGACTTGGCCTTGGATGCTTTTCTCCTCTACTGGGTCATGGATCTACTTTATGCCTTTCCCCCGATCCCGCTTGTAGCAAAAACTCTGCTGAAACGTCAAGCCGACAAGGGCACCGTAATCCATACTGGCCCCAGCAGCTGTGGTTCCCCCTGCTGCTTCAGCTCTCTGAGGGAGCCTTGCTCTCTTGTCCACTTATGTGTATCTTACCATGCTCCTAATCTCCAGTTTCACTGTGTTTTGTCATTATATTGTAAGCTCTGATGAGCAGGGGCTGTCTTACATCTATATTACAGCGCTGCATATGCCTTGTAGTGCTATACAAATTATTAGTAGTAGTCATCTTTGCCTGGGCTCCACCCCAGATCTCATCTCCCAGGATGAGGGGACCCTGCTGCACCCCAATGTCTGCTCCTTGGCCCTCATGGCCTGGATGCTGAACAGGTAGTCCTCTCGAAGCTCCATTTACCTGACATCACGGATGTCCTCCTGGTGTTGCATAGGGCTTACGTGTTCCAAGTGGTGGAGGTTCATCACTTGGTGTATGGATAGGTGCTGGACCCCTTCTCCTGTGCAGTGGGTCGGTTGTTGGAATACCTCCTGCACCTCTCGGTTCTCCAGGAACAAGCAGGAAGTCAGTCCTCACATATGGGTGATGTCAGCACTGACTGAGCCCTCGTGGAAGCATCCCCCAGTTTTAAAAAAAAAAGCCTTTGGGAAATGCCATCATGTATGCGTGGTCCCCTTCGCACCCAAGGGTGCCATCTTGCTCAGTCTCCTTTTTTTCCGCAGAACCTTTCAGATGTTTGTCTGGCTTATCTCCAGAAAAAGTTGATTTTTCTCTGAGTTTCATACTCGCCATCCAATATCGCACCGGTACTCTTCCCACCACTGTCGTTGCTTCGGCATCTGGTTCGGTCTATTTTTGTAGTTTTCGTTCATTCTTTTCCTGGTGTCTTCGTGCCTTTTTTTTATCCCACTGGCAGCTCACAGAGTCTTCGACCTTGCAGGGGTACTTTTTTCCCCCATGGCTACCAGTGGCTTTAAGAAGTTTGATCAGGGCTCTAAAATTATGTCTTTGACCGACATACACGACTGTTGTCTCTGCTGCCTTGGGCCAGACCACGACCCAGCAGCCTGTGGTCTCTGCAAAAGGATGTCCAGTAAGGACCTCAAGAGCCGCCAGCAGCAGCACAGTAAGTGTTTTGTTTTTTGTGGGGTTTTTTTTTCCCCTCAGAGCCCCTGGTGCCTTCAAAGGCCAGGGCCTTGTCTGAGGCACCGATGTCTCGAGCCGAGCCTTCCAAACCCAAGCCTCTTCGCGGGTCCTCTGAAAGGGGGTCTCCCTCAGGAACCCAGGAAGAAGAAACCCTCAAAAACGGCGTCCTTGGATGATTCCGACCAGCCGGGTGCTCCCCATCCCTGGTCCTGCAGTCTGATATGTTTGCGGCATTGGAGAGGGAGGGACCTGCGAAGGTCCCCCGAAAGGATCTGACTGCGGACCGGCCTCTGTCCCCAGACACCATCCTCGTTGAGGATTCCCCTTCAGGAGAGCCGGCATAAGGCCAGAGTCCCTCGGTGCCTGTGCCAAAGGCTGCAGAGCCTTCTGGTCTGGAGGCAAGAATGGCGGCCCTGGTGCTCAGTTTGTCTGTCTTCATGGACCGGCACGACTGGTTCATCATCCTGACTACCGGGCCCTCGATGTCCAAGATGTCCATGGAGGTCGAGCCGGGCCTCGAGTCGATCCCCAGCCGAGGTCATGATCTGAGTACCCCTCGATGGGACTGGGTTATCCCTGTCAAGTATGCTGGGTGCTGGCTGCAGGGCAGTGGGGGCCCCGGTGACCGCAGAGCAGCCCTCTGAGTCCTCAACTCCTCCAAGTGGGAGACAGAGGAAGAGGAGTCCCCCCAATACCCGTCGCCACCACAACGTCCCATCTGACTCTCCCGTCTAGGAGTCCTGCTGGAGGATATGGGCTTCCTTGATTTCGCCAAGGATATGTCAAAGGCCCTGGTGTTCCTGACTGAGTCTGAGGAGGAGCCTCGGGCGGATGAGTTGGAAATCTTCCAGTACGAGGCTCCTCCGTGGGATTGCTCACAGTACCCATCCCCCTCATCCTGGAACGGCTGATGCTCCAAATGTGGGAGACACCGTCTTAGTTACTGGTGGTGAGCAAATGGCTCGACTCGATGTATTGAGTCCACCAAAGCCCGGGCTTCCCAAAGACACAGTTGCCACATAACTCCATGGTGGTGGAGTTGGCCATACGTCGTCTGAAAAGCCAGGAGACGCACTCCTCTGTGCTGCGCCCCCCCCCCCCCGCAGAGAGGCCCACACCTTGGACACCCTTGGCAGAAAGTGCTACCAGGGCTTGATGCTCATTGGCCACATCCAGGCTTACTAGCTGTACATGGGCATGTACCTGAGAAACCTGGCGAAGGAACTTGCTGGCGTTTCAGTTGGTCTCTCCGAGGAACCCTTGCAGTGGTTCAAGAACCTGACCAAGGCAGTGAGTGCTCCAAATTCATGTCTCGAGCGGCCTATGACGGGTTTGAGTCAACGGCTCGAGTAACGGCGGCTGGCATCTGTGCACGCTGCCAAGTTTGGCTACAGTTTTCCGACCTCGGGCAGTGGGTCCAGGACAAATTTGTCGATGCCTGGTACGAAGGTAGCAGATCTCACGCGCCACCAAGATGAGGTCTTAGATAGTGCTGCGTAGGAGTCTGCTGTCTTGGTACATGTCAGTACCAGTGACATAGGAAAATGTGGTAGGGAGGTTCTGGAGGCTAAATTTTGGATTTTAGGTAGGAAGTTGAAATCCCAGAACTTCAAGGGTAGCGTTCTCCGAAATTCTTCCCGTTCCACGCGCAGGACCCAAAAGGCAGGCAGAGCTCCGGATTCTCAATGCGTGGATGAGACGATGGTGTAAGGATGAGGGTTTTGGATTTGTTAGGAACTGGGGAATATTCTGGGGAAAGGAGAGGCTCTTCCGAAGGGATGGGTTTCACCTTAACCGGGATGGAACCAGGCTGCTGGAATTAACCTTTAAAAAGGAGATAGAGCAGCTCTTAAACTAGATAATAGGGGAAAGCCGACAGTCACCCAAGAGCGCATGATTCGGAAGAAGGTATCCTTGAAGGATACTACCAAAAGCAGAGAGGTTCCAAAAAAGAGTAAAGTAGCCCAAATGCCCTTGAGTGTATGGTGCAGACAGAGGTTAAAGATTCCAAATTATCTGTGCCTACCAATAGCCAGATTAATATGAATAAAATATTTCTATGCAAATGCTAGAAGTCTAAAAAAATAAGATGGGAGAGTTAGAATATATAGCACCAAATGAGAGGTTAGATATGATTGGAATCTCAGAGACATGGTGGAAGGAGGGCAACCAGTGGGACACTGATACCTGGGTACAAACTATATCCTAATGATAGAACTGATCAAATTGGTGGAGAGGTTGCACTCTTAGAGAGGGCATTGAGTCAGAAAGGATTAAAGTTTTGCAGGAAACACAATTTGCTGTAGAATCTCTATGGACTGAAATTCCATGTAAGAAGGGGAAGGCGATGGCAGTGGGGGTGTACTATCGACTGCCTGGCCAGAATGAACAAATGGATGATGAAATGCTCAAAGAAATCAAAGAAGCTAACAAAAGTTACAACGCAGTAATAATAATGGGTGATTTCAATTATCCCTGTATCGACTGGGTCAGTGTCACAGCAGGACATGCTAGGGAGATAAAGTTCCTAGATGAAATAAATGACTGCTTCTTGGAGTAGCTGGTTCATGAACCAACCAGAGGGGAAGCCATATTGGACCTAGTCCTTAGTGGAACACCAGATCTGGTGCAATAGATAAGGGTGTTGGGGCCACTTGGCAATAGTGATCATAGCATGATCGAGTTTGATTTAATTAGTAGAGGAGGGATGGTAAGGAAATCCACAGTACTACCTTTTAACTTTCAAAAGGGAGACTATGATAAAATGAAGAAAATAGTTAAGAAAAAACTAAAAGGAGCAGTTGCAAAGGTTAAAGACTTACATCAAGCTTGGGTGTTGTTGAAAAATACTATCTTGGAAGCCTAGACCATGCATTAAGAAAAGTGGAAGGAAGTCCAAAAAACTGCCAGCATGATTTAAAGGTGAGGTCAGAGAGGCAAAAAAGCATTTTTCAGGAAATGGAAATAAAGAGCCAAATGACGAAAACAGCACAAACACTGGCAAGTTAAATGCAAGGCTTTGATAAGGCAGGCAAAGAGAGAATTTGAGAAGAAACTTGCTATGGAAGCAAAAACGCATAATAAAGACTTTTTTTCAAGTACACTTGTAGCAAAAAACCTGTGAGAGAGTCAGTTGGACCGTTAGATGATAGAGGGGTAAAAGGGACAGTAAGAGCAGACAAGGCTATAGCGGAGAGATTGAATTAATTCTTTGCTTTGGTCTTTACTGACGAAGATGTAGGGATGTTACCCATGACTGGAGTGGTTTTTAAAGGTGCGGAAGAATTGAAGGAAATATTGATACATAGGGAAGATGCATTACAACTATTTGATAAACTGAAGAGTAGCAAATCACCTGGACCAGATGGTATACATCCAAGGGTGTTGAAAGAACTGAAATATGAGATTGCAGACCTGCTATTAGTAATCTGTGAACTATCATTAAAATCATCCAAGGGGAGAGCAGAGAGGCAGCGCAGAGGTCTGGTGTGGCAGGCTCTATTCCGGCGGCCCCGATGTCATTGGGGGCCTCTTCAAAACCCGGAACAGTTGGAGATTTGCTTCGGGAGAGCAGAGGGGCAGTCCCCTTAAAAGGCCGTTGGTTTGGCGCAGCCGGAGGCGCTAGCCGGGGCAGCGATAGAAGGGGCTAGATACAAGGGGCATAATAGGCCCCTTGGGAGCCCCTTGGAGCATCGAAGGAGCATAACACTCAGGGCTGAACTCCGGCTGTGGTGATTCTGATGGGCAAAAGGAAGAAGAAGACGAAGTTAGTTGTACCAGCTGAGCCTGCGGTGGGCCCTATGGACAAACATGTCAAGGTATTAACTGGCGCTGAGGCTACACTTGATCCTGATTTCCTTGTACTCCGCTCATCTCCTGTCTCTCTGAGTTCCCCGGACCGGACTCCACCTTGTCCCCCAGTCTATAGTTCCCCCCCCATTGTCTGCCTCTGAGGGAACGCGGTTTCTGCAGAGTACCCCAATAGAAGGGGGGGGGAAACGCTGAAACCGGTAGTATGGGCACCCGTTCCAGGTGCAGCCAGAGTAGTACCTGATGATCAGGTTACACTGGCTGATATTTGGCAGGTGGTAACCTGTATTGAAAGTTCTTTAGTACCTACTGTTGTACAACTTTGTAGGTTCTCTTCTGAGATTACTACACGGTTGTCAGAGGTGGATACTAGGTTGGGGGAAATGTCTAATTTGATTAGTGGTTGTGAGACTCAGTGTCAGGCTCTTAAGGCTGTAAATTCTTCTCATATTAAAGATAGTCTAGTTTTACACCATAAGATGGAACAGTATGAAAATATGCTTTGTTCTAAAAATATTAGTTTGTTAAATTTTCCTATTTGTCGCTTGTTGTCTGCTGAAATCTTTGTTGAAGAAATATTTTAGAGAGGTTTTGGGCTTGGCTTCGGCCGACTCCATTTGTCTCTCTAAAGTTTATTACCTGACTGGTAAAGTGCTTTCTCAGGGCTCTCCAGGGGGGTTTGATGTAGTTCAAGGCCAAGTTAGCCTGGGGCTCACCAAATTCCTGGAAGACTCTCAAGACAATATTTCCTCTAGAGCCACTTTGTTGGTTTCTTTTGTTTCTGACTAGGATAAAAATCTCGTTTTTCGGAGTTACTTCAAGAATATGTCTGTTCCTTTCTGTGGTGATAGAGTGCAAATGTTTCCTGATGTCTGTAAGGCAACTCAATCTAGGAGACAGGTTTTTTTGGCCCTTAAGCCTAGGGTGGTTGCTTTATCAGCTACGTTTTTTCTCAGATATCCCTGTAAGTGTCTGATAACATTTCAGGGTTCACGGTTTATATTTTTTGATCCTACTCAGCTTGAGGTATTTCTTAGTGAAAAAGAGGGGCCTGGCACTAAGTGACTGGGGTGGGTGGTTGGTTTAAATGCTGTCTGGTATTTAGAGCTTTGCTCTTGGTTTTTCTAAATTTTGTTACTTTGTAAGCTCCCCATATTGTGGGCTAAGCTTGATATATTGCCTTACTCTTTTGCTTGTTTGTGCTTTATGCTATGGATTATCGAATGTTTCTTTATGCTTGCTTCTGTAAGTTTTGTTAAATTCTAAAAGTGTAAATAAAAAAAAAAAAATCATCCATAATACCTGAAGATTGGAGGATGGCCAACGTAACGCCAATTTTTAAAAAGGGTTCTAGGGGTGATCTGGGAAACTACAGACCAGTGAGCCTGACGTCAGTACCGGGAAAAATGGTAGAAACCATCATAAAGAACAAAATTGCTGAACATGTAAATAGTCATGTCTTAATGGGAGACAGCCAACATGGCTTTAGACAAGGAAGATCTTGTCTTACTAATCTCTTATGTTTTTTTGAAGGTGTGACTAAACAGGTAGACAAAGGTGAGTCGGTTGATATAGTGTATTTGGACTTTTAGAAATCCTTTGACAAGGTCCCTCATCTGAGACTTTTGGCAAAATTAAAGAGTCATGGGATAGGAGGCAGTGTACTATTGTGGATCAGGAACTGGTTAAAAGATAGAAAGCAGAGGGTAGGGCTAAATGGCCAATTTTCCCAATGGAGAAAGGTGAAGAATGGTGTCCCCCAAGGGATCTGTGCTGGGTCCGCTGCTTTTTAATATATTCATAAATGACCTGGAAAAGGGAATAACAAGTGAGGTTATCAAATTTGCAGATGACACAAAACTATTTAAAGTTGTTAAAACCCAAGAGGATTGTGGAAAATTGCAAGAGGATCTTGATAAATTGGAAGACTGGGCATCAAAATGGCAGATGAAATTTAATGTGGACAAGTGCAGAGTTATGCACCTAGGGAAGAACAACCTAAACTATGATTACACAATGCAAGGTTCCACATTAGGAACCACCACCGAGGAAAAAGATTTAGGCATCATTGTGGATAACGTGTTAAAACCCTCTGCCCACTGTGCTGCGGCGGCCAAGAGCAAATAGGATGCTAGGTATCATAAGGAAAGGAATGGAAAATAAAACAAAGGATATTATAATGCCTCTATATCGTTCCATGGTGCGACCGCACCTTGAATATTGTGTGCAATTCTGGGCGCCATATTTTAAAAAGGATATAGCGTTATTAGAAAAGGTTCAGAGAAGAACGACCAAAATGGTAAAGGGGATGGAAGGATACCCTTATGAAGAGAGGCTAAAAAGGTTAGGGCTCTTTAAGCTGGAAAAGAGACGGCTGAGAGGAGATATGATAGAGGTCTATAAATTAATGAGAGGAGTGGAACGGGTAAACTTAGATCGATTGTTTACGTCATCAGAATATAGAAAGACTAGGGGACATGCAATGAAGCTACAGGGTAAACTATTCGAGACAAATAAGAGAAAATATTTTTTCACTCAATGTGTAATCAAACTGTGGAATTTGTTACTGGAGGATTAGTAAAAGCTGTTTGGACAAGTTCCTGGAGGAAAGGTCCATAAACCATTATTAAAAAGGGACTGGGGATATCAGTGCTGCATCCAATACAAGCATTGTGGAACCTGCGTCTTTTGGGGAAACTGCTAGGTACGTATGACCTAGATTGGCCACTGTTGGAAAGGATACTGGGCTTGATGGACCTTGGTCTGACCCAGAATGGCATATCTTAGGTTCTTATGATGTCCTCTGCCAAAGAGAGAACCTCTTTGGCAAACCCATGACCAACAAGGCTGTCGAGCTGGAGACTGGAGACTGTTCATGATGAGGACCAGGCTCTCCAAAAAGCGGAAGGGCTTGGATAAAAAGTCCTTTTACCCGAGGAAGGGAGCTGCTTTCAGAAACTACCCACCTTTTCAGGCCTTCCCAGCAGGGTCAGCAGGCTAAGGGACGTCGGCATGGTCCTCGTAAGCAGAAGGCTCCAAAATCCCAGGCTCCAGCCCTGCCAGAGGGGAGTTTTTATCTCCTTGAGCATAGCCTATCTACTCCAAGGAGATGAGCAGCCCACAGGGGGACGTATGGCCCTCTATGCCCAGAGGTGGTTGACCATCACCACCAACTCCTGGGCACTGGGTAGTCGGCGAGGGCTACCTCCTCCACCTGACTCAGCCACTCCCCCCTTATTTCCGAGAAGAGCCCATCAGGTCTCCCCTCCACCGGGAAATTCTACTGAAGGAGTTGGTATGTCTTCTCAAGGACAAGGCAGTGGAACCGGTGTCCCACCATCTCAAGAGCAAGGGGTTCTACTCCAGGTACTTTCTCGTGCCAAAAAGGACAGGGTGCCTAAGGCCATCCTCAACCTGCGCAACCTCAACAAATTCCTGTTGAGTGAGAAGTTCAAGATGCTCTCCCTTGGAACATTGCTGCCATATCTCCAGCAGGGAACTGGCTATGCTCCTTAGACCTCAAGGATGCTTATACCCACATCCTCATTCACTCCAACCTTGGGCAGTACCTGCAGTTCGTAGTGGGGGGCAGGCATTTTCTGTACAGGGTGCTTTCCTTTGACTTGGCCTCTGCCCCAAGAGTCTTCACAAAATGTCTGGCAGTCATGGCTGCCTTCCTCCTTCTCCAAGGGGTCTTCATCTTTCTCTACCTGGATGACTGGCTCACAAAGGGATGCACGGCCCCAGAGGTGCAGCGGACCACCGGACGCACCATCCAGGTTCTGCAACACTTGGGGTTTGTCATAAATTACCCCACGTCTCACCTCCTCCCGACAGTGTCTGGAGTTCATCAGGGAAAAGATTGACACTTTCCAGTCGAAGGCATTCTTGCACAGGGACCGGAGCGGATCGGGCCGACAGTCTCAGGACTCTGGCTCGGGACATTCAGTGCCATCCTTCGGTGCCCGCTCGGTGACTTCTACGCCTCCTTGGGCACATGATCTCCACAGTCCACGTTGCCTCCAATGCTCGCCTCCATATGAGGGTGGCGCAGTGGTCACAAGTCACCTCTGAGACAGTGTCTCTGTGACCCGCTAACTGGCGGACTCTCTGGTCTGGTGGCAGTATCTCCAGCATCTTGAGGTGGGCATGCCTTTTCAGGCCCCTCGCCCCTCAAGGGTCCTCACTACAGACACCTCCCTGCTCGTCTGGGGAGCCCAATGTGGAGATTTCTGCACCCACGGCAACTGGTCACCAGACAAGAGCGCCCAGCAGATCAAACTCCTGGAGCTCTGAGCCATACATTTACCCCTGCGAGTCTTCTGTCACCACCTGTGCACCAGCCATGCTGGATCATTCAGACAACCAGGTGGCGATGTTCTACGTGAAGAAACGGGCATGGGGTCTTGTACCCTTAGTCACGAGGCACTGGTCCTCTGCTCATATCCAACAGGGTATCCTCCTGGGGCCAGTGTATCTGCCAGGCCAGGGCAGCCTTCTGACCGACAGGCTGAGCAGAGTCCTCCAGCTACACGAGTGGCGGCTCTTCCAACTCTGGGGGGGAACCCGTGATGGACCTGTTCGCCAGCCCGGACAACTTTAAATTGCCCTGCTTCTGTACCCGGCAGACTCACCCCTCTAGGGTGGCAGCAGACGCGTTCCTTGTTTCATGGTCGGAGGGCCTCATGTACGCCTTCCCTCCTATGCTGCTGATTTTGCCAAGACCTTGTTCAGGACCTTCCACGATGGGCCTCGCTCATCCTGATAGCTCCTCAGTGGCCTAGGCAATCGTGGTTTCTGCTTCTCCTCCTGTTGACAGTGGAGAGCCCCATTTCCTTGGGGACTGCCCTGGGATTCCTATCCCAGAATGAGGCTCTCCCCTGCACCCCAACCTGGGGTCCCTGTCGCTGACAGCGTGGCTGCTGAGAGGGTGACTCTGGCCCCTTTCAACCTTCCGGTTGAGATGGAAGACATTCTGCTGGCCTCTCGTAAGGCCTCTACCAGAAATGCTTATGCTCTCAAATGGCGCAGGTTCTTGGTTTGGTGCGCCGAACACGGGGCTGACCCTTTCTCCTGCCTGGTAGCACTGGTGTTACAATGCCTTCTCCACTTCTCTCAATCTGGGCTTAAGTCTAACTCCATCTGAGTGCACCTTAGTGCCCTGGCGGCACACCACCATCCGGTGGATGGTAAGCACCTCTCTGTCCAGCCCTTGGTGACCTGTTTTCTTCAGGGCCTGTTCTTATCGAAGCCCCGGTTCTCTCTCCCCCCCCCCCCCCCAATGGGTCCTCAACGTAGTTTTGGGGCAGCTCACTCACCCACCCTTCGAGTCTCTGGCCACCTGCCACTTTCGCTACCTCTTGGAAGGTGGTTTTCCTGGTTGCGCTTGCCTCTGCTCGCAGAGTTAGCGAGCTTCAGGCCCTTCTGGCGGAGTTGCCTTATATCAGGTTCTACAAGAACAGAGTGGTGCTTCGCACGCACCCCAAATTCCTGCCGAAGGTAGTGTTGCCTTTCCATCTCAACCAGGAAGTGGTGCTCCCTACCTTCTTTCCAAGACCTCACTCCAGTCGGGCGGACATGGTCCTTCATACCTTGGACTGTAAGACGGTTTTGTCCTTCTACATCCAACGCACTCAGGGCCACCGCAAAGCTGCTCAGAGTTTCATCTCCTATGATCCCATTAGGCTGGGGAAGGTAGTGACCAAGTATACGCTGTCCACATGGGTGGTGGACTGTATTTCCCTCGCTTATGAGCAGACGAGGCTCTCGCTGGAAGGCTGCGTTACATTGCACCATGTCAGGGTCATGGCAGCCTTGGTGGCAAACTTGCACTCTGTCCCAATGGTGGACATCTGCCAGGCCGCCTCCTGGTCTTCAGTCCACACCTTTGCAGCTCATTACTGCCTGGAAAAAGAGTCCTGGTGGGACAGTGCCTTCAGCCAGGCTGTGCTCCATAACCTTTTCCGGGTTTAGGCAACTTCTACCCTATAACCCTTCTGTGTTCAGGCTACTGGAGTGCTGGTTCATCGGACACGGGTCCTACTGTGATCTGTGTACATGGACTCATTTGCTGGAGCTTGCGGCTCCCGGTGAGGGAGCCCCTAGTTTTGCTAATTGGCTTTCGAAAGCATAGTTACTCACCTGTAACGGCTGTTCTCTGGGGACAGCAGGAATCGGTTCTCACAACCCTCCCTCCTCCCTTTGGAGTTGCTCTTTTTACTATCTTGTGTTTGCTATCTTTTAGCTATGTCATCTGACTGAGCAAGATGGCACTCTTGGGCAGGAAGGGGACCACACATGCGTTCTGTCATGAGGTGGATCAAATAGTACCTATGGAAATAGGAAAAACTGAGCAGAGCAGTTCTAATAGTGACAAGTTAGAGCAGCACATGGACCAGGGTTGCTATGGGCAACGAACACAAACTGAAGTACCAGGTGTTAAGAGCACGCCCAAGCAGTAGATTACCTCATAGCCCATTAGGTAATGAGGGACAGCTGAGGGGAGGCGAGGCTCAGAGAAACACCAAGAGTGACGCAGTTAAAAATCACTCACCAGAGGTCAGAGTTAGAGCCTATGAGGGAGCTGGTTGGAGAGCCGAGGAAAGAGCTGGTTGGGGAGTTGACCAGAGAGCTGGACACGGGGTCAGAGCTTCACACGGAGACTCACACAGAATTCTACAGGAAGAAGCCCAGGAGAGAATACCAGGGATTTGTTTCAGGGAGCAGTGCAGGACTGAACAAAAGCCCAGTGGTCTGAGCCACGGAGGTATTTCTGAAGGCAAGCTGAGAAAAGCTGTGAGAAAGAATCTTCCTAAGAACAGGTACCCAGAGGGCAAAAGCTTTTATCAGGAGGATACTTTTGTGCCCGAAGAGAAGTGGAAAGAGAAAGGCAGTGAGAGGCTTTCATTTGAGAAAAGTTCCGTTAAGTTTCCTGTGCCTAGAAGCTCCGTGAAAACCAAGCCAGAAGGTAGGCTTATTCCTCATAATAGAAGGGAAGCTGAAAGACAGAGTTTTTCCTACACTTACCCAAAAGTATGTGGCTCTCAGGAAGGAAACTCTGCAGTGTGTGGTAACCTCCCATTTTACTCCGGTAGAGAGGAGGAGGGGAGCCCTCTTAACAGAGAAGAGGGATTGTTTAAAAGTAGCCTGAGTTACAATCCTATAGAAGATAGCTCCGGGGAAGCATGTGAGGATATGCAATGTGATTTTTGTGATGAAACACCTGCTGAAGCCTACATGGATTGTACACTAATAATTTCAGATGATATTTCTTCACTGTGCTGAACTGACCAGAGAGAGAGAATCTGTTTAAGGAAACAGAAGTGAAGAAACGTGCTTGTTTTAAGAATAAGGACTGTTTTGCATTACCTTTGTTTTGTCAGGCTGAAGATACAAGCATTCATTTTTGTTATAGTAGTTTGCCTTTATTTCATACCAGAAGTATGGTTTTTGTCCTTTGTTCATATGTGCTAAAATTCACCCGGGAAGGGTTAATAAAAAGACCTCTTTTGAAGCCTTGCTACTCGACTGCAACTACACTCTTAGATTAGCTTGTGGGACTACAAATCCCAGGGGGCATTTCAACACCTGCTTGAGACACCCTCGCTGTTTAAGAAGAGGCCCCACTGTAGCTCCCATACTTTATGCCTCTGGGAACCTATAGGTGGGTGACAGTGGTGGCATCTCCCAAAGGCTTTCTTTGTCAGTTGGGGGGGGGGATGCTTCTGCGAGGGCACCGTCAGTGCTGACATCACCCATTTGTGAGGACTGATTCCTGCTGTCCCCGGAGAACACCTGTTACAGGTGAGTAACTACGCTAATCGGGCCTGAAATCCAATTCCAAACGGGTCCACATTGGTATGATCGGTGCCTACCATAGCGGCTCAGGGTGCTGACCCGTCTTGGCTTACCCTTTGGTGACCCACTTCATGCGGGATTTGCTTCTCTCGAAGCCTCCCATTAAGCCCGCTGCTGTAGCCTGGGATCTCAATGCGGTCCTTATGCAGCTCATGTGTGCTCCCTTTTGAGCCACTCCAATGCTTGTCCTCTCAAGTACGTGACCTGGAAGGTCCTGTTTTTGGTGGTGGTCATGTCTGCCCGCTGTGTCAGTGAATGCCAGACTCTGGTGGTGCATCCACCTTATGCTAGATTCCATCAGAATCGGGTGGTCTGTCGAAGGTGGTTTCTGAGTTCCACCTCAACCAGACTATTGTCTTGCTGAATTTCTTACCAAGGCCGCATGCCAACTGGGGAAAAGCAGCGTTGCACACGCTGGACTGTAAATGTGTTTTGGCCTTCTACATTGAGCATACAAAGGCTAAACGGCAGTCCACCCAATTGTTTATCTCTTTTGACCCTTACAGGCTGAAGACGGCTGTTTCTAAGTGCACGCTGTCCTTCTAACTGGCAGACTGCATCACCTTGGCATATTCCAACGCTAGCCTGAATCTGGAGGGTCATGTTATGGCTCATAATGTTTGGGCCATGGCTGCCTCTGTTGCTAACCTATGCTCAAAACAATCGATGTAGGGGTTCCCCTGTGGTGGGGTTTCCCTGCTGTTTGTGATTGGCTATCCTTTAGTAGGCGGTTATATAATTGGCCTGTCTGATTGGCCTTCTGACGTCACCCGCCAAAACGTTTCGGCGTTTCTTGGATTTGTGAGCGATGGACACACTATTTTTGCTTTGGGGACACTTGAAACAGAAGCAGGTTGCTTCGAAACGTGCACGTCGTGCTTGAGCAGATAAGTGTGAAGCCTTTTTTCTGGTTTTTAAGAAATAATACAACAAAGATATGAGATACATATATATAAAAAATAAAAAATAAAAAAAGGGGTATGTACTGTGTGAGATGTTGAGGTGTGTCCTCCTCGCCTTGCGGTTTATGCCCGACAAAAGAACTTTTGGTGATTGCAGTTGGGAGTTTGGGTATTCTTTTGCTTTATTGCTAACCTATGCTCAGCATCTGCAGAGGAAATCTGCAAGGCTGCGACATGGTCTTTGATTTACACCTTCACAGCCCAATACTGTCTGAATGGGGATTCCTAATTGGACAGAAATTTTGACCAGGTCATGATCTGGTATCTCTTCGGGTCTTAGGTCCAACTCCTGCCCACCAGTCCATCTGTTCATCCAGTCTACCTGCAAATGTTGACTGACCTCAGTGCTGCTGTATGCTGAGGATGTTGAATCTGTGGAGTCCCTAGAGGGACTACCTTGCTGCTGTTACTGTTCTGCAGTTTTTGTTGCCCCTGTTGGGCTTGGCCTCCTCGGTCTTTAGCTTGGGAGTCCCATATGTGAGGACTGACTTCCTGCTTGTCCACAGAGAAAGTGTAGTTACTCACTTCTGTAGCAGGTGTTCTCCGTGGACAGCAGGAATAAGTCCTTGCAATCCTCCCTCCTTCCTGGGGAGTTGTTTCTTGACTACTGCTTTGAAATTTGACTGGAGAAGATGGTGCTACAGCAGGTGGGAAGGCAGGTGTGCATGCACAGTGCAGCTCCCAAAAGCTTCCAATGGAAGCTGGGGAGCGTTTTGTGCGGTCTCCTCTATCGGTGATGTCACCCATATGTGAGGACTTATTCCTGCTGTCCACAGCCTGCTACAGGTGAAAAACAATGCTTTCCCAGCTTGGCTTTGATCCCTGAATCAAACTGATGTCTTTCATGTGGCAGTACTCAATAAATTTGTATCCTATTTTCAGCCAAATGTAGGAGCTCTCACCTTTTTTTCTCTCTTTTTTCCCTCAGAAGTTCAGGGCAAACTACATTTAGGTTCAAGAGCCTATGTTTTCAGCAGAAGAATCATATTTAATTTATGCATAAAAGTTATGCATATAAGTTTTAGGTCTAACATTAATTTTTCCTAAATTTATGAGCCTAATGCTGAAAATCAACTCGTACAGTCCCTAATTTATTTTCCCCTTCCCTAAATCTGCTCTGTTATCCACCTTTTATGCTCCTAAATTTAGGAGATTATTGAAATTTTAAGTATAAATTTAGGAACTTGGCTCCAATACATTTTCAGAGGCCAACCTAAGAGCGTAACTTTCAAAGTTATGAGCATAAAACATTTGAATAGTGACCTCTAAGCTACTAGACTGATGTAGAAAACCAGAATTTTAAGTATTTGTAATGTCTTCACGAATATCTGCTTTCCCTGATAGAAGTGGTATGAAGAATTGTGTGAATAGAATAGCAGTCACCTAAAAACTGAACATAGAACATAAGCTATGCCATACTGGGTCAGGCCAAGGTCCATCAAGCCCAGTATCCTGTTTCCAACAGTGGCCAATCTAGGTCATAAGCACCCTAGCAGTTTCCCCAAAAAACACATTGTATTGGGTCAAGCAGTGATATTCTGGGTCCCTTTTAATAATGGTTTATGGACCTTTCCTCCAGGAACTTGTCCATATCTTTTTTTTTTTTTTTTTTAACCCAGCTACACAGCTTTTCCTTATCGTCAGTCCAGTCCCTTTACTTCTGGGTTGCGCAACCCTTCTAACAGCTTGGAGGCTGAGCCCTTCCTTTTTGAGGATGGTGTGGTATAAATACCACTGGCACCACCCACAGATCCCAGTATTCTCAGCCTCCAAGCAGCTGGAGGGTTCCGTAAGCCAAGAGCTTACTGGAGTCTTCTATTAATTCATTTATTTCTTGATTTTACTTTATTTACCTTAATTTTTTTTTTTTTTTTTTTTAGGTATTTATTGAGATCCCCCTTTTAGGTTACTGCACCTTTAAATCTCCCCCCCCCCCTATCCTTCCTCGTCTCGGTGTCCGAGCTCCCAGCCCGGAGGAGGTGGTTTACCGGCAGCAACGAGGAGGACCGGGTAGTCTCCTCTCTCCTGCTAGGTCGGCTGGCACCCCGCGGACCTTCCGATAAGCCTGCCCTGCCTCGCGCCGAAGCCCTCCGGGTGGCTGAGCGCTTGAGGCGGCACCGAGTTCTCCCCCACGGCCTTCAGGACTGGCGCAGCAGCTCCCGGGGTGTCGGAGGTTGAAGGCTGCTCCGGGGCGCAGAATCCAGCGCCGAATCAGGTGGCGGGCACAAGACTTGACTGGCCTACCACGTGCAAGCCAGCGGAGGGCGCCTGGCTTTCTCGGAGCAATGCGCTGCTTAGGAGCAACAAACTGCAAGTACTGGGAGCGATCTAATCACTGTTTTTTTCTTTTTTTACCATAGTCTAATTTTAATTTTAATTAATTTCAGTTTTATTTAATTTATTTCCTTCCGCCTTTTGTTTGGGGTTTTTAAATCCTTGCGGGGGGGGGGGGGTTAACAGATTGGGAGAGGGGAGAGCGCGTTGAACTCGGAGTGGCCTGCTGGAATTGCTGCAAAATTAAATTATTGTAAAGTTACATAGGAACATAAGAACATAAGATATGCCATACTGGGTCAGACCAAGGTCCATCAAGCCCAGTATTCTGTTTCCAACAGTGGCCA
This sequence comes from Ichthyophis bannanicus, assembly GCA_033557465.1. NCBI lineage: Eukaryota > Metazoa > Chordata > Amphibia > Gymnophiona > Ichthyophiidae > Ichthyophis > Ichthyophis bannanicus. The sequence goes on from CM066036.1 coordinate 147,374,904, forward strand.
ATCTAGGTCATATGTACCTAGCAGTTTCCCCAAGAGACACAAGTTCCACAATGCTTGTACTGGGTCAAGCATTGATATCGTCGGTCACTTCTTAATAATGGTTTATGGACCTTTCCTCCAGGAACTTGTCCAAACCTTTTTTAAACCCAGCTACACTAACAGCCTTTACTACATCCTCCGGTAACAAATTCCAGAGTTTGATTACACGTTGAGTGAAAAAATATTTTCTTTTATTAGTCTTAAATAGTTTACCCTGTAGCTTCATTGCATGTCCCCTAGTCTTTCTATATTCTGATAAGGTAAACAATCGATCTACGTTTACCCGTTCCACTCTGTTCATTAATTTATAGACTTCTATTATATCTCCCCTCAGCCGTCTCTTTTCCAGGTTAAAGAGCCCTAACCTTTTTAGCCTTTCCTCATAGGAGTATCCTTCCATCCCCTTTACCATTTTGGTGGGTCTTCTCTGAACCTTTTCTAAAATCGCTATATCCTTTTTAAGATACGGCGACCAGAATTGCACACAATATTCAAGGTGCGGTCTCACCATGGAACGATATAGAGGCATTATAATATCTTTTGTTTTATTTTCCATTCCTTTCCTTATCATACCTAGCATTCTATTTGCTCTCTTGGCTGCCGCTGCACACTGGGCCGAGGGTTTTAACATGGTATCCACAATGACGCCTAAATCTTTTTCCTGGGTGGTGGTTCCTAATGTGGAACCTTGCATCGTGTAACCATAGTTTGGGTTGTTCTTCCCTAGGTGCATAACCTTGCACTTGTCCACATTAAATTTCATCTGCCATTTTGATGCCCAGTCTTCCAATTTATCAAGATCCTCTAGCAATTTTTCCACAATCCTCTTGGGTTTTAACAACTTTAAATAGTTTTGTGTCATCTGCAAATTTGATAACCTCACTCGTTATTCCACTTTCCAGGTCATTTATGAATATGTCAAAAGCAGCGGACCCAGCACAGATCCCTGGGGTACACCACTATTCACCTTTCTCCATTGGGAAAATTGGCCATTTAGCCCTACCCTCTGCTTTCTATCTTTTAACCAGTTCCTGATCCACAATAGTACACTGCCTCCTATCCCATGACTCTTTAGTTTTGCCAAAAGTCTCTGATGAGGGACCTTGTCAAAGGCTTTCTGAAAGTCCAGATACACAATATCAACCGACACCTTTGTCCACCTGTTTATTCACTCCTTCAAAAAAACATAACAGATTAGTAAGACAAGATCTTCCTTGTCTAAAGCCATGTTGGCTGTCTCCCATTAGGTCGTGACTATCTACATGCTGAGTAATTTTATTCTTTATGATGGTTTGCATATTTATTCAAGCAGTAGTCCTAAAGTTTGCCACTGAAGGGGATACGACTGGCAAACCACGGTGCCCATCCTGTGGCACTCGTAGGGGTACTACCTCAGAATCAGGGATCTGCAGGGGTTGTGCTGCAGAGGCTGCTTCTGTGGAACAAGGAATCCACTTGTCCATGGCTCAAACGTCTCAAGGGTCAGGAGACCTCTGGAGGTTGAAAGAGGTTCCCATTCCCCTCCGCTGCCTTCCGCGGATTTGCCCGTTCCTCCTCTGTCCCTCCCCTCCTCGGCAGGTGGGGAGGAGGGTGCCGGGGACCCCTTCTCTCCTGAGTTCGTGCTCTTGCTGCACAAGGCCTATTGTATGCGCAAGCAGGGGCTTGGAGCAGGAGAGCTGAGCTCGGCGAAGGAAGGAGGGTTGGCCAGACCATTGAAGGCAAGCACCCAGGATTCCGGGGTCCCACTCAAGCGCGCTAGGCTGGAGAGCGAGGGGCTTCTCATGTCCTTTTCACATGACACTCCGGAAGAGGAGGTCTCGGACAAAGAATTAGGTGATGATGATGATGAGCTCGAGGAGGAAGAGATCCCAGAGGAGGATCAATCCCGCATAGTTCGAGTTTTTTGACGAGAGGAGCTCCTGGCGTTGATGAGTCCCTGAAAGTGCTCAATGTGACCTCAGACACTCCAGCAGAGGAGGAAGAGTTGGAGGATCCTTTGATCCAGGCCGTGAGGAGGTCTCAGAAGGTGTTTCCGGTCCACAGGATGGTGCGTCAGATGATCCAGGAGGAATGGGATCAACCAGAGTCAAGTTTGAGGGGGGTACGCTCTATGACTCGCCTATACCAGTTACCGGAACCGGACAAAGAACTGCTGAGGTCGCCCAGAGTGGATGCAGCAGTATCAGCAGTGACAAAGAAGACGACTATCCCAGTCAAGGGTAGCGCGGCTCTGAGGGATTCTCAAGATAGAAAATTGGATACGCTGCTGAAGCAAGCCCTTTGTTAGTGCTCTCGCCTTACAGGCCTCGGTGTCGGGGGCTTGGGTGGCTCGGGCCTGTTTGAGATGGTCCCAGCAACTTCAGCTACCGGAGGGTTCCTCAGGGGACGCGCAGGCTATCACAGCTAGGTTGGAGTCCGGGGCGGCCTACCTGGCGGATAGCCAGTACGACCTCATCAGGAGCCTAGCTAAGAACATGGCCTCTGTGGTAGCAGCTAGGCGGTATTTGTGGCTACGTAATTGGGAAGCTGATGCCTCTTCAAAGGCGTGCCTGAGTCGCCTTCCCTTTAAGGGGAAACTATTATTTGGAGAAGAATTAGATAAGTTAGTAAAGGACCTTGGCGAATCTAAGGGAGGCAGGCTTCCGGAGGACAGACCGAAACAAGGTCGTTCTATAGCTCCTATGCGGAACCAGCCAAGGGATCCTCAGAGGTTTCGCCCTGCCAGATCAAACCCCTTTCCTAGGGCCCGTTTCCCTTCTAGGGGTCAAAGCTTCAGAGGGTTTCAAGGAGCGGGTAGATGTTTTGGGGTCTCTTCCTCCTCCGCGGGACCTAGAAAGCCACAATGAGATAACGGGGGTCCAGGGGGGCGGTCTGCCGGTGGGGGGGGGGGGGCGTTTAAGGCAGTTTCTTCCCGCCTGGTCCCGGGTCACGTCCGATCAATGGGTCCTGGAAGTGATCCGAGAGGGTTATGCTCTCGAATTTGCAAAGCAAATACTTCCAGCTTTTATTCAGTCACCCTGCGGATCTCCAGTAAAGAGGGCAGCTATAGATGTCACACTTTCAAGGCTCATAGCGCTCGGAGCGGTGGTCCCTGTTCCGGTAGACCAATGCGGTACCGGTCGATGGTCGATAATTTATTTTGTGGTACCAAAGAAAGAAGGATCCTTTTCGCCTGATCCTAGATCTAAAGCAAGTCAATCACTGTCTCAAGGTTCCTCACTTCCGAATGGAAGCCCTAAAGTCGGTCATCGTGGCCGTAAGAAGCGGAGAGTTCCTGACTTCTTTGGATTTGACGGAAGTCTATTTGCATATTCCGGTACGAAGGTCCCATCAACAGTTTTCTGAGATTCGCGGTGCCAAGAGGTCATTTTCAGTTCCAGGCGCTGCCTTTCGGTCTAGCTACAGCCCCCCAGACTTTCACCAAAGTAATGGTGGTGGTAGCCGCGGCTCTGCGAAAGGAGGGAATTCTGGTACATCCCTACCTGGACGATTGGCTGATACGGGCAAAGTCAGAAGCGGAGAGTCGCACTGCTACAGCCAGAGTGGTAGAAGTCCTGGAGGGGTTAGGGTGGGTCATCAATCGGGCAAAGAGCAGCTTGATACCCACTCAGGAGCTCGAGTATCTCGGAGCAAGGTTCGACACCAAGAGAGGAAGAGTGTTTCTCTCCAAGGAGAGGTCAATGGACCTAAGGATTCTCGTTTCGCAATTCCTGAGCAGGCAAAATCCTACTGCATGGCATTACCTTCAATTGCTGGGAACCATGGCAGCAGCAATAGAGGTGGTGCTGTGGGCCAGGGCTCACATGCGGCCTCTGCAACGGGCTTTATTACATCGTTGGTCCCATCAGTATCATCCTTTTCACCTTGCAGCTGCCCTGCCCTCCTCGAACCAAGAAGGCCCTCAAGTGGTGGCTCTGCCCAAGGAACCTGGATTGCGGGATGCCCCTCGAAACCCCGCAGTGGATTCTGCTGACGACGGATGCCAGTCTGGCAGGCTGGGGGGCTCATTGCGAGGACCAGTTTGCCCAGGGTTGCTGGACTACGGAGGAGTCTCAGTGGTCCAACAGGCTGGAATTGCGGGCGGTAGCCTTAGCGCTCAGAGCACTCGAGCCTCTAGTTCGACAAAGAGCAATTTGCGTCCTCTCCGACAATGTCACCGCGGTGACCTATATCAACCGCCAGGGAGGAATAAGCAGTCCCTCCCTGGAGAAGGAAGCGGACAGCCTGTTACAGTGGGCCGAAGCTCGTCTGGCGGCTCTTTCAGCGCAGCACGTGGCCGGAACGGACAATGTTACGGCCGATTACCTCAGCAGGTTCAAGATCGACCACGGGGAGTGGGAGCTAGCGCAGGAGGTCTTCGACCAGATAGTAGCCCTTTGGGGTCTCCCAATCATGGATCTCATGGCGCAGTATGCTACAGCCAAGGCGAGACGATTTTTCAGTCGCAGGAAGGAAAGGATATCCGAAGGCTTAGATGCCCTGGTTCAGAGGTGGCCGTCAGAGGGGCTCCTGTATGTATTCCCCCCCCCCCCTTGGGCCCTCATCGGAAGGGTTCTGCAGTGGGTGGAAGCCCACCAAGGATTGGTAATCCTCATAGCTCCGGATTGGCCTCGCCGGACTTGGTATGCAGACCTAGTGAGGTTAATGGCCGATCGACCTTGGCGGCTCCCCTGCAGAAAGGATCTGTTGAGGCAGGGGCCAGTTCAGATGCCTCACGTGGATCGATTCTCGCTTACAGCCTGGCTATTGAAAGGGCACGGCTCCGGAAGCGGGGTTATTCGGGATCAGTAATTTCAACTTTGTTGAGCGAACGAAAGCGCTCGACCTGTCTTTCCTACGTGAGAGTTTGGCGTATTTTCGAAGCTTGGTGTGCGGAGCATCGAAAGAAGCCCCTTTCGGCCTCTGTCCCGGAGATCCTGGAGTTTTTGCAAGCAGGTTTCGACAAAGGCCTAGCGCCCAGCTCCTTACGAGTCCAGTTGGCGGCCATCTCTTGTTATAGAGGTAAGGTCCACGGAAAGTCCTTAGGGGCCCACTCCGATGTGGCCAGGTTCTTAAGAGCGGTTAGGCGTCTGCGACCCCAGCAAAGATCGGTGATCCCTCCTTGGGATCTCAACCTAGTATTAAATGCCTTGACCAGAGAATCTTTCGAGCCGGCAAAGAAAGCCTCCTTAAAAGATCTGACACTGAAGACGGTCTTTCTGGTCGCTATTTGCTTGGCCAGGCGTGTCTCCGAACTTCAAGCGCTGTCCTCTCAGCCCCACTTTCTTTCCTTTTTCAGGGACAAGGTGGTGTTGCGGACAGTCCCTTCTATCTCCAGGAACAAGCAGGAATGAGTCTTCACATATGGGTACGTCGGTACCGACAGAGCCTGCGCGGGAACGCTCCCCAGCTTCCCAAAAAGGAAAGCTTTTGGGAGCATCCTACAGCGCCTGCGCGCTGCCTTCCCGCCTTTCCTAACCGCCTCTCCCCAGTTCTTCTTCTTTTCCGCGGAGCCAGCAGGTCGTGTTCCTGTCACCGCTGAAGAAGTTCTTTGTTTTATTTTATTTCTTTGGTCGCGCGTCTGCCTTCCCCGACGTCGGACCGGTACCGCCGGTCTTTCTTTCTTTTCTTATTAAAAAACAAACAAACAAACATATTTTTTCCCTCACTTAGTGTGTTTTTCCTCTTTGGGCCTTAGGCCTCACGAGAAATTTTCCTCATGGAAAAACCAGCCTCCGGGTTTAAAAAATGCACCAAGTGCAGCGGTACTATTTCTGTCACTGACACCCATGAATGGTGTCTTAAATGTTTGGGTCCTGACCACTCCATTTTGGATTGTCCGTCCTGCTCCTTGATGTCTAAACAAGGTTTACAGAACCGAGCAGCTAAGCTCCATGTGCTGTTTCCCTCTGATGCAGCTTCAGTGGTATCGACCGTCTTCCAGGGCCTCTACTTCCTCCCATGGATCTCAGGTAACCAAACATAAATCCAGCCGGTCCTCGAAGGATAGATCTCCTTCCAAGCATCGAGATGCCTCCGGGCTTGCCCTCGAGGATTCCGCACCGGCAAAACAACCCCGGCGGGAAGCTCCGGCTTCCAAAGCTCCTCCTATGGGGTTACAGGTTGACATCGATGGCACGGCCTCGACCGATCACCTGTTAGAATGTTCTGGGGTACCGGCGCAACCTTCCGGTACCGAATTCCAGGCATTCATGGCGTCGATGGATCAGAATGTTCTATCCATGCAGCAGGCTATCACGGCCTTCATTCAAGCTGCGACGTCGCTGATACCACAACAAACTCCGTTGTCGGTACCGGTACCGACTGCATCGACATCGACCAGGATGCCGACTGCAGCGGTTCCCTGTCCAGAGATGCCCATCGGTACCGTACCGGTCCCGATGACGCCCGATGTCGATACCGCTCGATACGCGTATCAAGCTTTGGAAGAGCACCCTGACAGTCGATACTTTGATTCCTCCGAAGACTCTGATGCATCGGAGGAGTCTGCTGAAGTGTCTATAGCTCTTCCTGAAGAGCCGCCTTCTCCATAAAGAAGAATGTCTCCTCCAGAGGATTTGTCCTTTCAAGACTTCATCAGAGAAGTGGCTAAAGGACTTTCTATTTCAGTATCCTTGGAATCAGAGCCTAGAGGGAATCCATCCTCAAACATATGCGCATTATCTACAAACGAAACTTTGTCAGATAAACAACAACCCAGCGTCCAGCATCATCCATCAGCCCTACAATCAAACACCACTCACTACCTTCTCAACTCCATCCAAACGATGCATCGAAGACACCATAGCAGCCATCAATACGTCCACAGCGCAATCTGATCCATGCCCAGCTTTCTGGGTCAAGGAACTCCGGACTGACCTCAGTCCAATCATATCCAGACTTATTCAACAATCGTTCACAACAGGTGATTTCCCACGCACCCTCAAACAAACTTCAATAAGACCTCTACTAAAAAACAACAAACTCGACCAACAGAAACCAGAATCCTACAGACCCATAGCAAGCATACCATTGCTTGCAAAAATAATGGAAAAGATAGTTCAGAGACAAATACAAGATCACATTGATTCCAATGCACCACTGGATCCATGCCAGCATGGATTTAGAGAATCTCACGGGGTCGAGACCCTTCTCACCACACTCTTCAGCAACATAATATCAGGCATCGACAATACCCGCCAAGGCTTTGTCCTTGTCTTCCTTGACATCGCGGCAGCATTTGATTCCGTTAGCCATGAGTGCCTCCTAGAACGCCTCAAAGAAAAAGGAATCTCCGGTAAAGCACTCGAGTGGTGCAGGTCCTACCTCTCGGACAGATGGCAGCAGGTGAGATCCAGAAACACATCATCAGAACCATTCCACCAAAGCCAAGGTGTCCCACAAGGATCCTCCCTCTCCGCCTTACTATTCAATATATACATGCAACCTCTCTGCCACCTGATCCGGTCTTTCAACATTAACTGCATGATATACGCAGATGATGTGCTATTATACACGCCTTTTGCAACAGATAACCCAGACCTCGAACCAATAACATGCTGCATAAACGAAATATCCAATTGGCTACAATCCCAAAACCTCCGGATTCAACACAAGAAGACGGAGGTGATGTTCATTACAAGAAACTGTAACTTCAATGCCCCAACAGTACTGAAAGTGAAGGAAGCAGACCTCCAGACCAAATCCACGATCAGATACCTCGGCATCACACTAGACCAGAACCTAAATATGCAAGCTCATATAAGTAACACTGTAAGGGCAGTATATCATAAAATTAGATCCCTTAGATACCTAAGATCTCTGCTGGAGCCAGATGATTTCAGGACTATCTATCAAGCACTAATTATCCCGCATTTCGATTATGCAAATGCAATACTTCAAGGTCTCCCCCAAACCACCCTAAACCCACTGCAAATGGCAATGAACACCGCAGCAAGAGTACTGCACGGAGCATCCAGGAAAGACCATGTCACACCTATAATGAAACAACTCCACTGGCTCCCGATTCAAGGTAGAATTACATTCAAGACCTTGCTGCTCACCTTTAAAGCCACCAAAGGTCTCTCGTCAACTTCACTAACGGAGAGCTAATCCAGATGACACCCCACAACAGAGACAGAAGGTCAGTAGCTCAAAACACCTTGATAGTCCCAAGATCTATAACTAAATGCTCCAAGTCAACATCCAGCAGGACTTTCAATCTTTATGCACCAGTGATCTGGAATAACCTCCCTCACAACATTAGATCAATCCCAGACATATTCCAATTCAGGAAGGCCGTGAAACACTACCTCTTCCTCATACATTACCCTGAACCTAATAGAAACTCAGCACCATTTGCCGAATCCACCCAAATCACTACTGTCTAAAACCACACAAACACATGATCAGCCTACAAATTGTATATATTGTATATTTTATGGTTGTACATAGTTACCCTGTTAGCCAAGTTGATTATCCTGTTCATATGTAAACACAAAGTACTATTGGAAATGTGTATGTTCACTGTTTATTGTAAACCGCGCTGATGCTGAATAGCGCGGTATAAAAGAGACTTTAAATAAATAAATAAATAAAATAGAGCTAAAAAATTGGATATTTTAGGTTATTCTAAGGCTCCTAAGGAGGCAGTCACCTTGCCAATTCATGAGATCCTTTATGATCACATGATTGACTTATGGGAGACTCCTCTCACCATCTCTCCTCATTCTCGTAGGTTGGACACTAATGTACCGTGTCCCTCCTTGTCCTGGGTTTCATAAAACACAGCTTCCTCATCATTCTATTGTGGTGGAGTCAGCTATGAAAAAGAGAGTGCAAAAAGACACTCCTCTGCTCCTCCAGGAAGAGAATGCAGGACCTTGGGTGCTTTTGGTAGGAAAATCTTCCAAGCCAGTATGCTCATTGCCAGAATCAACTCCTATAGTCTTTATATGGGTATGTTTCTGAAAGAAGTTGCAGATAAGCTGCACACTTTCCCCCCTTTCCTTCCAGAGGATAAAAGGGAAGAATTTCTTATTTGGATTAAGCATACTCAAGATATTTCAAAGTTTTCCAACCGTGCAGCTTTTGACTCCTTTGAGGGTGCCAGCAGAGCTTCGGCCATTGCCATAGCTGCACGCAGAATTGCTTGGCTCCAAGCTTCTGATCTGGAATCTTGGGTCCAGGATGGCTTGGGAAATCTTCCCTGTACAGGAGAAAACTTGTCTGGCAAAGATTGGCAAATAAAAGCCACTCAAATGGATGCAGAAAATTCTGCTTTGGATAGACTTTCCAAGTCAACCTCCACCCCTGCCAAGAAAAAACCTTTCAAGAAGTCTTTTTTTCAAGAAAAGCAGATTCCATCCTACTTCTGGCCAACAATCATCTACAGGTCGTTTTGCTGCTAAGCGTCAGCAACCTAAACAGGCCAGGCCTAAGCCTACAGGGGCTGCTGCAACTCAGCAGACCCGGCCTCCTCAGGGTTTTGACTTGATGCTAGAGAACTTAGCCTTTCTGGCTCTGAAACAGCCAGAGCCTCTTACCATTCCAGGAAGGTTAGCTCATTTTGCTCCCAGATGGGAGCAAATTACAACAGAGCAGTGGACCCTCTCCATCGTAAGGGAGGGCTACAAGCCTCATTTCTCAAACCTTCCCCCTCACACTATGGTGAGACATTTCAATTCTCCAGCATCTCTCCTCGACCTTCTAGGTCAGGAGGTGGCTGCCCTTCTTGCCCAAGGGGCAATAGAAGAGGTACCTCTTCTTCAACAAGGGTCAGGGTTTTACTCCCCCTACTTTCTGATCCCAAAGAAAACAGGGGGCTACAGACCCATATTAGATCTCGGAGAACTGAACAAATTTCTATGCAAGGAGAAATTCAAGATGCTTTCTTTAGGCACTCTCCATACCTTCAGAGTCAGGATTGGCTTTGTTCTCTAGATCTCAAGGATGCGTACACACATGTCCTCATCCATCCATCTCACAGAAGGTTCCTCCGTTTTCTTTTCCAAGGAAAGCATTACCAATACAGGGTGCTTCCTTTCGGTCTGGCCTCTGCTCCAAGAGTGTTCACCAAATGCATGGCAGTAGTAGCTACATTTCTACGCACTCTGGGAATATTTGTATTCCCATACCTGGACGACTGGCTCATCCGAGCTCTATCTCAGTCAGAGGCCCAGACTTCCCTGAACTGCACAAGGCACATTCTGCAGTATCTGGGACTTGTGGTAAACCTCCCAAAGTCCCAGCTCACCCCTACTCAGTCCCTAGAGCATTTAACTGCCCGGGAGATGCTACAACTGCTAGGCCACATGGCATCCACAGTGCATGTGGTACCCTATGCTTGCCTTCACATGAGAACAGCTCAATGGACTTTGTCCACCCAGTGGACTCAAGCATCAGGAGCTCTCTCAGACCAAATAGCAACCTCCAAACGCCTCTTTTGGTCTCTCCAGTGGTGGATGTCCACCCAAAATCTGTTGCAGGGGTCCCCCTTCCAACAGTTGTTGCCCCAGGCAACCCTCACAACAGATGCCTCCCGAACAGGTTGGGGAGCTCATCTACAAGACCTCTCCACTCAGGGCACTTGGTCTCCACAGGAGACCTCTCTACATATCAACCACTTGGAGCTCCGAGCAGTTTTTCTAGCTCTCAAGGTCTTTCATACCCTGCTCAGCTACAAGACAGTCCTCATTCATACGGACAATCAGGTAGCCATGTTTTACATAAACAAGCAAGGAGGAACTGGCTCTCTGTCGCTTTGCAACGAAGCTTTAAGATTGTGGGCCTTCGCCAGAGAGCATCAAATCCATCTCCTGGCCGTATACCTCCCAGGAATCCAAAACTCTTGGGCAGACAGATTCAGTCGAGTTCTGCTTCCACACGAATGGTCCCTGCACATGGACCAAGTACTCAGAATCTTTCAAGAGTGGGAAACCCCGGACATAGACCTCTTTGCAAGTCCGTGGAATGCCAAACTTCCCCGGTTCTGTTCCAGAATTCCGTGTCAGGGAGTTCAGGCCAAGGATGCCTTCCTCCTTCACTGGGGTCAAGACTTCCTGTATGTCTTTCCACCCATTCCTTTAATTCCCAAGACTCTGTTCAAGCTCCAGAGGGATCAAGGATCCATGATCCTCATAGCTCCACGCTGGCCACGCCAATTGTGGTACCCTCTACTTCTGCATCTCTCTCAAGCTCCCTCCCTAGACTTGGGAGCTGCTCCAGACCTTCTGTCCCAGGAGGAGGGGACTTTGTGGCACCCAAACCCCAAGTCCCTTCACCTCAGAGCTTGGTTGCTGAAGGCCTAGACCTTCAAGGTTGGAATCTTTCTCAGCAGGTGAAGGATATTCTCCATGCTTCCAGAAAACCTTCTACTAGACGTTCCTATGCTTTTAAATGGAAAAGATTTTCCTTTTGGTGTGCTGAGAAGGGTCTTGACCCTCTAGCACTACCTTTGAATTCTCTATTGGAATATCTCCTGCATCTCTCCAATGCAGGCCTTAAGACAAATTCAGTAAGGGTCCATTTGAGTGCTATTGCAGCATCCCTTAAGCCTATTAATGGACAGCCTATTTCCTCTCATCCTCTTATTGCAAGATTCATTAGAGGCCTAACTTTAACTAAACCTCCCATTAGGCCTCCTCCGGTTGCATGGGATTTAAATCTGGTTCTTGGTCAGCTTATGAAGCCACCTTTTGAACCCTTAGCCACCACCTCCTTGAAATTTCTTTCCTGGAAGGTTATTTTCCTCATTGCAGTCACCTCAGCTCGCCGCATCAGTGAACTGCAGGCTTTAGTGGCTAATCCACCTTATACAAGGTTCCATCATGATAAGGTAGTCCTTAGGACCAATCCACACTTTATGCCTAAAGTGATTTCACCTTTTCATCTTAATCAAGAGGTGTATTTACTTGTCTTTTTTCCAGGTCCTCATGCATCAAGTGCAGAGAGGAATCTTCATACCCTGGATTGTAAGAGAGCTCTTGCCTTTTACTTACAAAGGACACAGCAACATAGAAAGTCTTCTCAACTCTTTGTTGCCTTTGATCCCTCTCATTTGGGACTTCCAGTCTCTAAGAGGACACTGTCCAATTGGATTGCTCAGTGTATTTCTTTCGCCTACCAGAGTAAGAACCTTTCTCTGGAAGGCCATGTCACCGCTGATAATGTGAGGGCCATGGCCACCTCTATGGCTCATCTAAATTCTGTGTCCATCGACCATATCTGTCGAGCGGCCACCTGGGCCTCGGTTCATACCTTCACAGCCCATTACTGTTTGGACAAGGACTCCCGCCGGGATGCCTTGTTTGGTCAGGCTGTTCTCAAACACCTGTTCCATGCTTAATCAACTCCTGCCCTCCTTCCCTGAATGGATGCCTGAGATCCATAGGAGGAGATAGAGCCCTTCACAGGGTCTCATAACCTTGGGGATCTCCCAAGCATCTCTAGCTAGGGAGTCCCCATATGTGAAGACTCATTCCTGCTTGTTCCTGGAGATAGCACAGTTACTTACCTGTGACAGGTGATCTCTGGGAACAGCAGGAATAAGTCTTCACAACCCACCCACCTCCCCTAGGAGTTGTATCTCTATTTTTCCTTTCCTCTCTCTTTGTCTCAGCTTTAAAACTCAAACTGGGGAGAGGCGGTTAGGAAAAGCAGGAAGGCAGCGTGCAGGCGCTGTGGGATGCTCCCAAACGTTTTCCTTTTTGGGAAGCTGGGGAGCGTTCCCGCGCAGGCTCCATCGGTACCGATGTACCCATATGTGAAGACTTATTCCTGCTGTTCCCAGAGATCACCTGTTACAGGTAAGTAACTGTGCTTTCTTGCCCAAGGTCATCTCCCCTTTTCATGTGAACCAGACGGTCTCGCTTCCGTCCTTCTCCACAGGAGGGCACAGAGGGGAAGCTACGTCTTCTGGATGTGCAGAGAGTGCTGAAGTGTTACCTGTCCCGCACGGTGCCCTTTCGAAAGTCCGAACGTTTATTTGTTCGATTTGGTGGACCGCACAAGGAGGAGGCGGCGGCCAAGGCTTCCATCTCTAGGTGGATCAGGGAAGCTATTGCTTCCGCCTATATCCTGAAGGGGAAGCAGGTTCCAGGAGGACTGCGCGCGCATTCAACTTGGGCGCAGGCAACTTCCTGGGCGGAGTTTAGCTTGGTTCCCCCGCTAGACATTTGCAGAGCAGCTTCTTGGTCGTTGCTGCATACCTTTACCAAACACTACAGGCTGGATGTTCAGAGAGCAGCTGATGCTCTGTTTGGGGATGCGGTGCTTCGGTCCGGTATAGCGAACCCCACCCGGGCTTGAACTGCTCTGTTACATCCCAGAAGTAAAGGGACTGGACTGGAGTGACGATAAGGAAGAAGTAATTAGTCCTTACCTGCTAATTATTGTTCCTGAAGGAACGATAGTCCAGTCCCTGTTCCCACCCAGGTTCTTCATTTGGCATTGTTTCCCCGTGGGAAGGAAAAGAACAGCGGACCGATGTCAGGACTGAAGCGGAAGCGGAAGGGTCTCTTGCACGGGTCCTACAGACCAGTTGTGGGGGAAGGCTATGGCAGGCTCAGATAAGCCGCCTCCTCCCCTCTACCCCTTTTTCCTCTTTGCCTCCTACAGTTAAAAAAAAAAAAAAAAAAAAAAGGTGTGTGGTGTTATAGGATATTAATTGGTTATCCATTAAATCTGCTTTTTCATTAGATTACTGGGATCTGTGGGTGGTGCCAGTGGTATTTATACCGCACCATCCTCAAAAAGGATGGGCTCAGCCTCCAAGCTGCTGGAAGGGTTGAGCAACCCAAAAGTAAAGGGACTGGACTGTCGTTCCTTCAGGAACAATAATTAGCAGGTAAGGACTAATTACTTCTTACTACATCCTCTGGTAACAAATTGCAGAGTTTGATTACACGTTGAGTGAAAAAATATTTTCTCTTGTTAGTCTTAAATAGGTTACCCTGTAGCTTCATTGAATGTCCCCTAGTCTTTCTATATTCTGATGACATAAACAATTGATCTACGTTTACCCGTTCCACCCCATTCATTAATTTTATAGACCTCTATCATATCTCCCCTCAGCCGTCTCTTTTCCAGGTTGAAGAGCCCTAACCTTTTTAGCCTCTCTTCATAGGGGTATCCTTCCATCCCCTTTACCATTTTGGTAGCTCTTCTCTGAACCTTTTCTAATAACGCTATATCCTTTTTAAGATATGGCAGCCAGAATTGCACACAATATTCAAGGTGCGGTCGCACCATGGAACGATTCAGAGGCATTATAATATCCTTTGTTTTATTATCTATTCCTTTCCTTATAATACTTAGCATTCTATTTGCTCTCTTGGCCGCTGCTGCACACTGGGTGGAGGGTTTTAGTATGTTATCCACAATGACGCCTAAATCTCTTTCCTGGGTGGTGGTTCCTAATGTGGAACCACCACCTAAACCTTAAATTTAATCTGCCATTTGGATGCCCAGTCTTCCAATTTATCAAGATCCTCTTGCATTTTTCCATTATCCTCATGGGTTTTAACAACTTTAGTTTTGTGTCTTCTGCAACTTTGATAACTTCGCTCATTATTCCCATTTCCAGGTCATTTATGAATATGTTAAAAAGCAGCAGACCCAGCACAGATCCCTGGGATACTCCACTATTCACCCTTCTCCATTGGGAAAATTGGCCATTTAGCCCTTTCTTTTAACCACTTCCTGATCCACAATAGTACACTGCCTCCTATCCCATGACTTTTTAGTTTTGCCAAAAGTCTCTGATGAGGGACCTTGACAAAGGCTTTCTGAAAGTCCAGATACACTATATCAACTGACTCACCTTTGTCTACCTGTTTGTTCACACCTTCAAAAAAACACAACAGATTAGTAAGACAAGATCATATGCAAATTAGCCACATTAGCCATTCATTAAACTGTGCTCAAATAGCAGCGTTAAACTGGAAGAGCAAGCCAAACACATGCGCAGAAGTCTGCTCTAGTTTGGCATGCTATCCCAGAGAAACATGAGCACTGTATGGCTAATTTGGATATGAGCCTCCACAGTATTTTGATGGCATCAGGGGATTTCTGCAATGCCTGTATCATCTGAGGGGAGATGACAAACTGCCCTCAGATGATCCAGGCATCACAGAAAGCCCCTGATGCTATCAAAATACTTTTGGGGGCTGGTGCCCCCCCCCTGACAAAAAGCAAACCTCTGGTGGACCAGTGGCCCAAACCCCCCACCCCTCCCCCCCCGGTACCTTTAGAAACGAGCGGGAGCGCTGCCCCCGTGCTCCTGCTGTTGCCCCATCATCTTGAAGAATGGTGGTGCCTGGCCCCACACAGTGCATCCTGGGATGCACTTGGCAGGGTCAGACTGCGACAGGTGGTTTTGGTGGATGGGGGTGGTTTGGGGCTGCTGGGCCACCAGGGATTTGCTTTCCATCAAGGGCACTGACCTCCAACAGTATTTCCTTTTATTGTTCTTCCAGTCCAGTCCCGCCCTTCAGGGTAGTGTACCTCTTCCAGCAGCTTGGAGACTGAGCCTGTCATCCTTTGACACCAGTATTAATACAGCAGGGACCGCCCACAAGCTCCAGTATGCTGAGCCTCCAAACAGCTGGAGGAGCCAATGAGCCAGGGAGCTGGACTCACTGAAAGGACAACTAAGGAGGTTTAGTTAGTTTTAGCTTATTTTTCATATTGTAGCGTTTATAGTTTAGTTCTTAAAGTTCCTTTAGTGTACTGCGGGTTTAGCTTTTCACCAAAAAAAAAATCCCTGGAAAGTCCCCTCCCTCCCCCCCTTGGTGAGCGGTGTGTATGGAGGCTCCATTAAAGACTAGGGTCTTGGCTATTCCCGAACCCGCCATTTGGTGAGGAGCCACTTTGCTACTGAAGGGAAGACAAATGGAGCCGACAGACATCTCCGGAGGCCCCCTTGACGCCAAAGCCGTGATTGCTGGCTGAGCGTGACAGGAGGATGGCAGCAGGAGCAGCATACACGCGGTGGCACCAGAAGGGCTTCAGCATTTCTCTGAGGTACATGGAGCAATTTGGAAAGCCGAGAGCGGGCAGCGTGCAGGCTCTGTTTTGCCGTTGGATGCCTATGTGGTAGGACAGCATTGAGCAGCATGGGAAGAAAGAGGGAGGTTTTTTTTCTCTCGCTGCCATCTTACTTTCACTCTCCCTCTCTTGCTTGTGCAGCACGGGGACATAGATCTTTTTGGCTATTAAGTAGAACAGGTTAGTATCCTTCGTTTAAAACAAAAAAAAAAGGGGGGGGGGTGGGAGGGTTTAGCGTTGGGAGCAGTTTGGCAGGTACTAGTTTTCTCTTAGGTTCCCAGACAGAAGGGGGCTTCATCTTGGCCTCAGTGAAGACGAGAGGCAATTTAGGGATGTCTCCTCTGATTTGCTCCCATTATGCCAGCCAGACCGCAGTGCTTTGTGTGTGGGACCCAGCGCAGTGCGGTCTCAGAGGCGGGCATTTGCTGGGGGTGTGTGCAGGAGGCCACCTCCATGGAACAGATCCTAGTGGACAGGATAGGTTAGGAGAGAGGCATAGGACTCTGGCTCCCGTGCTGGCACAGCAACAGACAACTTCCTGCTCCTTGGCCATTCCCGGACCCTCTGCATTTTAGAGTCTGGGTGATGTAGGGGTCCTGGGTATTTTCTCCCCTGAATTTGTACTCTTTCACCAGTGCCAGCGGGGACCATTGGGGGGTCCCTTGGCATCAGAGCATGGTGCCAAAAGGACATTGGCCCCTACTGAGAGTGAGCTGGGGGTAGTACCCGCAAAGAGGCCCAGGCCCTCGGAGGAGGGTCAAGAACAGTCTCCCTGAGGACCTGGACGTGGAGCTAGATGTGGATGAAGACTTGGAAGAGGGGGAGATCCCGGAACAGGAAGAGCAGGCACGGATTGTGCGGGTATTCCGCCGGAAGGACTTGCCAGTGTTCATTGTTGGATCCCTGAAGACTCTTAATATGCTCACTAGTCTTCCGGCCGAAGACGAGTCACTGGAGGACCCTTACTGCAAGTGTAGACGTAGAAGGTTTTTCTGGTACATAGAGTGGTTAGGCAGATGACTCAGGATGAGTGGGATCTGCTGGAGGCTGGCCTTAAGGGGTCAAGGAATATGGCGTGCCTCTATCCGCTGTCAGATCAGGACCGCAAGCTTTTTTGGCCCCTTAAGGTGGACCTGGTTGTTTCAGCAGTTACAAAGAAGACGTTGCTCCTGGTGGAAGGCAGTGCGGCGCTCAAGGACGTCCAAGGTAAGAAGTTGGGACACCTTGTTAAAGCAGGCCTTTGATATCAATGCCCTCTTGCTACAAGCCTCCATTTGCGGGGCCTAGCTGGCTAGAGCCTGCCTCCGCTGGTCGCAGCGGGTTCAACAAGGGGAGCCGGCAGCAGATAAGGCTGGGGAGCCAGATAAGTTGCCCCCGGCTCTAATCTGGCCGATATCCATGATGACCTCATTTGAGGGCTCTTGAAGAGCATGGCCTCGGTAGTAGTGGCTCACCACTATCTCTAGTTACATAACTGGGTGGTGGACAGTTCTTCCAAGGCCCGACTCAGCAAGCTTCCCTTTAGAGGGAAAATACTTTTTGGGTAAGACCTGGTCAAATTGGTCAAGGACCTGAGAGTCCAAAGACTGATGTCTGCCTGAGGATAAGCAGAAGCAGAGCCACGCCTCTCTTGCACCCCAGCGTCAGCCATGGGACTTCAGGCATTTTTGTTCAACATGCTTTACCCCCTTCCAGAAGGGAAGATTCTCCTCCAGAGGGCAAGGGTTTTGAGGATCAGGCAGAGGTTTTGCTGCCGCTTCGTCCTCGGGACTCAAAAAATCCCAATGAAGCGAGGGGGAGAGCCCCAGGTAGCGGTACAGCCCATGGGAGGTTGGCTGTGGGAATTCTACCTTGCCTGGGTCCAGATTACTTCTAACCATTGGGTGCTAGAGGTCCTTCGAAAGGGGTATGTTTATGTTTGTTTATTTGAATTTGATATACCGCTCAGACCAAAAGGTATTCTCAAACTTGCTCGACTGGTGGGCAACTCCTTTGTTCTGTCTTCCTGCAAGGTGTGAGCCAAAGCGGCAGCGGTAGGTGACACCTTAACGCGACTTTTGAAGCTCAGGGCCATGGTGCTGGTCCCCCGAGACCAATACGGCTGCAGTTGGTACTCCATTTACTTTGTAGTGCCAAAGAAGGAAGGCTCCTTCCGCCCGATCCTCGACCTCAAGTGAGTGAACCGCCACCTGTGGGTCCCGCATTTTCACATGGAAGTCTTGCGGTCTATCATAGTAGCAGTCAGAAAAGGGGAGTTCCTGATGTCTCTCGATTTAACGGAGGCATATCTGCACATCTCCATACAGCCGGAACACCAGCAGTTCCTCTAGTTTGTGGTACCAATGGGACATTTCCAATTTCATTGCCATTGCCATTGCCATTCGGTCTTGCAACGGCGCTGCAAACCTTCACCAAGGTCATGGTGGTGGTAGTAGTGGCAGCGCTCCGCAAGGAAGGTGTTCTGGTTCATCCGTACCTCTACGACTGGCTGATTCGAGCAAAGTCCAGGGACTAAAGTGAATGCACAACTGCTTGGGTGGTACAGTTCCTTCAAAGTCCAGATTGGGTGGTCAACATGGCCAAGAGCCATCTGGTTCTGTTTCAAGAACTGGAGTACCTGGGAGTGTGTTTCGACACACACACGGGGAGAATCATCCTGCCGGAACAGTGCGCACACAGGCTTCGAGAATTAATGCAACAGTTTCTGAGAAGTTCGGAACCAACAGCCTAGCATTATCTACAGGTCCTAGGGACCATGGCAACCACTCTCAAACTTGTACCATGGGCAAAGGCACACACATGTGGCCCCTGCAGAGGGCTTTGCTCACCTGCTCACCGGCAGCCAAGCATGCTCTCAAATGACTTTGCCCGGAGAATCTGGATGGCGGTATGCCCCTCGAGTCGCCACCGTGGGTTCTGCTGATGAGACGCCAGTCTGTCCGGATAGGGAGCCCATTGTGTAGGACACATTGCTAAGGGGCTCTGGAGTATGCGGGAGGCTTTTTGGTTGATCAGTAGGCTGGAAATGCAGGCGGTGGCCCTGGTGCTCCAGAGTTTCAAGCTATTGTTGCAGGGGAAGGTGGTAAGGGTCCTTTCGGTCAATGCAACCACAGTAGTCTACATTAACTGCCAGGGAGGCACAGGCAGCGCTGCCTTGGAGGAGGAATCTGAAAGGCTGCAAAGCTGGGTGGAAATTACCTCCAGGCATTGTCAGCAGTGCATGTGGTGGGAGTCGACAGTGTGACAGCAGACTGAGTTGAGTGTGCGTGGACCCCGGAGAATGGGTGCCCAACCAGGAGGTGTTCACCCAAGTAGCATGCCGCTGGGGCACCCCAGTCATGGATCTGACGGCAATGTTTGAGACCGTCAAAGCGAGCTGCTGCTTCAGCAGGTGAAGAGAGGATATCAGAGGGCCTAGATGCCCTAGTGCAGAAGTGGCCCGTGGAGGGCTTCTCTATGTATTCCCTCTGGGCTCTGATAAGGCCGAGTCATGCAGAAGATCGAAGCTCATCGGGTTTGGTAATTCTGATAGCTCTGGACTGGCCAAGGTGCCTGTGGTATGCCAGCCTGGTGCGGATTCTGGCGGATCGCCCATGGCGTCTTCTGGCTCGAGAGGATCTACTGATGCAGGGGCCGGTGCACATGCTGCAGATTGATTCTTGCTCACAGCATGGCCCTTGAGAGGGCGCAATTAAGGAAAAAAGGCTACTCTGCCCCGGTGATTTTGACCTTGCTAAAGGCAAGGAGAAGATCTACCTCTCTTGTCTATATTCAGGTCTGGTGCATCTTCGAGGTGTAGGGTGCAGACAGGCAGGCTCGGTTGTCCACGGTTTAGATTCCGGAGATCTTAGCGTTCTTGCAGGCCGGTTTTGATAAAGGCCTGGTGGCTAGTTCCTTAAGGGTACAGCTGGCGGCGATTTCCTGCTATTGCGGAAAGGTTCAGGGGGGTAGCGTTGGAGATGCACCCGGATATCGGATGATTCCTGAGGGCAGTGGCCCACCTGCGCCCATCATGGAGGTCAGTGGTGCCTTTGTGGGATCTCAATTTGGTATTAGAGGTGCTGGTGGGCGAGCCCTTTGAACCAGGCTTCTCTGAAGCATTTAACTCTCTCAAGGCGGTGTTTCTTGTAGCTATATGCTCGGCACGCAGGATTTCGGAGCTTCAGGCCTTGTCTTGCCAGGAGCTGTTTCTTTTTCTAGCGAGAAGATGGTCCTCCGACCAGTGCCATCCTTTTTGCCCAAGGTGGTCTTGGCATTTCATTTGAACCAATCCGTCTCCCTACCAGTCCTCGGGAACACACACAACCTCTCTGCCAGCCCGCGGTTCAGCCTTTTGGTTGTCCAGCATGTCCTGAGGCGTTATTTAAAGAGGACTGCGGCTTCCGCAAGTCAGATAGTCTATTCATGCTGTTTGGAAGACCGCACAGGGGGAGGCGGCAGCTAAGGTCTTTATTTCTAGATGGATCAGAGAGGCAATCATGTTGGCATATCTTGAAGGATAAGCTAGTGCCGGCAGGGTTGCGCGCTCATTCCACGAGAGCTCAGGTGGCCTCTTGGGCGGAGTGTAGTTTGGTGCCACTGATGGAAATTTGCAGGGTGGCAATATGGTCATCTCTTCATGCCTTTGCCAAGCACTACCGTCTGGACATCCAGGTGGCAGGCAATGCCTGCTTTGGATCGGTGGTACTTCAGGCCGGTTTGGTAGGCCCTCCTGTTAAATTTAACTGTTCCTCTTACATCCCAGAGGTGTGGGACTGGACTGGAGGGATGATAAGGAAGGTGAAATTAGACTTAACTGCTAATTGTTGTTCCTTGAGGAACTCTAGGCCGCGGTCACCGATAATAGGCACTCAAGGAGGGATCCGGAACTGGACTGAAGTGAGGTTTGTTCCTTGGCTAAGGAAGTGACTCGGTGGTCAAGAAATGTGGGGGAGGATGGTGTTGAAGGTAGACCGAAGGATTGTCTGCTTCACGCTCAGTACTGCATGCTGTCACCTTGCTGGGGCTACAGGTAAGCCTCTGCATTCTGAAGGGAGGGGGAATCTCTCTTCTCCAGTGAGGGGGGATGTTAAGATTTTTAGAATGTTTTGGTTTGATTCAAGTTTTACCACTTATTTGTTGCTCCTGTGAGTCTGTTGTCAATAGGTTACTGGAGCTTGTGGGCAATCCCTGCTGTATTAATACTGCTGTCATCAAAGGTTGACATGCTCAGTCTCCAAGCTTCTGGAAGAGGTACACTACCCAGAGGTGCGGGACTGGACTGGAGTTCCTCAAGGAACAACAATTAGCAGGTAAGTCTAATTTCACCATTGATGTTGTCGGTGGCTTTCCCTGTTGCCTGGATCATCTTTGACATTTCTCCTTGGTGATCCAAGCATCAGTGAAAGCACCTAATGCCATCAAAATACTGTCGGGGAGGGGAGGACGTGCTAGATGTTTAAGCTACCTCATATCCAGACGTAGAGATATTGGCACTAAGGCTGGTTGCAAAATCCTCTACGCGTTTCTCTTCATCGGGCGCAGCCAATATCTGCATACCAGTTTATTACATGCAGTTCATTTGCTTATAATTTAGACATTTAAATCCTCAGCGTTAAATATGTGCTAGTTTTTCCATTGCTGTTTACATACGCATCTGTCTCATTTTTATATTTGATGGTAGCAGCAAGTGTGCTTAAAGTGCCATTATCTGTGCTTAAAGGCCACGCCAGTTTTCTGTATAGGCCTGAAAGTTAGCATTCCAGCACATGCATACAAAATGTCAGTGTGACACAATCCAGCAATATTCTGCACAAATCTTCTGCTCCAGAATAATATTGGTATTTATAAACCGTGATTTTCTACACAGACATTCTGTGCAGAATATTGATGTTTGTGTCACAAACCATTTCAGCACATGTATGTAACCTTGTTCCAGTATACCTCCCCTGCCCTTTTTTCACACTCCCTTCATCAAAGCCAGAAAAATGTTGTGTGTGATACGATCAAGACACACAGGTATAAATTCCTCTGTCACTGACTGCAGGCCTATGAGCTTACCTTTAATGTCACCAGACCTTGCATTTAAATCCTAGTAATAAGCTTGGCCTTCTGCACACTTTTCTGCATCTGTACTGCACAGCTAATTTCTTTATTATCATACATTTAAATGGATTTAAATACAGTGAATGCTGCTGTTTGTGCTTCTGTTTGCACATTGATCGCACGGGTTAAATCCCTTCTTACATTCTGTGTCCACACTAGCACAGACCTCAGTGGGCCTAATGCACAAGGGTAGAAAATTCTGCTTGGAAGTTTCAGGTTTTTTTGGCCCCATTTCCGAGGACATATCAGGAGGTAATAGTGCCTTTGGCTGTGATTGAGGCACTAGCAGGATAGAAGGCAGATTGTAATGGGTGGGGAGAGAGGACTGCATCATAGTGGGAGGCTGCTGGAAGGAATATGTGCCAAATGCTCTTTGGCCCTGTCTAATTTAAAGTCCAGAAGGAATTTTTCAAAGTCTGCTGATATACATTTTTAGAATTTTGTCTCTTACAAGATACGCCCTTTTCATTTTCATATTTAAGTACAGTAGTACCTCTTCTACCTTTATGATGCCAGTTTGCCTACATGTCAGGTAAAATGTTTGCTGTTCTCCCAGGTCATCACTGGATCCCTTTTTTCTAGTCCTTGCTGTGGCCCAAAAAATCCAAGTCTTCAGTTCTGCATGATGCATTTTGGACCTTCACTAGATTTACTTATGGATTTCAAAATTGTAGGGTTATTTTATTTCCTCTAGATAAAATGAATTCTCCTGCTTGAGGGTGTCCTGCTGGTTACTAAGTGACTTTGCTTTGCTTGCCTGGTTGATGCACACCTCATTAATTGGCACAAGTGATACATTATTTGTTTTATTTTAAGGTTACAGTTATCAGCATATAGATATTGAGATTCAAAGGTTTTTCCTTTTTAAGCACAGCCGTTTAGATCTTTTATACAGGCAGCCTATTGGTTAGGTGACAGAACTGAAAGGATTCTTATCAAACCCAGTTTTGCCTCCACAATGTATGCTTTCAGTGCAGTTAATAAACCCTCTGAGTAAAGTGAGACATTGTTATAGCCGACTTAGCTGACCAAGGGCAAAAGGAAATTCAGCCATTAATTTTAATTTGATTTGCATGTTTGTTTGTTTTTTAAATCTACCTAAATAGGGATAATGAGTGTAGTATGTTTAGTACAATGCGTCCAGCAAAAAAAAAAAAAAGAGGAAACATGTCTATCTCCAGGAACAAGCAGGAATGAGTCTTCACATATGGGTACGTCGGTACCGACGGAGCCTGCACAGGAATGCTCCCCAGCATCCAATCAGAAAGCTTTTGGGAGCATCCCTCGCGCCTGCGCACTGACTTCCCGCCTTTTTCACCACTTCTCCTCAGTTTTCGTTTTTCCGTGGAGCCGGCAGGACGTCCTCCTGTCACCGCAGAAACCTTTTTCTTTAAATTCTTCATTTCCTGTTTTCTTGTGGTCGCGGCTGTTTTTCCCGCCGCCATCGGTACCGCCGGTGGTTTTTTCTTTTCTTTTTCTTAAATTCAGAGAGATTTTTCCCTCTGCTTCTGTCTTAACATTTTGGGCCTACAAGGCCTCTTCATCATGGAGCCTTCTTCTCCTAAGAAGTGCCTTCACTGTGGAAACAGTTTTCTTTTTAGACTCCAATAACTGGTGTCTAACCTGTTCGGGTCCTGACCCTTTTTCCCCTGAACCATCAGGCTGCAATACTGTGAGAAGACCTTCCCTCTTTCGAGTTTCCCTCGATACCGTTTTCACTCCGGCAGTGAAAGCACCGGTTTTTTCTTCTCTACAGGATCAGGTAACCCACAGTCTGTTAAGACTTGCCAATCCTTGAGTGGTAGGTCTCATGCCAAGCATGATGACGGCTCCGGCCTTGCCCTCAAGACCCCATTGGCATTAAAACCCCGGTGGGAGTCTTCGGGCTCCAAAGCATTTCAGGGGTTTCAGGTTGTTCCTGGGGCTCACCCCTCACAGAACATACCTGAGCCATGCTCGGTGGTGGTATCCGCTTCGAGCGGTATCGATACCCCGGCATCGGCACCGGTGTCGAGTGTTCCACTCTTCACCAGGGATCGTCATCTGGCGTCCTCGGTACCTTCGGGACCGATTGATATGACCCAGAGTGACTTTCCTGTATCGGCATCGCCGATACCACCACCGACGTCGGTGCCCTCTAGACATGCATCGATAGACTCGCTCCCTTCGATGCTGAGTCTGGAATCGATATCTAGTCTAGATGACTGGGTACTGACGCGTCTTGGAACCGACCCTTATCGTTTCCGGATACACAGAACTGAGGATATTCACCTTGAGCAGCCTCTGATGACTGCTTCGATGACATTACCGTCTCCGATTCCGCCTCAGCTGCCGGTATCTGTATCGATGTCGATTCCTGCAGTTACATCGGTACCATCGATCTTTTCTATGCCTAGTTTGGAATCAATACCTGGCATGGACGATGCAGTACTAACTGCCTCAAATCGTGACTGCCAGTATCACTATCCATCTAGTAGGGTTCTTTTTCTGCACCAGACCAGTACATCCTCTGGTGCTCAGGCTGCTTCTTCAACCTTAGCCTACCCAGGGATGGTTCCCATTGGAGATCCTTCTTTTCAGAAATTTCTCCTTGATATGGCAACCTTTCTTGCTATTCCTATCCCTGGCTGTGATCTTAACGAAGGCTCTCCTGCAGAAAAGGAAAATATAATGCTTCCTTTACATCATTCTTTGCAGGATCTTCTTCTAAGAATATGGGAATCACCTTTAAGAGTTCCCTCACCTTCTACAGCAACTAATGTTCTGTATCAGGTGCCCCCCTCTCCAGGGTTTCAAAAGACTCAACTTCCCCATCATTCCATTGTAGTGGAATCAGCAATGAGGAAAGTAAAAAGCAAGAAGAAGCATTCTTCTTATCCGCCAGGTCGTGCATCTAGAGCACTTGATGCCTTTGGACGTCAAACCTTCCAAACATCTATGCTGGCATCAAGAATTATTTCTTATATATTTTATATGAGTCTAACACTCCAGGAGGTCACAAAGAAATTATCTCTTTTGACTCCTTTTTTGTCAGAGCCTAAGGCTGCTGACTATTCCTTGCTTCTTAGTCATAGCCGGAATATCTCTTGGTTTCTTTCTCGTGCTTCTCTAGACTCTTGAGTCTGTTAGCAGATCCTCTGCTATTGCCATTGGAGCACGTCGTAGAGCCTGGCTCCAAGCTTCAGACTTGAGCAGATGGGCACAACACACACTGTGTAATTCTCCTTGTACTGGAGAAAATCTCTTCAATAAGGAGGCTTTACGTCAGGTTGCTCATTGCTCCACTGACTTCCCTGGTTCTGGAGACCATTCTAAGCCACCTTCTTACCCAGGAGGTAGGAAATGTCCTACCAAACCTTCTTTCCCTAAGAAAAGAAGGTTTCATTCTTCTCCTGCCCATCATCCAGATGTACCCAAGCAAGGGACACCTCGTCCTAGTCTGAAGTTTCCAAACTCTAGCCAGTCTGAGCATACCCAGCAACCATAGGTTCTGAAGGTTGCAATCTACAGTTAACTTCTTCCTAGCAGAAGTTTGTTCACTGTTTTTTCTTAAAGCTCTACACTGGGGTTTTCCTTTTTCAGTATGCTAAGCTGTCAGGATATTCTTGTCCATGGGTTACAGAATTCTCCTCTTCTTACTACCAAGAAGAGAAGTTACAACTATCCCATGATAGTTTCTGTCCCAACATGAACATTTTTTCCTTCAGCTGACTCGCCATATGGGTAAGTCACCCTCCAATTACCTATTTTCTCTACCCTCTCATCCAGGATTTCCCTGCTGAGTGGTACCATACTGAAAAGCTTCTCTAGCCTTTCATTCCAGTGTAGACTTTTTGTTTCCTTGAATACATTCTCAAGATAGCTCATCAGGCAGGGACAGGAATATCTCCTCTCCCTTTGTCTGTTTCTCTTTGTTTTGCACAGGAAGATTCTCTCTGCTGTCTTTTTCAGCTGCTGTGCATGCAGGAGTTCCAGTGATTGAACTACTGGTACTTTTCCACAAGTACCAGTCTATCTTCCACAATTTTTATCTAGCCTCAGTAGTGATTCCAAGCTAGTCCTCATCTATCTTGGATAATCCTACTCACTTTAGGCTTCTCACATTATCTTCTTTCTAGCCATCTCCTTTTCCTAGGATGTGGCAACACACCTGACTTCAGTCAGTTTTATCTCATAATTCTCCTGCACAATGCGCTCTGCAATTTTCAGAGAAGCTTTCTACTATGGGCCCTTGCACAGAGCATTGATCTTTGTCTCTGAGGGCTATTCTATGTAGTAGAAAAAAAGCTTATAAATCATTCCCATGACTGTGAGGGTTCTCCACACCCTCTTGTCTCCTGTTATAATTCAGAATATAAGCTTTTTCTGCGTGAATATCCAAGGCTATTAGTAACGCATGATACCCCTATGTCGATCCAGTGGGTCCTCCTGGTATCTTCTCTATGCGTTTCTACCCATCTACCATGTCAGAGTTCTAAAGGACTCCTGACTTGCTCTTTACAGACTGATATTATCCTCTGTTTTTCACGCAACCATCCTGGTTATTTTACTGGATTGCATTCCTGCATCCTCTTAGCCCATGGAAATAGATTCTCTATATATCTGTCAAGTGGGTTTCACCCTCTTGTTATTGGATGAATCTTTCCCCTTCACATTCCCCATGTGAATATTCTTATGGGGCTTAGTGGTAGACATGTATCTTCAGACTCATATTCATGTATGTATATATCTCCATATATGCATCTATATACATATGTCTGTAAGCTGTGTGTGCATAATTATGCCCCCATATATAGGGGGATATATACCTATATATATCTGTTGGGAGGCCTTTTATAGGTCAATATGTATTACATACTATCTCCCTAACTGTCTATGCTATAAAACGTTTTACCACCTTAGAGGTTCCAGACAGTGGGCTTCCATATTTTCATACTGTTCCTCAGTATGTGGGGGCTCTTATGCACACAACCATTGCTGTGGTGCTAACAGCTTCCACTTTGCCCTAAGTCTCCCTATCCTTGAAGCGTCAGGCTTCAATATCTTTCCTATCTCTCACCAGCTAGGAAAGACAGTGTACATCTTCATTACTTCTGAGTACACATCTGTTCTCCTTGGGAATACGGGCTTCTTTCCATACCCCTCCTTCCCTCTAGGACTGGGCTAGTTGTCCAAATCGGTCAGTCTTCTTCTTTTAGTCCTCAATGTTAATGACTCTGTACCTAAAAGAATTTTCAGCTTTTCCCATAAAGCTTTCCGTTGAAGACCTGCCGTTCTTATCCTGCCCCAGTTGACACTTGGGTCTCCTGCTAATTCCAGGTTTGGACCTTCATCCTCACTGCTGTGAGGTCACCTTGAGGATTCCACTACTGCATATCCAGTAGACTCCATCCCGCTCTCTACTTCCTACAATCCAGTAGGTAAGCTCCATATTATAATTGTTCATTAAATAATTTTAATGATACTTATACATACCAAGGACTCCTCTTCTGTAGTCCTTAGGTTCGCTGTTTTTCCTTACAGCTCCTCTCTCTCAACTCCTACCCTCCATCCCTCATGGGATGCCGGAGATTCCTGTGTGGAAAATGCACTCCTGATCCAGGGACACGCATTTTATGGGATCGCCCCCTGGCATCTATAGCTAGGGAGTCCCCATATGTGAAGACTCATTCCTCCTTGTTCCTGGAGATAGCACAGTTACTTACCTGTAACAGGTGATCTCTGGGAACAGCAGGAATAAGTCTTCACAACCCACCCACTTCCCCTAGGAGTTGTATCTATCTATCTATCTTCCTTTCCTCTTTCTGTCCTTTGTCTCAGCTATGAAACTCAACTGAGGAGAAGAAGTGGAAAAGGCGGGAAGTCAGTGCGCAGGCGCGAGGGATGCTCCCAAAAGCTTTCTGATTGGATGTTGGGGAGCATTCCCGTGCAGGCTCCGTCGGTACCGACGTACCCATATGTGAAGACTTATTCCTGCTGTTCCCAGGTAAGTAACTGTGCTTTCCAGTTCGTCCTGCTAGACCAGTCCAGATGAGTGGTTTATGTCCCCCTGCCAGCAGAGATGGAGACGGGGAATAAACTAGAAACTTCCAATGACTATATCATTGCTACTTGAGCTGGTGTAGCTAGGGGAATACTTCTGTGTTTCCAGCAGATGGTGGGTGCAAAATAATGCAGCTGTGTTTTGGAAGTGGATTTGCTCTTGGACAGAGACACTATAGACCCAATGGATCTTGACAGCGGATGCCTCCAAAGCGTATCTTATGGTATACCCTGCTGGAGTTTCTCATGAAGGAGGGGAAAAAGAGCTGTCCTCCCCATCAGCAATCCTGACCCGTTAAGAGCCCAAGACTGTCAGGTCAAGACCCTGTCTTCACACAGCCTTCAGCTTCCCGGTCCCCCAGAGCAGCCTACAGACAGAAGCAAGAAGGAAGGTATCGGAGAGAGCGAGCTCAGCCCAGCATTTTCTGTAGTCCTGGGTTCCTCTGGGTTAAGTACAGTCTTTGACTTATTTCTAGTTGCTGTTGCAGTCACAGCCATGGGGGGTGGCTTGTCATCGGGTCCGTCAAATACGTGTTTAAGTGCTGAGTTTCTCTGCTTTCTTCCAGTGCACATTTACTTATGGCCACACATGTAAAAGTTGTGCTGCAATGTGCAGACTTCCTTGTGGAGGTTTTACACATGTAAATTGCACAGCAGACATCCACATGCAAAGTTACATGTGCAAGTTTGGCAATGCTGCTGTTCGCAACATGTATAAAGAGTCACATGTTAGACCATAAGAAGTGCTGTCTGGTCTGTGGCAAATGTCAAGTCGGGCCAGTGGGCCCCCTCTGTGAGCACAGCACAAAGTGCCCTGGGGAACAGTTGAAGGTGGTTCCCGCAAATAAGAGCGCACCTCATCCTCTGGGTTCTGAGCCCTGGGAAAGCTGTCATGGAGGCCTTGGTCATGACCTCGCACGGTTCTGCTTCCTCATATAGATTTGGGGAATGAGAAACAGGTGTCTGGAGAAGAGGACACAGCCAAATGGCCTGATGCCTGCTGGTTTTTGAACCTTTATTGATGGATTTCTTTTCCTTCTTTCAGCAAGCACGGCCTTTCTTGTGGAGCAATGGGAATCGGGTTCATGCTCCTCATCAAAGAGTAGCCGATCCCAAGTCTAAAATGTGCCTAGGAAGCGTCCTCTTTGGCAGGAGGTGTCTGGCGATTCATAGCTCTCCCAGGAACTCAAGTTGGTCATTTTAAGAGAGAAACCCAGACTGGAAGAAGTTTTCATTGGAGGAAGAGCAGGAAGATGCCCTCATTGTCCGGCTATTCAGGAGGGATGAATTGGCGACCCTGACTTCAGTTGGCCTCCTTCCTACAGCTGTCGGATGTTCCTGCTGGCAGCAAGGAACCTAGGGGACACCCCATCCTGCAGGGAGTTTGTAGATCTACTAAGGCCTTTTCATTTCCTCGGATCCTGAGGAGCATGATCTCTGCGGTGTGGAACTTGCCCGATGCCCCAGTGAAATGGCCTCAGAATTATGAGTAAGCTGTATGCTCTTCCTCATTTGGACTTGGATAAGTGGCTATTTTCTGCAGGTAGACTCTCATTTTGCGGTTGTCACATGGTGTACTACTATCCCGGTAGAGGGTGGAGCCACCCGAAGAGATCCATTGGATCATAAGGTAGAGCCATTGCTCAGGTCTGCTTTCTCAGCCTCTGCCTTTGTCCTCCAGCCAGTGATTTTTGGAGGCTTGATGGCTCAGGTCCTTCAGTGGGTGCAGTTAATCCCAGAGGATGATGCTTTGGCTGGGATGGACTTGGAAGAGACCTATGTGGCCGATACCATGTATGATCCTATCCAATTAGCAATTAAGGACATAAAAACATAGGCCATGTGGTCTTTTCAAGCCATCCTATTTCTATCTAGTCTGCCCCTCCATATCAACTAAAATAGTCCCCTTTTTTCCTTTAGAGATCTTCTTTGTTTGTCCCATGCTTTTTTGAATTCAGATGAGTGGAGGAGTAGCCTAGTGGTTAGAACACTGGCTTGGTAACCAAGCAACCAGGGTTCGATTTCTCACTAGCACTCCTTGTGGCCTTGGGCAAGTCACTTAACCCTCCATTGCCTCGGAAGAAAGGCCTGGCAATCTACGTCTGGTGACACTGCCAAGAAAACCCAGGAGCTTCTGGGTCGCCAGGAGTCAGGACTGACTGGAAGGCATGCATTGCATTTTACTGTCCGCTGACATGACATTTGCCACAGTGGTGAGAAGCGTGGCTATGGCTTCAGCACTGGGTGGAGGACATGGTTTCTAAGTCCCATTTTTGCCCAAGCTTGCCTTTAGGGGACAGCTCATCTTTGGCCTCAAACTCGTAAAGGACTTGGTGAATTCCAAGCCCCAGTGCCTCCTGGAAGATATGCCTAGGAGTTCCTGGAGGCATGCGCCTTTGTCTACTGCCATGATCTTCCTTGATATATCTGCAGCGTTCGACACCATCTCCCACAACATCCTCATACACAGACTACGGACTGTTGGGATCAAAGACACAGTACTAAAGTGGTTCCAATCCTACCTAACAGACAACAATTAATCCGTACCAGCACTTTGACCTCCCCCCCATTCCAGCAACACCAAGGAGTGCCCAAGGATCCACACTATCAGCCATGCTCTTCAACATTTACCTCCAACCACTCTGCTCAGTCATACGCACTCACAACATCAGCTTCCACATATATGCTGATGATATCATGCTCTACGCCCCCATAACAACTACAAACCCAACAAACACCCATCTATCAGCATGCTTCTCCGAGGTGTCCGACTGGTTGCAAGCAAACAACCTATCCATCAACATAAAGAAAACTGAAGCCCTCATAGTGACAAAAGACCCTGACTTCACACCACCTACGCACCTCAACATAGGAACCACAAGCATTCAAATACAACCACAAATAAGATATCTGGGCATTATTATTGACCAAGCCCTCACCCTAAAACAACAAATCACTAAAACCTCCGGAACTATATTCCATAAGGCAAGGACAGTGCAACGTCTCAGACACCTTCTAGAACATCAAGACTTCTGAACAGTGATGCAAGCCACGACACTCCCACACCTGGACTACTGCAACATAATCTACCATGGCCTTCCAGCCTCACAGACCAACCCCCTCCGAACAGCATTGAACACCACAGCAAGAATCATCCAGAGAGCAAAGAAAACCGACCACATCACCCCAATTCTCAAAGACCTTCACATACATCCCCTGGAAGCAAGGACTAAATACAAAGCCATCCTATTCACCCACAAAGCCATCCATCAAACACAGAACACCCAGCTTCGCACCCTACTGTCTCGCCCAGCCCACGGCAGAACTACCAGACAAGCCACCAGCAATTCCCTTACAGTCCCCCACAAAAGAACTAAATGCTCACAACGGACCTGCAACCGAGCCTTTGAACTTTATGCTCCATCCTTATGGAATTCCCTACCAAGCTGCCTCAGAAACAATGCCGACCTACTATCCTTCAGAAAACAGCTAAACATCCTTTTCCAGGAATACTTCATCACGACTCCCACCAAAAAGCGCACTAACCACTGATCTCGCCCACCATGAACCTCTGAATCAAAGCTATCTATCCTGTCTATGTACAAAGTCTGTCCCATGTCCAAAGTCTGTCCTATGTCAAAATCATCAATGTTGCCCCCTCGGTGATGGCCCCGCCCTATACTTAATTTCCCCACCCCTCTACGTAACGCCGCTTTGACCCGGTGAAAAGCGGGATATAAATACAGCTAAATAAATAAATAAATAAATAAATACTGCTTCTCCTCCATGTTTTTCTCATACCCAGTTTCAGGACTCCAGGATTCTTGGGACTGCTGGCCAGGGAAGTCTGCCTTGAATTTTCCAGCTCTTGAGCCAGGTCTCGGTCCTTTTGTGGTGCCTGTAGGCCTAGTCACTCTTCCTTCTCAAAGGTCAGCCTCTCTCCCATTCTCATAATGTCAGGCTGAGGGTCCATTCTGAGGTGCCTTCAGTAGGTGGCTCTCTGCGTCTGACTCACCTGGAATGCATCTGGATTACTTCAGATGGTTGGATGCTCAACATTGTTCAGCACAGCTATGTCCTGGAGTGCAAGGAACCTATTTTAGATACCTTTGTGGTTCTCACACCAAAAAGTTGTGATTCAGACCAATATGGAGAAGCTGGTGTGCCTCCAGGTTCCCTCCTCCCTATCCAAAGAGGCAGCGGAAGGTACTCCATCTATTTTGTGTCAAAAGGATGGTACCTTTAAGCCATTTCTGATCTAAAAGGTGTCGGTGCCATCTTGAAGGTCTCTTGATTCCAGATGGAAATTCTGAGGTTAGTTATTCAAGAAGTTCAAAGTGGAGAGTGGCGTATGTCCCCGGATGTGGTAGAAGTATACTTTCACATTCCCATTTGGGAGGATCAGCAAAGTTTTCTCCATGGACAAGCAATCTGAATCAGCCACGGCTAGGTGTGCCATCTTCAGGGACTGGATTAGCTCTCCTTTAGCTCAGAGGAAACCCCCCCCTTTTTTTTTTTTCTTTTAAATTCCTCTGAGCCTATTCTGTTCTGTCCCTGCCCTTCCTTCCTCAGTTTTTTCCATCCGCCTTCCAGGACGGACAGACATCTAGCTCTCCCACACTTTCCAAACTGAAACAAACCAAGAAACAGAATAGCGAGGAAAAAAATCGCTCACCGAGGATGGAGAAAGGAACATCAAAGAAGTGTTTTGGCTGCGGCAGGAAATTTTGGCTGCACTGATCGGGACCATTGCCAGACATGCTTGCCCCTGGACCACCATGTATGTGCATGCCTGCTCTCATGGCAAAGAGCACGAGGGCACCTGCAGGAAACCACCAGCAAGACCCTCCTCCCCCCGAGAAACAGGAGCAAAAGGAGAAATGGGCTGACTGCCCAGATCTCCCACCAGCGGACTGAGACTGTCGACTGTGCTAATGGGGGATGGGCAGAGCCCTCAGCAGTCCCAGCAATCCCCAAATCAGCTCCTGGACAGGTAAATCTGATTTCTGGAGCCCCGATACCAGGATACTCCCCCCCCCTTTCTTCAGCTGCCTTTATCCCCAACAACCTGCATATTTCTGGGCCCCCCAAATGCTACCCTGCTGCACCAGCTCTGGTGGACTGTACCCCCTTGCCACCTCTGCAGGCCCCATATGCAGCATCCCTTGAATTCCAGCCATGCCCAGACTCCCTGCACCCTCCCCGCAAGGTAGGACACCTTGGCTCGACCCCCCCCCCCCCCAATGCCTAAAGCTTGGGCGCAGGGAATTTCCATGCTGAAAACACGATCCAAAAATCTATGAATGCTGGCACCATGATCCCCATAGGTATCGATGTCATAGCTCCTCCTCACAATGTTACAAACATGACTCCGCTCTGGGGGCCGGCACTTCAGCAGAAGGGAAGCCTACAGCTCCTCTCCCTCCCTGGGAAACTTGCCGCAAACGACATAAAGCAGAGCCTCCTGCACGGGTACAGGAGGCTGGAGCAGCACCTCTCTCAACAGCACAGCAAGGGGTCCTGATGGAGCTCTGGGGTAAGTTCCTAGCCCAGCAGCTCCTGATCACACTACCACAGATGCAGATCCCGACTCCTGCTCTAGCAGACACCTCCATCAGTGTCACCCCGTTCCTGCCAGTGAATGCTCATGACAACCTTTCTCCACCAGAGTCCCTGCTCCCGGATGAGGAGGACGAGATATGGGACTCTGACACCTTCTGGACCTCAGGGGATGACAGCCAGGCTCAGTCCCTTCTGCATGGTGCACACCTGGCCACCTGGCATCCCCTCAGACAACACACCACCACCACAGACTCCTGTCTCCCCCCCCCCCGAGGACCTCATATATCATAATTTCTGCAGAAGCTCTCAATGAGCCTCAGACGATCACAAAGAGGTGTCCCCATTCCCACAGAATGAAGTCCTCAGGATCCTAAAATACCTAGACTTCCCCCAAGACCTTTGTGGCCATGCCAGTACACCAGGTACTACTAGACTGTAGGGACAAGGTGTGGCAGATCCCTGCGCTGGCTCCAACCGTCACTAAGAGACTGGAACTCAAGTACCACGTATAGCCTATGCCCAAATTTGAAGCGGCACAGCTACCACACCAGTCTATTGTTGTGGAATCCTCTCTGAAGAGAGCAAAAAACCTCCAGCCACACTCCAACACACCAGGAAAAGACCAAAAGCTCCTCAACGGGGTCAGGAAAAAGGTGTTTTTGGGTGCCATGCTGAACGCATGGATCGCCTTGCACCAATTCCAAATTGTCACCTATCTCAACAACCTGCTGGAGTGGAGGAGTGGCCTAGTGGTTGGGGCAAGGTACTTCAGGCCGGAAGGTCGGAGGTTCAAATCCCACTAGAGGACAGCAACCTTGGGCCGGAAGGACTGGGGTTTCTAGTCCCACAGGTGCTCCTTGTGGTCTTGGGCAAGCCACTTAACTAATTTACAGGGAACATGGGCTATGGAGGGTTATCTCCAAGTTATAATGCCCTGTTCAATGTAATTTCAGTTTGTTCAATGTAAACCGCACTGATGCAGAATAGCGCGGTATATAAGAGAATGTAAATAAATAAAATAAATAAATAAATAAGGCAAAGAACACTGATTTCCCTGCCCCCAGAAACCAAAGAGCTCCTGACACTCATCTTGCATGACATGACTGACTGCGGCAAGCACCTGATAAGAGCGGCCTTTGTACATAGCATAGCATGGCATGGCTCAAGGCCTCCGGACTAAGAGTCGACATCCATGAGAGGATAACCAGTGCGCCCTGCTCAGGGGACAGCCTTTTTGGCAGCAAAGTAAAAGAAAAAGTGGATGGCATCAAAGATGACTGCACAAGACTACAAAATCTCTCAGATGGACTGAACCGTCAGATGCCTTCAAAACCATACGGCAGCCAAAAAACCCACTAACCACACAAGTACAACAATTCCCACAGCTGCAGCCAAACAATCAGCACAAATCTTGCCAACGAGAGAGAGAGCTACAGAAGGTCCAACCCCTCTCTTTGACCAGGACCTGCCAGGGGTTTTGACCATCACACCTTGTGGGACGTGCCCGTGGGGGGGTTGTAACTTGCTCTTTGCAGAGGCATGGGTGGACATTTTAGACCGACCGCTGAGTTATCAAAATTATCCGCTGGGGCTTCCACATCTGCTTCAGAGAACAAATCCCCAAGACCCTCCTCCCTCCAACACAAGATGACAGTGAGGGGCACACCCCACCTTTTCGAGGAGACACGCAGCTGACTTTGGATAGGAACCACACCCGCAAGACCCTCAGCTGGTGGTGAGCACAGGCAAATCTGCACAAAGGCAAGCTGCTCAGGGCACTCATAAATCAGATCACCTTAACCACAGATTTTTTTATTTTGAAACAATTTCTATACTGCAATTTCCAAGGATCAATTGCGGTTTTTAATTAACGTTTTGGAGAGTGCATGAACATTTGCATTCTCCAGATACATGGAACAGAGGAAAACTATGTACAAGAATTGATTTCAGTGCGTTGCATGTTTAACAATCTCAAATTAAACTATTTACAATTCAGATGTAGAGCGGAGTGTTATGGCTTAGAGGTGGGAGTGGACAGGGGAGATACTAGTGTGTCTTGAGTGCCAAAGTGGAAGATAAACGGATGTGTTTTGAGGTTCTTTCTGAAGGTTTGTAAATCACTGATCTCTGAGGTGGTCAGGGAGGGTGTTCCAGAGGTACGGGGCCACGTGAGAGAAGGCCTTGTTGCTAGTTATTTGTCTGGCTTTCCTAAAATCAATTGGAGTCATCAGTTTGTTTCTGTTTCCCTTGTGCTGGTTGCGATGATTATTTTCTTTGGTGATAAGTGTGGATAGGTACGATGGGGAAATGTGGTTAATTTGAAAGTGGTGACATGGATTTTGTATCTTATACGACTTTGTATTGGTAGCCAGAGGAGTGCCTGGAGTGTTGGTGTGATGTGTTCGGTGGGGTTGGTGTTCATGACTATTCTTGCTGCAACACTTTGAACTAGTTGGAGGCGTTTTAAGTCTTGTTTTGTGATGCCTTGCAGGATAGAATTTGCAAAATCGAGGTGTGGTGTTATCATTGCTTGTATAACTGATCTAGGTCATGAGGGTGAAGAAGAGGGCGGAGTTGTTTTAGAAGTTTGCATTTATAGAATATCTTTTTGGTTGTTTGCGTTATGTGGGCTGTAAAGTTAGGGGAGCGGTCGATGATTACCCCTAAGTATTTAACTTCATTATTAACCAAAATGTTAAAATCATTGATTCTAACCGTTGATGGGGGGGGGGGGGAGGTTTTGACTTCTTGTTACAAACATAGCATCAGTTTTTGTGAAATTGATGTAAAGGTTGTGATTCTCTAGCCATTTTATGATTTCCGAAAGGCAGTCAGCAAGTAATTGGGTTGGTGGGTTTAAATTGTCCCATGGTAGATATAGCATTATATCATCCGTGTAAATATGATGATTTATGCAGAATCTTTTAAAGATGGAACATATGGGTTGGATATAAATGTTAAGAGTAGGGCAGAAAGGGCAGAGCCTTGGGGAAGACCTTGTTGTTGTTTATAGGTATCAGAGATTTGGTGTTCAATCCTGTCTGTGTTCTATTAGATAAGTATGAAGAGAACCATTTAAGGACATTGTCTTTGATCCCTGTTTGCTTAAGCATATTTAGAATTCTTTGGTGGTTAACGCTGTCAAATGCTGCAGTGATGTCAAGGAAAATGAGCAAAAATGCATGTTTTGTATTGTTAATGCCTCTTGCCAAGGGTGTCAGGACATTGAGTAGGGTTTCCACCCCATGGAATGGGCGAAAACCCATATTGCTGTTCGTCCAATTGGGTGGATGTATCTATATGGTCCTGTAGCTGAATTTGAACAGTTTTCTCCAGGACCTTTGATAAGAGCGGGAGGCTTGAGATGGCCTGTATGACGTGGGGGTTTTTAAGTCAGTGGCTTTGTTTTTTTAGAATTGGTCTGATTTAAGCGTGTTTCGGTGTGGTTGGTAGGTACCCGTTTGTAAGTGAAAGGTTGATGATGGAAGTGATAAATGAGGCTAGCTCGGCAAAGGAGGCTTTTATCCAGCCTACTGGGCATGGACTAGATGGGATGTAGTGGTGTTTAATTTTGAAAAGATGATTTTGAGTACATCTCTGGATGGATGGTAGAAAGTGGTACAAGGTGTAATGTGGGAAGGGCACTCTGTAGTGTTATCAGTTTCAGGGAGTGTCTTGTGCTTTAATTTGTCCCTATAATAGTTAGCTAGGGTCTGAGGCGCTATTACGTTGTCGTGATTGATTTTGTTTGCATTATTTTTTGTTAAAGATTGCATAATCCCCAAAAATTCTCTTGGGCGGTTTAATGATTTATTTAACAGGTTGGTGTAGTAATTTTTCTTAGCTGTGCTAATACTCTCTCTGTATCTTAGGTTATTTAGGTAGCTCAATACGAGATGTTAGCATGGCTGCAGCAAAATAACATGACAATCAACCACAAGAAAACTGAAGTGATGTTTATATCAAGTAAACCCAATTTTGAACCTCCTCCGACAATCACCCTCTGTAACAACACGTACAACACAAAGAATGCGATCAGATACCTGGGAGTCACACTCGACAGCAAGCTAAAGATGGAAAAACACCTGCGCAAAACAAACAAGGCCATTGTCCACAAACTTAGAGTCATACAACCCCTGCGGAACTTAATCGAACCCTGTGATTTTCGGTCTGTTGCGCAAGCACTCATTATGCCTCACCTAGACTACTGCAACGCCATCCTGCAGGGTCTGCCAAAGAAAGCTCTAAATATCCTGCAAATGGCCCAAAATGTGGCGGCAAGGATCATCATGCGAGCAAGCATTGCTGAACACATTACACCTGTATTGATCGAGCTACATTGGCTACCCATTGCTGCCAGGATACAATATAAAACATTGGTAACCACGTTCAAACTCATACACAACCTAGCGCCATCATTCCTTTCAACCCTTGTCAGCACGCAACCAACCAACAGAGACAGGAGAACTATCAACACAGGCACACTACAAGTTCCTAATAATATCAGATCAGTAAAAGCCAGTACTAGCCGCAGAGCATTCTCATTCTCTGCCCCAACCATCTGGAATCGACTACCATACGAACTACGAACAATTAAAGACATTAATGCTTTCAGGAAGAAAGTAAAAACCCATCTTTTCCAATGTCACTACAACCAGATGTAAATCACAGCGGACCACCACATAAAACAAACGAAACATTAATCTGATATGTAGAAATATTCTCTGTAAATATGTAAAAGTGTAAATATGTAAAGCCTAGCCATTAAGTCCTTAATTCTGTGTGATGTGCCATACCCTCTAATCTATGTGTATTTTTGCCCAAATTTTCTGTCTTGATTTGACAAACTCCCAAATTTGTAATCAAACCGCTACTGATTGCTGGAAGTAGCGGTATATAAGTGTATACTAAATAAATAAATAAATAAATTGATTGGTGGTCTTTAGTCTTTGATTTTCTCCATTTGCGCTCGGCTTTGCACAATTCTGCTCTTATTTGTTTAATTTCTGGATGGAACATAGTAACATAGTAAATGACGGCAGATAAAGACCAGCATGGTCCATCTAGTCTGCCCAGCACGATGGCAAGAGTAATGCCTCTCCGTGCAGGCTACCCCTCCCCACGTCCCTGTTTAGGGGTGAACCCACCACTCCATGCAGGACACTCCTATTTGTTGAGAAATTAGATGGTTCAGTTTATTGTGATTTTATCCTTTTGCTTTAAAGGGATCCACTGTGTCTGTCCCATGCCATTTTGAATTCCGTCACCGTGTTTGCCCCCACCACTTCCATCGGGAGGGCATTCCAAGCATCCACCACCCTTTCTGTGAAAGTATTTCCTGACATTGCCTTTCAATTTACCACCTTGCAGCTTCCTGTTATGCCCTCTAGTTTTACAGCTTCCCCATCTTTGGAAGAGGTTTGTTTGTTCATTATTTCCCTTTAAGTATTTAAAGGTCTGAATCATATCTCCCCTGTCCCTCTCCTCCAAAGTGTCTTCTCATTCTGTCGTGATTGTCCTATAGAGTGTGGGGTGAATTTGATATTGCAGCATTTGAAATTCTTGGTGTTCCAATTTGATATGGCGTCAAGATTTGAGGGGTTTTGTATTAGATGCTGAGTTGTTTGGCTCAGGAATTCTTTGTTGAATTTTTTAAAATCTGTTAGTGTCGCAGGAGTGTAGATCTAGATTGAGTGGTGTAATGAGAAGGGAGTAGGAGTTTTATCAGATGGTGATCAGACCAGGGAATAGGTCGAATTTCTAGCATGGAAGTGTCGTGTGCAGCTTTAAGGTGAGTGGGGAGGAAAACTAGGTATAGAGAATTCCCTTTGCGGTGAGTACTTTTGTTGATGATTTGAGTGTAATCCATGGTGTTTAGGAAGGTCTCTATGTGGGTCTGAGACAGGGAGGGTATGTTAAAGTCACCAAGTAGAATTTAGAGGTTTAGATTCAGTTGTGTTACCGAGGGGTTCAATTATTGTCTAGATTATCAGGTTTTGAGTCGGGTGGTCTGTAAATTAAACCTATGTGCTATTGTTTTGTGCTAATGGTTAAGATATCCATGTTGTCTATATTATCAGAGTTAGTGATGCTTTAAGGAAATCTTTTGCGATAAGGACCCCTCCTCCTTTTTTTTTTTTTTAAATTTTGTTTATGCATTTTTACATTGAATCAAGCATAACACTTGTACAGTAACAACCCTGATAATACAGTAAGCACAGGAAATATAACTACCACAGCAAATTTAAACAGGATTAAACACCCTCCTCCTTTTTTAGATCTGTGGGTATGAAAAATTTCATATTCCGGGGTCTTTAATTGATTATGACTGAATCTGTTTCATTTAGCCATGTCTCAGTAATACATAAAATGTCAGGGTTGTAATCTGAAAGTAGGTCCTGAAAGATCGGTAATTTCCTTTTCATCTCTCCAGGCCAGTCCAGAACATCAGGGTAGTCAGCCTCCTCCAGCAGCTGAGGACTGAAAAACCATAGAGTCTTAACACTCCTCTATATGACTCCTCTTAACGCTCCTGGCTCAGTCTTTCAGTCCTCAGCAGCTAGGACGGACCATAGTTGGTTAGGCTCCCGGGAAAGAGTTAGATAAATAAATTGGATACAGAGTGGAAGATAAAAAGTGCTCTTACCTGATTGAAATAACTGCGAATCGGCAAGGGGCTGGATTGCCCTTGCAGGGTAAATTGCCCAGATCAGGGCTATTTTGCCTTCAGGAGTAAGGCTGATTCGAAGGGACAGCAGAGGCAGAGCCTGCCTCATGGAAGGAGTGCAGCCGGCTCCGCTGTCGAGTGTGTCTAGGAGCCCCAGAACCCATCTCCAGGCAATCCGATCAGCGCTGCTAGCAGCGGACAGCTGATTGAAGCCACCGGCAAAGCCCCGAGGTAAGGGATCCTCCTAGGCTGCTTCCGTTGGCTGCGGTAGCGGCATGGGAGCTGGTCGGCGGAGGGGGGAGATCCGTCTTGCGTCTTGCACGACAGATACAGTGTGGGGGCTGCCGGGGACTGTTTTGCGCCGGGGGGTGCAGGTCCGATGTGAGGCACTTTGGGAATAGCGAGTGGTGCAATTAATGGAGGGGAAATCTACCTCCGGAGATGGCGTGGGTTTGGAGAGCGCGAAAAAGAGGGGAACGGCGGCCATCTTGCAGGCACCGTCCGCTTCGCCCGTGCATAGCAAAAAGCAGGCTAAGACAAAAAATAAGGCCAAGAAACCGGCGGCAACGCAGTCTGCGCTGCAGCCAGAATCCGGTGAACAGTTGCCAAATTTAGAAACGCTATTTTCTGCTGAATTTATATTGGCTATGCATAAAGCATACTGCATAAAGAAGGGGCAGGGCCGGAGTCAGAGTCCATCTCCGGACCTTCCAATGGTTTCAGAGCCAGGAGAAAAAGCGCGGGAGGATCCCGGAGAAGGGGGTTCTCGCAAGGGAGCAGGACTTGAGGCCGGGTCCGACTGGTTCACTCCACAAGCGCAGCAGGCCCCGGAGTTCAGTAGGGCAGAAGAGGGAGAGCTTCTGTCAGATTTCGGTAAGGATTGCTGGACAATGGAACTGGAGGAAGGAGAGATTCCTTCGGAAGAGGATCCTAATATGTTTAGAGTCTTCCGTAGGGAGGAATTGGGAGCGCTTATCGCTCACTCGCTAGCCGCACTGAACATTCCCTTAGCGGCCTCTCAGGAGGAACCGCAGGAAGATCCTCTGCTCCAGGGGTTTAAGGTGGAGCAAGCCTGTTTTCCGGTCCATAGGGTCATCAAGCAAATGAT
Organism: Ichthyophis bannanicus; assembly: GCA_033557465.1. NCBI lineage: Eukaryota > Metazoa > Chordata > Amphibia > Gymnophiona > Ichthyophiidae > Ichthyophis > Ichthyophis bannanicus. The sequence goes on from CM066036.1 coordinate 147,416,432, forward strand.
AGATTCCCATTGGGAATGTCCGGAGGCTACCCTGCACGGCGGATGCTCTATGGGGCGACTCTATCCAATTTCACAGGAGGAGAAGGAGCTGATGAAAATGCCTAAGGTAGATGCACTAGTCTCGGCAGTGACGAAAAAGACCACTATCCCGGTGGAGGGGAGTGCGGCCTTGAAAGATGTGCAGGACCGGAAGCTGGAGACTATTTTGAGACAAGCATTTGAAGCTACGGCTTTGGCCTTACAGGCTTTTATTTGTGGGTCTTATGTGTCTAGGGCCACAATACGATGGCTCCAGTGGGAGGAATCTGCCGAGGGGTCAATTCTCCCATAGCGGAAAGGGCGAAACTGGAGTCAGTGTCGGCTTACCTGGCCGATTCATTCTATGACTTGGTCCGGATTTCCGCAAAGTCCATGGCCTCCCTGATAGCGGCCAGGAGGTTTCTTTGGCTGCGAAATTGGGCGGCGGACGCTTCATCTAAGGCTCGGTTGAGCAAGCTCCCATACAAAGGTAAACTGCTCTTTGGGGAGGCACTGGAGAAAATTAAGGACCTGGGGGATTCAAAGGGAGGCAGGCTCCCGGAAGATAGACCCAAGGGTCCGAAGTTGAGTGGGCTGCAAAGAGGGCAGCAGAGAGATTTTCGTAGATTTAGAGCGCCTCGTTACGGTCCATATCAGCAAGGTAGAGCGATGGCTAGAGGACAGCCCGTTCGGGGGTTTGGTAGGGGTTACTTCAATTCCTTACAAACTCCGCCAAAAAAGTCGCAGTGAAGTCAGGTCAGTCCAGGCGGAGATTCCGGTAGGGGGTCGACTATGGGAGTTCCTCTCTGCCTGGACTGCCATAACTACAGACCAGTGGGTGCTTGAGGTGGTCCGCGAGGGTTATGCGCTGGAGTTTTGCAGACCTCTAGCGGAGGCTTTCGTGGTGTTGCCTTGCAACGCACTGGGGAAAAAGGCCGTGGAGGAGACTCTGCAGCGATTGCCTTGCAAGCAGTGGTTCCCGTGTCGCTCGCCCAGTACAGATTAGGTCGATACTCCATATATTTTGTGGTCCCAAAAAAGGAGGGATCCTTCCGGCTCATTCTCGATCTCAAACACGTGAACGGCAGTTTGACGGTACCGTATTTTCGGATGGAGACCTTGCGGTCCATAATTTTGGCAGTGCGGCCGGGGGAGCTCCTGTCTTCAATAGATCTTACCGAAGCGTACTTGCACATCCCTATCAGGCTGGAGCACCAAAGGTTCCTGCGTTTTGCGGTTCCCATGGGGCATTTCCAGTTCCAGGCAATGCCGTTTGGGCTGGCAACAGCGCCTCGCACCTTCACAAAGGTGATGGTAGTGGTCGCGGCGGCTTTGAGGTGAGAAGGAATTCAGGTGCATCCGTATCTGGACGACTGGTTTATTCGAGCATAGTCCGAGGAGGAGTCGGTCAGAGCAACCAATCGAGTGGTGGCGTTCCTGGAATAGCTTGGTTGGATTACCCAACCAAGAGCCAGCTGCACCCGCAGCGGCAATTGGTGTTTCTCGGGGGGGGGGGGTGTTCGACACGCAGGCTGCGGTGGTCTCCCTTCCCAAGGTCAGGGTGCGCAAGATTCAGGATCAAGTCAAGCGGTTCTTATGTCTCAGGGAACCGACAGCATGGCGTTACATGCAGCTTCTAGGTCACATGGTGGCGTCCTTGGACTTCGCATATGGGCTCTGGCCCATGGAACTACCATTGCAATGAGCTTTGCTATCGCGCTGGGCGGCCCAGGACCAACTGCTGTCGCAGAAGCTAGTGTGTCCAGAGGAGGTGAAGGCATGGTGGAGGAGTGGCCTAGTGGTTGGGGCAAGGTACTTCAGGCCGGAAGGTCAGGGGTTCAAATCCCACTAGAGGACAGCAACCTTGAGCCGGAAGGACTGGGGTTTCTAGTCCCACAGGTGCTCCTTGTGGTCTTGGGCAAGCCACTTAACCCTCCATAGCCCATGTTCCCTGTAAAATAGTTATCTCCAAGTTATAATGCCCTATTCAATGTAATTTCAGTTTGTTCAATGTAAACCGCACTGATGCAGAATAGCGCAGTATATAAGAGAATGTAAATAAATAAATAAAATGGTGGCTGGACGGCAATCATCTTCGGGTCGGTATGCCACTGGCACAGCTGGACTGGGTGTTGGTCACCACAGATGCAAGTCTCCTTGGCTGGGGCGTGTATTGCCTGTCCTAGGTGGTGCAGGGCAGCTGGCCGGAGAGCGAGGGACAGTAGTCCATCAACCGTCTGGAAATGAGGGCGGTTAGTTTGGCGTTGCAGAGTTTCAAGGGATTAGTGCAAGGGCAGGCGGTTCGAGTTTTCTCCGACAACGCCGTGACTGTGGCCTATATCAACCGTCAAGGGGGCACGGGGAGTGCGTCCTTGGCGGAGGAAAGTCAGGAATTGTTGGGCTGGGCAGAGACTTCATCTGCTAGCCTTGTCAGTGGCGCATGTGGCAGGCAAGGACAATGTGCGTGCCGACTATCTCAGTCGACACTTTTTGGATCCCGGAGAGTGGGAGCTCAACGCGGATGTGTTCATCGGCATTGTCGTCTGTTGGGGGCAACCAGTCATGGATCTGATGGCGACTCTCGCCAACTCCAAGGCTGACAGGTTCTTCAGCAGGAGCAGGGAACATATGTCGGAGGGCCTGGATGCTCTGGCGCAGCCGTGGCCGGCAGAGAGACCACTTTGTTTTCCCTCCGTGGCCAATTATAGGCCGAGTGCTATGTCGGATAGCAGGTCACAACGGCCTAGTGGTCCTGGTGGCGCTGGACTGGCCGCGCAGACCGTGGTATGCGGATCTGATGAGGTTGCTGGTGGATTGTCCGTGGAGATTGCCCAGTTGGCGTGACCTGGTGTCTCGGGGGCCGATTTGGATGCCTCAGGTGGATCGGTTCTTGCTTACGGCCTGGCTATTGAGAGGCGCCGTTTGCAGCGGCGAGGGTACTCGGAGGCAGTCATTTCTCCGTTGTTGAAAGCTCGGAAATGGTCTACGTCCTTGTCGTATGTTTGTATTTGGCGGGTATTCAAAGCTTGGTGTGCGCAGCAAGCTCTGCAGCCGCTGAGGTGTTCTTTACCTGACATTTTGCAGTTCCTGCAGGCGGGCTTGGAGAAGGGGCTGGCGCTGAATACCTTGAAGGTGCAGGTGGCAGCACTAACTTGCTACAGGGGGCGGCTGCAAGGCCGTTGCCTGGCGGCGCACCAGGACGTCGTGCAGTTTCTGTGGGCAGTTAAGCTGGTGTGGCCGGCCCTTAGACAGATGGTGCCTGCTTGGGATCTAAATTTGGTCCTAGAGGCCTTAACGGGACCGCCCTTTGAGCCGGCGATGTCCGTGAGCCTCAGGGAGTTTTCTTGGAAGACGGTTTCTGGTGGCGTTGTGTTCAGCGAGGCATATTTTGGATTTACAGGCGTTATCTTGCAGGGAGCTGTTTGTTCAGTTTTCAGCAGAGAAGGTGGTATTACGGCCGGTGCCTTCCTTTCTGCCGAAGGTGGTGTCGCTGTTTCATTTAAACCAGTCTGTTTCCCTGCCTACCTTTCCGGTTCGGGAGAGTGGTTCGATGGCTACTAGACTACGAAGTCTGGATCTCAGAAGGGTGCTGCGAAAGTATATTAAGAGAACGGAATCTTTCTGTAGAACGGATCGGCTATTTGTGTTTGCGGGTTCTCACAAAGGGGAGGCAGCTTCCAAAGCGCCGCTAGCAAGATGAGTTAAGCAGGTGATTGCTGCAGCTTATATAGCTTAGGGGAAGTTGGCTCCAAGGGGCTTGCGAGCCCACTCTACCAGGGGGCAGGTGGCATCCTGGGCGGAGTCCGCCTTGATTCCTCCAGGGGACATTTGTCAGGCAGCTACATCGTCCTCTCTCCATACTTTTTCTAGGCATTATCGCCTAGATGTGCAAGTGAGAGGAGATGCCAAAGTGGGAGCGGTGGCTATTGTAGCCAGGCTTGCGGGTCCCTCCCATAATTAGGTACTGCTCTGGTACGTCCCTGATGTTCTGGACTGGCCTGGAGAGATGAAAAGGAAGGAGAAATTAGACCTTACCTGCTAATTGTCTGTCTTTGAATTCTCTCCAGGCCAGTCCAGAGCCCACCCAGTGGTTTGGAGTCTGGAGTGCTGAGCGCAAGTTGGGATCCTCATGATATGAGGGTAGCCCAAGTCGACACATATGGCTGGCCTAGCAGCAAATTCTTCAAGCCGGGTCTGTTTCTCTGCTCCCTTTGTCTGTGTGTGTGTGTGTGTGTGTGGGGGGGGGGGGGGGGGGGCAGAGGATAGGCTGGTTCGTAGTATCATGTAACAGCTATTGTAGGCTTTAGAAATAAAGTTAATGGGTTTGATAGTTACCTTTCTTGGTTTTCATGAAGAATTTAATAAGGTTGCAGGTTTGTAAGTTGTGGGGCTCCTAGTTGCTTTGTCAAAGGAAGACTGAGCCAGGAGCGTTAGGGGGAGTCATATAGAGGAGTGTCAAGACTATATGGTTTTTCAGTCCTCAGCTGCTGGAGGAGGCTGACTACCCTGATGTTCTGGACTGGCCTGGAGAGAATGCAAGGAAAGACAATTAGCAGGTAAGGTCTAATTTCTCCTTGTTTCTTATGGACCTAGCATTGACATAGTAGGATGTGAGGTGTTTCAATTTGGGCAGGCTGACTTCTAGGGGTAAATGGTGAGTTCTGTTTGTTCTTATAGTTAAAGTTTGCTCTATAGTTGTGGCTGATGGTGTAGGATGGTGGGGTATATACATAGCGGTTTGGGTTGTGGATTACTGATGTAAAAATTTGAGGGCGGATTAGACCCTGAATTGTCACTAACGTGATTATTATGTAGCATAGGAGGAGGATGTTAAGGAGGTATATGTTGTGTTTTTGAGGTGTATATGAATTGAACTTAGGGTGTGGAGTGATTAGTATTGAGGATGTTGGAGTTTGAGGTTACTGGGCTGATTGGATTTCACATAAAGCGCTTTAGAAATGATAAGTTTGGATACAATATCTATCTGATTAAAATGTATGTTAATGCCAAATTGTTTCAGATCTATCGATAGTTTTTTTAGATAGGGGAGGGTTAGGGCAAAGGATTTGAAATATTTCAGGAACAGTTGATGTTTCAATTGCTATGCAGTACAAGTAACGATCATTTATGTTTGTACTTTACAAATTGCTTCAAAACGCGATGGGGGGCACACCTGCTTGACTGCCGCACATATGGGACCTGGTCCCCAGCCGAGGCATGCCTACAAATCAACCACCTTGAACTCTGAGTCATAGGGAACAAGATTATGGGCCTTCCAGCCCTGGATCCGGGGGAAGTCTGTTCTCATCCAGACAGACAACCAGGTAGCAATGTCCTACATTAACAAACAAGGCGGCACAGGCTTGCACTCGTGCAGGGAGGCCTACCTGATCTGGACCTCTGCCATATCCCTGCGATCCCACCTGCATGCAGTATACCTGCTGGGGAACGACAACACACTAGCAGACTCCCTAAGCTGAAAGCTTGCACTGTATGCACTCACTGAGCATACTCCTTGCTGGTCTCCTTCTGAATCATCTCTCTCCCCTTCAATCTGTCCAACACTGCCCTGTGGCTAGTCTTCCACCAGCCTCGTCAAAGTGGTTCCTGCTTGGGTGAACACCCTCATTGTAGCCTTCAGCTAACTTTGTATGCTCCGTTCAGGTATTTCTTGTGTGTGTTCAGAATCTAGCTTGCTTGTTCTGTACGTATTTCTGTGTTGTCAGTGTGTGTCCTATCCTTTCTCATTCCTTTACCCAGCTCCTTGCCTTCTGCAGTGTTATGTCTTATTTCTCAACACTTTATTGCCTCTGTTCTCTAACTAGTATTATCTGACTGCACATTTAGGTGTGTTTTTTTTCTCTCCTCCCTATTCCTCTACAAGGCTTCTCTTGTACTTTGCCTGAGTTTTACTAGGGCACTTCCTGTGGACTCTGCCTGCTTTCACTTGCTTGCATTCAGCATTTGCCTCGCTCCTCTTGTTCAACTCACTCTCTCCCTCTCCCCCCCCTCCGCTTATAGTCTCTTATAGCTGCCCTGTGCTCATTACCAGGGTCGCTCACAGTTGCATCTTATCCACTGCAATCTCTACCATCTATCCTTTTACTACTTCTGACTTCTGTGCTCTTCATTTCTCTTTATGGCTCCTCAACACTTTTTTTTTTCTCTTTCTATTGCTCATACTCCCTAATTATCGCCCCTCACCCTTCGCCCCTTTACCATCCTCTCTTCCCCACCATCTTATCTACCCTATCATCAGCTCTTGAGTTTCACCACTTTTCTCCCTCTCATTCAGCCACCTCTCCCCCTCACACTCACTCTCACTCTCACTCTCTCTCAAACTATTTCACCCTTATTACCGCCGTGCTGCCTCCCCTCTGCCCTTTGAGACGATAACTCCCAGTATTCTTCAAAAGACTTTCCTTTCCATTCGTAAAACCACTTGCTCGGCTGATCCTATTCCATCTCCCTGGCTCCTGGAACCCGCACTAGCTCTTTCTCCCTACATCCTTTCTATGTTCAATTCCAGTTTGTCCTCTGGTACTTTTCTGTCAAGCTGGAAACATGCTGTCGTTCGTCCCATTCTAAAGTCCCGTTCTTCTGATCCCTCTGTTCTTTCTAGCTGGCATCCTATTTCCAATCTTTCCTTTCTCTCTAAATTTCTTGAGAAGCTGGTCTTTAATCAACTTTCCTCTCATCTTGAAGCCTCCCTCACTCTCCACCCCCGGCAGTCAGGTTTTCGTCCCGGTCACAGCACTGAAACTGTCCTCCTTTCTTTTCTTAACGAACTTCACGCTGCTCACGATCGTGGTCTTTTTATTTTAGCTGTCTCCCTTGACCTTTCTGCAGCCTTTGATTTAGTGGATCACCGCACTCTCCTCACTCGTCTTCGGGAAGCAGGTCTTTTGGGTATGGTTCTTCAGTGGTTTCACTCCTTTCTTTCCTGTCGCTCCTTTTCTGTAGTTGCTGGGTCTTCCTCTTCTGCCCCCACTTCCCTCACATGTGGGGTTCCCCAAGGATCTGTCCTTGCTCCCCTTCTCTTTAATGTTTTCCCAGCTTCTCTTGCCCTTTTAATCCAACAGTTCGGCATTTCTGCGTACTATTACGCAGACGACATTTTTCTCTTGCTTCATACAGACTCTCTCTCTCCTGACATTACCCCTCTTAATCACTGCCTTGCTGCTATTGCTTCATGGTTTTCTTCCAATTTCCTTCATGTGAACCCTGCTAAATCCTTTGCTATTTGGTTCACGCTTGGGAGTCCCCCCCCCCCCCCCCGTGCCCCTTCCCTTTCCTCTCAGTCCATTCATCTTGTCTCCTCACTCCGTTATCTGGGTGTTACCCTTGATTCTTCTCTCTCCTTCACGGCGCATATTTCTTCCATCGTTCAGTGCTCTTTTTTCTCCCTTAGACAGCTCCGAGCTGTCCGCCCTTTTCTTTCTTCTTCTGCTGTGGCTACTCTTCTTCTTTCCCTGGTGGTGTCTCATCTGGACTATTGTAACGTTTCCCTGGCTGGTCTCCCCCAATCCCAGTTGTCTCGTCTTCAGCGTGTCCAAAATACTGCTATTAGTCTCCTAACTTACGCCTCTCGTTTCGATCATGTCACCCCTCTTCTTCTTCATCACCATTGGTTGCCTGTCTCTTTTCGTGTTCAATATAAAATTCTTATCCTTGCGCACAAGGCTGTTCGCACTGGCACCCCTCCTATCTTGCTGATCAGATACACTTTCGTACCCCTCATCGTCTGCTTCGTTCTATTCACACAAATCGGATGTCTCTTCCCTCCCCCTCCCAGGCCCATCTTGTCTCTACCCGTTCCTCTGCCTTCTATTTTCTGGCCCCAAGCCTTTGGAACTCGCTCCCCCCTCGCTCCGTGCAGAAGAATCCTACCAGTCTTTCAAAACCCAACTTAAAACCCACCTTTTCCACCTAGCATTTGACCTCCCATCCTTGTTTTCCCCCTCCCTCCCCGTCCCATGATGTTATATTGTAATTGCTATCTGTACTGCTTTCTTCCTCCTTTCCTTTCCTTTTCTTTTCTATTGTTTTAATTGGCGTTCCTTTTCCTTTCTTTTCTTGCAGCCTCATTTTTTAAATTGTTTAAAGTTTTTATTGTAAACCGCTCAGGTGCCTATGGTGTTGGGCGGTATAATAAGTTTTAATAAACATAAACATAAACACTCTTCTACTCCTCCTCCTTCTCTCTTCCATGTCTATAGCTACTGTGTTGTCTGTCTTGACTAGATGGTAAGCTTTGATAAGCAGACACTGTCGTTTACATGTCTGTTTAGCGCTGCTTACATCTTGTAATGCTATACAAATGTTCAGTAGTAGTAGTATGAATGGTCACTAAAATTCTCAAGTCTCCTCTAGCCTTTTCCGACAGGGGGGGACATCAACAATGCAAAATGCATGGAGTTCTGCTCCAGATGCCCCTCCATCCACAGGACGGAGTGTGGCCGCAGATGCCTTCTTGATCAACTGGGGTTCTCAGCTATGCTGCGCCTACCCGCCCTCTCCTCTCCTAGCCAGATCACACATGACTAGGCGAATGTCATATTCATCGCACTGTTCTGGTTGAGAAAACCCTGGTTCCCGACTTCCAACAGCACCGCTGCCTACCAAACTGTCCTGATCTCATCATACAGGACAGGGGACACACTCCACCCCAACTTGCAGACCCTAGCGTTGACGCATGGCTGCTGAATGGGCAACCCTGATATCCTTCTACCTCTCCCAGGATGTCATGGAAGTTCTGGCAGCCAGGTGACTGGCCATACAGTGATCCTATAGGGCAAAATATGAAAGGTTCCGCACATGGTGCGACAACAGGAGTCTGAGCTCCTTCGACTGTTCCATACCAGTGCTGCTACACTACCTGCTCACACTCACACACTGGACTAAAACCCTCCTTGATTAGGGCACACCTAAGCGCGATAGTGGCGTATCATGACAAGCTGTAGGGAAAATCCATATCTGTCCACCCCCTTGTCACATGATTCATAAGAGGCATCAACCACCTGCATCCCCCCTCCCATCAATCCCCCCCACACCGGGGTGGGACCTCCACATCATCCTAAACAAACTCATTGAGCACCTGTTCGAACACATGGAGCAGGCACCTCCAAAATTTCTCACGTGGAAGACCCTCTTCCTCGTGGCAATCACCTTGGTGCGCCACATCAGTGAACTCCAGGCCTTTGTTGATTATCTGCCCTAAACACAGATACACCACAACTGGGCCAACCTCAGGACTCACCCAAAGTTCCTCCCCAAGGTTGTCTCAGCATTCCACATCAACCAATCCATCATTCTCCCAGCTTCTACCCAGAGCCACATGCAATGCAGGAAGAGCACCGCCTGCACGCTCTGGACTGCACCCGCGCCCTTGGACCTACATTGACAGGACCAGGACTACTAGGAAGGCGTCGCAGTTCTTCCTCACTTACGACCCTAACAAACCTGGCCACCTGGTGACCAAATGTACCATGTCCAGATGGTTAGCAGACTGCATCGCCTACTTTTACATTCAGAGACATTCTCCCAGAAGGAAGGGCACATGCCCACCAGTTACAGGTGATGGCAGCCATGCTGGCCCACCTGCATACAGCTACCCCCGCAGAAAATTGCAGTGCAGTCACATGGCTATCCATCCACACCTTCACAAAGCACTACTGCCTCGACTGCGCCATGGACGATGCCAGCTTTGGCAATGCGTCCTGCAGGTGGCTGCTGAGACAAGCAGCTGCAATTGACTTCCCGCTCTCAAGGACTTGTTTTATCATCCCTTTTGTTAACACAAAAAAAAGGGGGGGACTAAGGCAATGTTACACAGTACTGTAGCACTAAAGTTACGTTCTTGTTAGCATTAAAGTTGAGTTCTTGCTGCAGCCGCATAGTCATGGGGCTTTTTTTAATGTCATACCTTCTACAGCCACATCCTATCTCAGCAATCCCGGGACCCAGGGAGGGCTGCAGGATGGCTCAGGAAAACATTCTTTACCCCTTCCACATCCTAGCTCAGGAATAACCTAGGTGTGGCTGACTCAAACTGCTTGCCCATGGAGAAAGTAAGCTTACTCACCTTAATGGGGGTTTTCTGTGGACAGCAGGATGAGTTAGCCACACCATCCCACCCACCTTCCCCTTCGGATGAACCTGCCAGGCTAGGGAAGCACTGAGGAAAGGACAGGAAGAGGAGGAAATAGGCTCAGAGGAATTTAAAAAATATATAAAATAAAATATCTGAGCTGAGGGAGAGCTAATCTGGTCCCTGGGGATGACACACCTAGGTGTGGCTGACTTATTCTGCTGTCCACGGAGAACTCCCATTACGGTGAGCAATCTTACTTTCTGTGCTTTGCCCTTCAGAGTAATTACTTTCAGCTCTGTGCTCTGCCCTTCAGCCTTGCTACAGCCCTGAGGATAATGGTAGTCATGCAGCTCTGCCGTGTGAGGGAATCTGTGCACCCTTACCTCAGTGACTGGCTTATCTGGACCAGGTCTCATTTGGAAGCAGTCAGGATGACAGCCAGAGATGATCAGTTCCTTGAGAGCCTTGGCTAGGTAGCCAATCAGAGCAAGAACTATCTGGGACCCCCCGTGTTGGAGTATCTCGGGGCCCTTTTCGATATAAGCGCTGGCAAATTTTTTATGGCTGCCAAGAGAATGGCCTTTTGACAACAGTAGACCCCAAGGTTAAGTACTGTCTTCATCTTCTGGGGTCAGTGATGGCCACTATAGAATTAGCTCCTTGGGCGAGGACTCATATGAGGCTGCTTCAAATAACTCTTTTATCATGAAGTTTGCCTTTTTCACAAGAGTTTGAGATCTGGCTCCCCCTTCTGCCATCTGTAGCATCCAGCCTCTGTTGGTGGGCTCAGCCTGCCAGTTTAAACAACGGCATGCCTCTGGACAATCCTCAGTGCTCATCTTTTACATTCATTTGATGAGTCTGTTCGGCTGGGGAACTATCTGGTTCAGGGATGTTGGACCATTCGCAAGTCAGCTTGGCTTATCAGTGGCCTAGAAGCGCGTGCCATTTGCTTGGCCTTCCTAGTGCTTTCTGCTACCTGGTCAAAGGCTGAGCAGTTCAGGTCTTCTCGGACAAAGCCATGGCAGTGGCATATGTTGTCAACCAAGGAGGCACTAAGTATGTGGGAATGGCCAAAGAAATGACCCTCTTCTTTCCATGGACGGAACAAAATCTTCTAGTGCTCTCAGCGCAGCACATTGTGGGTATGGATAATGTAAAGACTGATTTTCTAGGTTGCCATACCCTTGATCCTGGGAAGTGGGAGCTGGCTCTGCATTCCAGTGGGTCAGGGACCGGAGGGGCAGCCCCTGAATGGATGGATCGGATGGTGACCGGGTCTAATGTGAGCGTACAGAGATTGTTCAGTCATTGCAAGGAGTTTGCTCTAAGGGCTTTGATGTCCTGTTCAATCCCGGCCTTGGAAACCTCTTATGTACATGTTTGTCATGGCCTCCTTTAGGGGAAGTGAATCACTGGATAGGCAGTATCTGGGCCTGGTGGTGCTGGATTGGCCAAGGAGCCCCTGGTTTGCAGACCTGATACAGCTCCTGGAGGGAAGACTGCCCCTGTGTTTTCCACAAATCTGGGGCCTATTGCACAAGAGTCTCATCCTCTTGGATGACCAGACTCCCTTCTCGCTTATAGGCTGGCCCTTGAGAGGCGGCACTTAGCATGTAAAGGCTACTTGCCAGCAGTGGTTACTACTGTCTCGAAGGCAAAGATTTGTTCCACTTGCCTCTCCTGTGTGTGGGTATGGTGTATTTTATGAGATAGTGTCGGGAGCACCACTTGGCCTCTTGGAAAGGGGAGTTGCTATCCTTGCTTGCCTTTCTGCAAGTCTGATTTGATAAGGGCCTGTCCCTATTGTGCTTTTGAGGGCTGGTAGCTGGTTGCTCCATAGCTTCATACTAGGATGTGGCCTACTTCCTGGGGGGGGGGGGGGCGGGGGGGGGAGGAGTACGCCATTTGCGTCATCCATGATTTGTTGTGCTACTGTGTGATTTGGGCCTTATTCTTTAGGCCTTGTTGTCTGTTCCCTTTGAATCATTGCAACAGGCTGTGGTTAAGAATCTGATTCTTAAGGCTGTCTCTTTGATCGCCATTTGTTCGGCACGTTGCATTTCATTTTTACAGGCTTTCTTGTATAGAAACCCTTATCTGTCCTCTGAAGATGCCATGTGTCTCTGGCTGGTCCCTTCCTTCTTGCAGAAGATAGTTTCCGCTTTTCATGTTAATCAGGTGTTTTGCCTTCTGTCCTTTTTCAGCTGAACTGTGTAAAGGGGAGGACAAGGATCTACACTTAGTTGACGTTTGCAGGGTACTTGTCAGATATCTGGTCACTAATTCTTTCTGAAAGATGGACAGATTGTTTGTGAGTGTGTGTATGATTTGCAGGTCTGTGTAATGCCAAGGCTACTTTGGCCTATTGGATAAAGGAGGCAGTGTTCTTGGCCTATCCTTTGCATAATCGTGCTGTTCTGGAGGGATTGCAGGTACACTTCGCTCAGGACTCATCCTGGGCATAGCACTGTTCTTTTGCCCTTACTGAGCTTTGTAGAACTGTGACTTGGTCATCCCTCCTCTCTACCTTTGTCAGGTATCACTGTTTGGACAGCCACGTCAGGGTAGATGTGGCGTTTGGTGCAGCTATTTTGAAAGCAGCTGTGTCGTCGTTTTGCCTGGTGGATTCATAACTTTGGCACTTCCCACTAGTATAGCAGGATGAACTGAAACATGACATTTTTCTTATCAAATTAATGTCCTTTCTAGGAATCCTGCTAGACCAGTCCAGAACCTGCCCCTTTGTACTCTATCTCTGCGATTTAGCCTTGTAAGTTTGACCTTCATGATTCATGATGGCTTATTATGTTTAGTGGCTATTATGTACATAGCTTTTTATATGTAGTTCTCTGTTCTATCTCTGGTGCCCTCTGAGATTGTATAAGATCAGGTTCTTGACAGTGTGCTTAGTTATGAATACTGAAGTTTGCCCCTAGCTACACCAGCTCAAGTAGCAGTGATATCCCTGGAAATTTCTAGTTTATTCTCTGCTTTCATCTCTGCTGGTAGGGGAACACAACCCACTTGTCTGGACTGATCTAGCAGGACTCAAAGAAAGAACATTATCTGGTAGGTAAAATGTCACCTTTGTGACTTGGCAGCATGGGCCCTGTTCTTATATTACTCCTGTAAACTTCAGTCCACGAGTGAATGGTGGGTGAGAGACTGCAAAACGATGAAAGCTTTCATTTGTACTGACATCTCTTCTCCAGGTGGTGTGCTGAGGACTATTTAGAACAGGGGCATCCAGCCTGTGGCCTTTCTCAAGTGGGCCACATCTCAGAGTCAGATTTTTCACACAAAATAATCCACCAAATTAGCTAGCACATGATTTAGAAGTATTCCAGAGTTACAGTATTTGATGGATAAGAAGCCATCATGACTTCAGATTTTGAGTATACATAACGCTATAACAGGCTAAACCTCATGTGGCTAGCACACTTAGGGTTTCTGATCATGCATTTCACTGCTGAAAAAACATTGATGCCCTTAATTTACAAAAATAGATTTGTGAAATACAAAGTGAGATGATTAAAGGTCACTAATTATTATCTTTGTTACATCGAAGAGTAGCCTAATGGCTAGGGCAGTGAGCTGAGAACCAAAGAAGCCAGGGATCAAATCTCATTGCCCCTCCCTGTGATCTTGGTCATTTAACCCTCCCCCCCCCCTTGCCTCAGGTATATACTTAGATTGTAAGCCCTTTGGGGACTGGAAAACATCTACTATATCTGAATGTAACTCACCTTGAGCTACTACTGAAGAAGGCGTGAGAGAAATCCAAATCATAAGTTTTGTTTTACACTTTGAACAATTTGAGAGGCCTGAATGCTGTTAATTATATCAGAACATTTTTGATCTCCAGGAACAAGCAGGAATGAGTCTTCACATATGGGGTACGTCGGTACCGACGGAGCCTGCACGGGAATGCTGCCCAGCTTCCAATCAGAAAGCTTTTGGCAGCATCCCTCGCGCCTGCGCAGTGACTTCCCGCCTTCTCCACAGCCTCTCTTCAGTTTTCGTTTTTCCGCGGAGCCGGCAGGACGTCGTCCTGTCACCGCAGAAACTTTTCTTTTTAATTACTTTAGTTTTTTGTTTTCTTGTGGTCGCGGCTGTATTTCCCGCTGCCACCGGTATCGCCGGTGGATTTTTGACTAAATTCTGAGAAACCTTTTCTTCAGTTTTTTGCCTTAACTTCTTGGGCCTACTAGGCCTTTTCATTATGGAGCCTTCTTTTCCTAAGAAGTGCATTCGATGTAGAAACACCTGTTTCTTTTTAGACACCAATAGTTGGTGTCTCAACTGTGTGGGTCCTGACCCTTTCCCCCTGACTTGTCAGGAGATAATTTTGTGAGGAAACCTTCAGTTTTTAGAGTTTCCCTCGATACCGTTTTTTCCTCGGCAGTGAGGGTACCCGGTTTCTCTACTTCACAGGATCAAGTAACCCAAAAACAGTCTGTTAAGACTAGTCAATGCTTGAGTGGTATGTCCCATGCCCAGCATGGTGACGGCTCCGGTTTTACCCTCAAGAATCCATTGGCTTTACCCCTGCGGGAGTCTTCGGGCTCCAAAGCGTTAAAGGGGTTTCAGGATGTTCCTGGGGCTCACCCCTCACAGAACATACCTGAGCCATGCGCGGGGGTGGTATCCGCTTCGAGCGGTACTGAGCCTCCGGCATCGGCACCGGTGTCGAGTATTCCACTCTTCACCAGGGATTGTCATCGGGCATCCTCGGTACCTTCGGGACCGATCGATACGCACCGCATTGACTTCTCTCAATCTCAGCCATGCTCCGGGACGGTACCGGCGTCGATCGGTTCCGATACCCTGGCATCGGCATCGAGGTGGACCGCCTTACCCTTTGCAAAGGGTGCTCATCGGGTATCCTCGGTACCGTCGGTATCGATCGATGTAACTCAGGCTGCCTTAGTGGTATCGGCATCGCCGATACTGCCACCGGCGTCGGAACCCTTGCGACATGCATCGATAGTCTCGCTTTCTTCGATGCTGAGTCTTGAACTGATATCTAGTCTCGAACCGACTCCTGTCGTTTCCAGATAGGCAGTTCCGAAGATCCTAGCCATAACTCCCTCATGATCTCGGTACCACTGCAGCAGTCCCCGATGGCAACTTCACCTGCTAATCCTGTATCAGTATCGATGTCGATGCCTGTTCTTGCACCGATGCCTAGTTTGGAACCGATACCTGGCATTGATGCAGTACCCTGTACGTCCTCTGGTGCTCAGGCTCTTTCTTTAGTCTTACCAGGGATGGTTCCCATAGGAGATCAGTCTTTTCAGGCTTTTCTCCTGGATATGGCAACCTTTCTTAATACCTCTATCCCTGGTTGTGATCCTACTCATGGCTCACCGGCACAAATGGAAAATATGAAGCTTCCTTTACATCCTGCTCTGCAGGATCTCCTTCTGAGGGTCTGGAAATCGCCCTTACGACTTCCTCTAGTTTCTACAGACATTGAGGTTCGGTACCGGGTGCCACCCTCTCCAGGGTTTCAAAAGCCTCAACTTTCTCATCGTTTCCTTGTAGTGGAATCGGCACTGAGGAAAGTTAAGAGCAAGAAGAAGCATTCTTCTTATCCGCCGGGTCGTTCTTCAAGAACACTCGATGCTTTTGGTCGTCAGGCCTTCCAAAACTCTATGCTGGCCTCCAGAATTCTTTCATATATTTTTCACATGAGTCTAACACTCCAGGAAGTCACAGAGAAATTGTCTCTTTTGACCCCTTTTTTACCAGAGCCCAAGGCTACTGATTATTCCTTGCTCATCAATCACAGTCGGAATATATCCTGGTTCCTGTCTCGTGCTTCTATAGACTCTTTTGAGTCCGTTAGCAGATCCTCTGCTATTGCCATTGCAGCACGTCGCAGAGCCTGACTTGAAGCTTCAGACTTGAGCAGATGGGCACAAACTATACTGGCTCATTCTCCTTGTACAGGAGAAGGTCTCTTCAATAAGGAGGCTTTACGTCAGGTTGCTCAATGCTCCACTGACTCTCCTTTCACTAAAAACCATTCTAAGCCACCTCCTTCTTCAAGGAGTAGGAAATGTGCTACCAAACCTTCTTTCCCTAAGAAAAGAAAGTTTCATTCATCTCCTGCCCGTCATTCGGCTGTACCTAAATGAGGGACGCCTCAGCCTAGTCTGAAGTCCTCCAGTTCTGGCCAGTCTCAGCATTCCCAGCAACCATAGGGGCCGGGAATTGTAACCTACACTTCACTTCTATACATTAGAAGTTTATTCACTGTGCTTTTCTTTTTCAGTGTACTAACCTGTCGGAAATTTTTTGTTCAGGGACTACAGACGTCTCCTCTTCTTACTCTCTAGAAGAGCAGTTGCAACTATCCCCTGATAGTTTCTATCCCAACTGAACATTTTTTCCTTCAGTTGACTTACCCTATGGGTACGTCACCCTCCAATTACTTGCTCACCCTCTCAACTGGGTTTTTTCCTTGACTGAGGGGTACCATACTGAAAAGCTTCTCTAGCAAGCTCGTTCCTCAGACAGGGAGAAGAGATATCTCCTCTCTTTCTTGTCTGTTTTTCTTTATTCAGAAAATTATGCAAATTACTCCAATCAAACTGACTTTAACAGAAAACCTCAGAGGGTATTATGTTTTAATAATGAACGTTGTTGCACGGATGTTGTCTCAGACTATTCGGCTGTGAGTTACTGGATTAGAAGAACTCGTCATTAACACCAGCTCAGCCTTAGTACATCAATGACCACTTCCGGCAACTATGAAAACTTTCCTTTTACCCTCTTTTCATAGTTGCCGGAAGTGGTCATTGATGTACTAAGGCTGAGCTGGTGTTAATGACGAGTTCTTCTAATCCAGTAACTCACAGCCGAATAGTCTGAGACAACATCCGTGCAACAACGTTCATTATTAAAACATAATACCCTCTGAGGTTTTCTGTTAAAGTCAGTTTGATTGGAGTAATTTGCATAATTTTCTCAGTACTTTATTACTCTAAAAACATGACCCAAGCTGCTTGTTTTTCTTTATTCGGCACAGGACAATTTCTCTGCTGTTTCCGTCAGCAGCTCTGCCTGCAGGAGTTACAGTAATTGTATTACTGGTACTTTTTCCAAGTTCCAGTCCCTTGTTCAAAATTTGTCTAGCCTCAGTAGTGATTCCAAGCTATCTTGGATCCTCCTACTCGTTTAGGCTTTCTCACATTATTCTAACCATCTCCTCTCCTAGGATATGGCAACACACCTGACTTCAGTCAGTTTATCTCATAGCTCTCCTGCACAATGCTCTGCAGTCTTCAGAGAAGCTTTCTACTATGAGGGCCTTGCTATAGAGCATTGACCTTGTCTCTGAAGTTTCTCTATTAGTAGGGAAAAACTTATAAACCCTTCCCATGCCTGTGAGGGTTCTCCACACCCTCTAGCCTGGGGTGTTAACACGAGATATCAGTTCTTTCTGCGTGAAAATCCAAGGCTGATGTTTACGCATGCTACCTCTGGGTCCCTCCATAGGTCCCTCTGGTATCTTCTCTGCGTTTCTCCACATCTACCATGTCAGTGTTCTGTGGAACTCCCGCCTTGTTCCTTATAGATTCATATGTTCATCTGTTCTCACGTGAACATCACGGTTATCTAGTTAGATTGCCTTCCTGCATCCCTCAATCCACGAAAATAGATTCTCTATACATATCCCAAGTGGGTTCACCCTCTTGTAGAGCGCAGAATCTTTTTCTTTTATATTCCCCATGTACAATTATGGGGCTGGGTGGTAGACATGTATCTTCAACCTGTTGTCTTGTATGTAGCATCTCCATATATGTCTACATACCTATATCATTACTCTGGTGGTGCTAAACCATGCCCCACAAATTAACATATATTTAGGTATATCATATCTATATATATATTTGATATATTTCACCACCCATATCCTAATATACACATCTGGACATATATATATGCTCTCCTATATATGCTCGACATATATATATATGCTATATATATATATATATTCCAGCCACATATATATATCCGTATATATATGTGTTTGATGGGGGGGCTTCTTAAGGGTTGGTCTGTCTTACACACTATCACCCTTACTGTCTATGCTATATGTTTTACCTCCTAGAGGTTTTAGACAGTCTGTTGCCCTACGTCCCATACCATATTACGATGCAGAAACTGTTAGGCACCAATAACCACTTTGGTGCTAACATCTTCCATTTTTTCTTTAAGTCCTTGAAGCATCAAGCTTCAATATTTTTCCTATCTCTCGCCAGCTAGGAAAAACAGTGTACATCTTTATCTTTGAGTACACAACTGTTTTCCGTGGGAATAGGGGTTTTTCCAGTCCCCCTCTTCCCGCCAGGACTGGGCTAGTTCTCCAACTCCGTCAGTCTTCTTCCTTTAGTCCTCAATGTTAATGACCTTATGCCTAAAGGAGTTTTCAGCTTTTCCCATAAAGCTTTCCATTGAAGACCTGACGTCTAATCCTACCCAGTTGACACCTGGCTCATCTACTACCTCCAGGTCTGGACCTTCATCCTCACTACTGAGAGGTCACCTTGAAGATTCCGCCACTGCTTATCCAGTAGACTCCATCATGCTTTCTATTTCCTACAATACAGTAGGTAAGCTGCATATTTTAAGTGTACATTAAATGTGTTTTAATGCTACTCATCACATCTGCCAAGGACTCCTGTAGTCTGTAGAACCCTCTAGTCCTTGGCTATGCTGTTTCTTCCTCACAGCTCCTTTATTGTCAACTCCTACCCTCCATCCCACATTGGATGCCGGGGATTTCTGGAGACAAAATGCATCCCTGATCCAGGCACTTGCATTTTTATGGGATCTCCCCCTGGCATCTCCAGCTAGGGAGTCCCCATATGTGAAGACTCATTCCTGCTTGTTCCTGGAGATAGCACAGTTACTTACCTGTAACAGGTGATCTCTGGGAACAGCAGGAATTAGTCTTCACAACCCTCCCACCTCCCCTAGGAGTTGCATCTTTTTTATCTTCTTCCTTTTCTCTCCTCTCCTTTGTCTCAGCTCTGAAACTCAACTGAAGAGAGGCTGTGGAGAAGGCGGGAAGTCACTGCGCAGGCGCGAGGGATGCTGCCAAAAGCTTTCTGATTGGAAGCTGGGCAGCATTCCCGTGCAGGCTCCGTCGGTACCGATGTACCCCATATGTGAAGACTAATTCCTGCTGTTCCCAGAGATCACCTGTTACAGGTAAGTAACTGTGCTTTACTACAGTAGACAAGGAAGGCCTGATGGAAGAGACAGCATACATTATGGATGTGTGCTGTTTAAAATGAGTTACCCACTTGATTAGGGTTTACATACAGAGTAGTGAAGATGGCTGGATTGGAACTTTTGTCTGCAGAAATTACGGTTATAGGATGTAAGATAAAATAATGCAGTCTTATCACTGTGACTGTCAAGTACTAGAAATGTCACATGCATCCTACAGCCAAGGGGGAAGAGATGTGGCTAGCCAGAAAACTAGGGTGATCTCAAACTGGTTTCACAACCTGAAGTAGTACCACCCAAAGCAAACTGACTCAGCTCAACGTGCCGCTGTTAGTGTAGGCATCTGCATAGTATTTATGTAGGATTTTCTGTGCTAGCATGTGCGCAGAATGTAGGAATGTGCAAATGCCTGCACTAATGGCAGTGCACTGTGCATTTAAATCCATTGAAATGGGTGATAATGAAGCAATTAGCTATGCAGTGCAGATACAGAGATGTGCAGATTTCAACATGAGGTCTGAGGCGGTATTATATGTCTGCGATTGTTGCTAGTGAAGAATTTCTGCCTGTTCAGTGTACAGAACAAGCAACTTCTGGCCTTATTGACGAGTACTGAAAAAAAAAAAAGCATGGGAAATGTGTTGGAACAATGTTATGCATACATGCTTTTATGCTAAGTGGCGTATAAATGACAATTTCCTTATCCTGCTAGAAAGCCCAGACAGATGGGTTAGGCTCACTAGCCAGCTTTCAATGATGTCATCAATCGGTATATCCACTGATGTAGCAGTGAGAGAAGCCAATATTTATCTTGCCTCCAGCATGTGGCAAGATGTGTGGTGCAGCAGTGCAGATAGGCCTGTCGCCCTTGCCCCAGACTATGGTCCAGTGGATTATGCAGCACAGACCTGTAGGCCCAGTGTTGCTTTGAGCTTGAGTATCCTCCTGTCTTCAGCCCACAGCTTGCTTTATGTCCAGCACAGCTAATTATGGATTCCTAGTGCTTGGTGGGCAGGAGGAGGATGGGGGGGGACCCTTGAGGGGGGGAGTTAAGTTGGGTTCAGAACTCTCCTTCCCTGTTTTTTGTGTGTGTGTTTTATTTTAACCTTTTTTTTTTTTTTTTTTTTTTGCTGCTTTTTATTCTCCCATTGAAATAAATAGGATGGTTTTGGCTTTCTTGCTGCTATGAATATACACACACATATACACACAGGGTGGCCCAAAAAAAGTGAGAACATCTCATAGCATATAAGTTATTTAAAAATTCAAAAAGATAGATGTAAACGATTGACAAATTAAAAAAAAATGGCGACCGGAAATTGTCGAAATAAAGACATTTATATAGCTAAGAAAGGTAAATAAGTAAACTATTTAAGCTTTTAATTTACGAGATGTTCTCAGTTTTTTTTTGGGCCACCGTGTGTGTGTGTATGTGTGTATATTTCTTTCTCTTTCTGTGTGTGTGTGTTTCGCGCTCTCGCTCTCTCTCTCTTATGGGCATCTGGAACTTCCCTGCTTAAGTTTCCCCAGTCCGTTTGATAGTTGCTGGATTTCCCTTTTTGCTGTGGCCTTGCTTATTTCTCTGGGCTGTTAAGTTCCTTATCGTTCCTCCAGCTTAGTCCTCGACGAATGGGTAGTGCACCTCCTCCTGCAGCATGAAGACTGGACCAATCAGATTTCAACTTCCCTGGATCCATCACCCCAGCAACTCTGGAACTCCAGTGTGTCCAGTCTTCATGCAGCAGGAGGACGTTAGTGAGCCTAGCTGGGCTCACTAGTGGATCAGTTAGTTATTTTTATCTTTAGCTAACCTTTTGATTTTATTTCAGTCCTATTAGGGCTTATTTTCATTTATTTTAGATTAGACTGCTTCTCCTTTAAATTTCTGTGTTATCACGGCACTCCGTGCAGGGGGGGGGAGCCTGAGGGAGGTCCCTCTCCTGCTCAGCCCTTGCCGCGATCTTATTTTACCCTGTACATTTGGGGGGAAGTGGATCTCTGCCCCAGGAACCTTCGGGGCAGAGCTCCAGCGGTGGCTGTACTGCAGCTCCTCTCCGGAGGTTGGAGGGGGCTGCGGAGTTCGTGCCGGTAAGTGTTAACGGCTCTGAGAAATCGGGACGGCTTCTGAGCCAAGTCCTGTAATTTCTTCAGCTGTTCGGGAGTCTCGCATCGGAGCTTGGTGCGGGGGGCTCCCAGGATATCCACTTTTAGCGGGGTTAGTTTCCGCGGCGGTGATCTTTTCTTCGGCCTGTTTACCTTGGCGGGTGCACATTCAGAAGCGCGCCAAAACTTTTTCTGCCTGCCGCGGCCATCTTTCCTGCCTCGTGGTTAGTTCTTCGGGGTGCCTCGCGGTGGATTTCTTGTTTATTTCTTGTTTATTTCTTGTTTATTTCTTGTTTATTTTCATTTCTGTTAGTTTCCATCTTGTAGTTTCTTTAGTTTATTTCTTTTTATTCTTTCCTTCTCCTTCGGCGTTCCCGTGGCTCCGGAGGGGGGGGGGGGTGCTTCAGCGGCTAATTTCCTCTCTCTGGTGGGACATTTGTTCCTTGTTTGATTTGGTGGTCTTTTTCTGTTGGGAAGCCCTCGGGTGTTCTGGGGGGCACATAACAATCAAAAAAAACAAACAAAAAACAAAAAAAACAAAAAAAAAAACAAAAAAAAAAAACCGAACACCATGCAAAAGTATAATAACCCAATGCCTAAATAAAAGGGAACAAAACAAAAACAAACATAGGCTGATTTGGTGCCCAGGCGAAGGGGAACCGTTTCACCTTCCCTGCACAGGCTTTCATTTGTGCGCTTCTGCCCAGTTCCCGCATGGTTCTTCTGGGTCAGTGAGCGGACTTCTCCCTGCCATTTCTTTGTTGCCCGCTGCCGCCTGGCTTATCCTGGCGCTAGGGTATTCATGTCAGCAGGGGCCCTTTGTCTCATTTGTGGGTCTCGGCGGGGGGTGCCGACGCAGAGACCGGAGTGTGCCCACGCTGTGCATCACTTTCTCGCAGCATGGAGCAGCGTCTGGAAAGTTCTTTGCCTGCGGCGGCGCCGTCTGGTGCCGCCTCGGGGGACTTAGATACGCCGCTGGAGGGGCCCTCGGGGCTTTCTTCTAACAGTGTTGCGAAGTCTGTGGCGCAGTCTGGCCTCGGAGGGGCATTGCCCTTGGAGGATTTTTCGCCTGATTTTGTGTTGCTCCTGCACCAGGCGTTCTGCCGTCGACGCCAGGTCATGGGAGCGGCGCCTCTTCCACCGCAGGGGTTGTCCACCCAGGCCTCTGCGGCAGAGCCTCCGTTGACGGAGGACAGGGCTCCTAAGCGTCCGCGGATGCACGACCCTAGTTCGGCGGAGACGGATTGGCCTGAAGGGGATGATACCGAGTTTGACCCGGAGGTGGATGCTGACGACCTGGAGGAAGGCGAGCTGCTGGAGCCGGAGGATCACGCGAAGATTATTCGGGTGTTCCGACGTGAAGAGCTTCCAGCTCTTGTTTCGGAGGCGCTTCAGACGCTGGGACTGACTCCTACTGTTACGGTGGAGGAGGCGGACGGGGCAGATCCCATTATTCGGGCAGTAAGACAGTCTAAGGTGGTTTTCCCCATTCACAAGGTTATTGACCAGATGATTCAGGACGAGTGGGACCCTCCTGAGTCTGGTCTCAAAAGCATCAAGATCATGCGTCGTCTTTATCCTTTATCGGAAACGGATCGGGAGCGTTTTCGGTCTCCCAAGGTTGACGCAGCCGTGTCAGCGGTGACTAAGAAGACCACCATTCCAGTGGAAGGCAGTGCGGCTTTACGGGAGCCACAGGACCGCAAAATGGACGGGCTGTTAAAGCAGGCCTTTGAGGCGGACGCACTGGCTTTACAGGCTTCCGTTTGTGGAGCCTGGGTGGCCCGCGCCTGTTTACGCTGGGTCCAGCGGTTTCAGCATACTCCCTCCCTGGATACTGCTATGCTGACGGAGCTTCACCGTTTGGAATCCGGCACGGCGTATCTGGCGGATGTACAGTATGATCTCATCAGAGCTCTCTCCAACAGCATGGCATCCGTGGTGGCGTCACGTAGAGCCCTTTGGTTAAAAAAATTGGGCGGCCAATGGATCTTCCAAGTCGCGGCTGGGCAAATTGCCTTTTAAAGGTAATCTGCTCTTTGGAGAGGATTTGGATAAGTTGGTCAAAGATCTGGGAGACTCCAAAGGCGGTCGCCTGCCGAAGGATAGGCCCAAGCGAGGTAGGTCGCTGCCGGTCGCCCGGGGGCAGTTTCGAGATTTTCGTAGATTCCGGTCGCCCCGTTATGGTGGCTTCCAGCGGGGTAGATATAGCTCCCGGGCGTCGGGCTTTCGCGGCTTTCGGGGAGCCAGCCGAGGGTTCTCGGCGGCTGGTTCCCAGGTCCCTCGAAAGCCCCAATGAAGGGCAGCGGGTCCAGGTGGAGCTGCCGGTGATCGGAGGGCGTCTTCGACGTTTTCTCTCCGCTTGGACCCAAATTGCTTCCGATCAGTGGGTTCTCGACATCCTGCGGGACGGGTATGTTCTCGACTTGGCCCGTCCCGTGCTCGATTCCTTTGTGGCGTCTCCCTGCCGGGGGTTTGAAAGAACCTTCAGGTCCGCCAAACGCTCGATCGGCTTCTCCAGCTGGGGGCGGTCATCCCCGTACCGCCAGCGGAATATGGCCTGGGCAGGTATTCCAGTTTCAAGCCTTGCCATTCGGTCTGGCGACCGCGCCACGCGTCTTCACCAAGATCATGGTGGTGGTTGCCGCGGCCCTTCGCAAACACGGGGTGCTGGTTCATCCGTACCTCGACGACTGGTTGATTCGCGGGTAATCTCGCGCAGAAAGCTTGGCAGCGACGACGAAAGTTGTCGCGCTCTTGCAGTCTCTTGGATGGGTGGTCAACCCACGCAAGAGCCAGGTGATCCCGACGCAGCTTCTGGAATATTGGGGGTACAGTTCGACACTTCCCGGGGGTTGGTGTCTCTTCCCGAACGCAGGATTGTGTCTCTTCAGTCTCTGGTGCGGAGGTTCCGCAGATCTCCAGCTCCGTCGGCATGGCTCTATCTACAGTTGCTGGGGACGATGGCGTCTTCCATGGAGGTGGTGCCTTGGGCGCGCTTTCACATGCGCTCGCTCCAGCGGGCCTTGCTCCGTCGCTGGTCCGACCAGTCCGATCTCCAGAGCAAACGTCTACCTTGCCCGATGGCGGTTCGGAGGGATCTCAGTTGGTGGTTGAGTCCATTCACCCTTCGAGTGGGGATGCCCTTGGAGCAGCCTCACTGGGTTCCGCTCTTAACGGATGCCTGTCTGACGGGCTGGGGCGCTCACTGCGAGGGCCGGTTCGTTCAGGGGCTCTGGTCTCCGGAGGAGAGTGCCTGGTCGATCAACCGCTTGGAGTTGCGGGCTGTTCTATTGGCATTGCAACACTTCGAGACCCGGATATCGTCTCGTACGGTTCGGGTTCTCTCCGACAAGGCAGCGACCGTGGCCTACATCAACCGGCAGGGCGGAACCGGAAGCGTCGGTCTGGAGGCGGAGGCTCGGACGTTGTTCGAGTGGGTGGAGCCTCGGACGCCAGCCATCTCCGTGGCAAACATCGCTGGGAAGGACAATGTGACGGCAGACTTCCTCAGCAGAGTTCAGGTAGATCCCGGCGAGTGGGAACTCCATCCCAGGGTCTTCGCTCAGCTGGTCCAGCGATGGGGCGAACCAGTCATGGACCTCATGGCCACCTTCCACTCGGCGAAAGCAGCTCGGTTCTACAGTCGACGGAGAGAGCCGATGTCCGAAGGTCTGGATGCTCTTTTGCAGACGTGGCCCTCCACGGGTCTTCTCTACGTGTTTCCTCCGTGGCCCCTGCTGGGGCGTGTTATCCAGCGTATCGAGGCTCACCGGGGTCGGGTGATATTGATAGCGCCGGATTGGCCTCGTCGTCCTTGGTATGCCGATCTGATGCGGTTGGTGGACGGTCCTCCCTGGAAACTTCCCTTGTTTCCGGATCTGTTATGTCAGGGTCCCCTCCGCATGCCGCAAGTGGAGAGATTCTCTCTTACGGCCTGGCTATTGAAAGGGCTCGGCTAAGGAAACGCGGTTACTCCCGATCGGTGGTGGCCACCTTGTTAGAAGCACGCAAACGTTCTACTTCACTGGCCTATGTTCGGGTATGGCGTATTTTTGAGGACTGGTGCTCTAGGAAACAGATCCGAGCGGCTACGGCCTCTCTTCCGGTGATACTGGATTTTTTTTTTGCAGGACGGTTTTACTAAAGGTCTGGCCGCCAGTTCTTTACGTGTCCAATTGGCGGCTCTGTCATGTTATCGCGGCAAAGTTCAGAGAGTGTCCTTAGGTACTCATCCTGATGTCGTTCGTTTTTGCGGGCGGTTTCTCGGTTGCGTCCAGCCCGTCGAATATCGGTACCCTCTTGGAATCTTAATTTGGTGCTGCGCGCTCTCAGTGCGGCACCTTTTGAGCCGCTTTCTAGTAGTTCTGTGAAGGATCTGACTCTTAAAACAGTATTTCTGGTCGCGATTTGTTCGGCCCGCCGTATTTCCGAGCTTCAGGCTCTTTCTTGCAGGGAGCCCTTTCTGGTTTTCTCGGCTCACAAAGTGGTCCTACGGCCTGTGCCTTCCTTCTTGCCCAAGGTGTCTTCTCCTTTTCACCTGAACCAGGTTGTTTCCCTTCCGGTTTTCTCGGATTCCGAAGGGCATGCTTCTGATCGCGGACTCAGTCGGTTGGTCCTCAAGAGGGTTTTGCGACGCTATTTAAAAGTTACCAGTGTTTTTCGTAAATCGGACCATTTGTTTGTACTGTTTGGCGGGGCTCGCAAAGGGGAAGCGGCAGCGAAGGCTTCTATTGCTCGTTGGATTAAGGAAGCGATTGGTTCGGCTTATCTTTTGCACGGTCGGGCTCCGACGGCTGGGTTACGTGCTCATTCCACGAGAGCGCAGGCAGCGTCCTGGGCGGAATTCAGTTTGGTTTCGCCGGTGGATATTTGTAAGGCGGCCACCTGGTCGTCTTTGCACACTTTCAGTAAACATTATCGCCTTGATGTCTTGGCGGCGAGCGATGCCGGTTTTGGTTCCGCGGTTCGGCGTGCCGGTTGGCAGAATCCCACCCGTTAGGCTGCTTTGATACATCCCATTCGTCGAGGACTAAGCTGGAGGAACGATAAGGAAATAGTAATTACACTTACCTGGTAATTGTAGTTCCTTGAGAGACGACAGCTTAGTCCTCCTGCCTCTCCCTACTTCATTTCTTTTAGCGCGGCACGCCTTGGGCTCAGAGGTGCAAATTCCCAGGTGAGTGCGTTCTCTTTTTTCTTATTTTTCTCCGCTGTTTCTTGTTTTCTTTCGTGTTCATTCTCTGTTTCGGCAGTGGCAGGGGCGGGACTTTCCGTCCCTAGGACAGGTGGCTTTTGGCTACCATATTTAAAAAAAAAAAAAAAAAAAAAAAATGCATATTCTGTATTCGGATCTTCTCAAAGGTTAGCTACGTGTTTGAGTTTGCTTTGACAGTAATTCACTGGAGTTCCAGAGTTGCTGGGGTGATGGATCCAGGGAAGTTGAAATCTGATTGGTCCAGTCTTCATGCTGCAGGAGGAGGTGCACTACCCATTCGTCGAGGACTAAGCTGTCGTCTCTCAAGGAACTACAATTACCAGGTAAGTGTAATTACTATTTTTACAGTCTTTCTTAAAGTCTTTGCCACTGCAGTGTTCTCTTGCATGGCCTGATGTAGCCAATGACCGCTGTTCCTTAGCATCCCTCCAGTTCAGTCCCTTTGCTCTGGTTGTGCTCCCCTTCCAGCAGCTTTGGAGACTGAGCTCATTGATTTGATGACCCTCTGGTATAAATACCGCTGGCACAAGACTCCAGTAAGCTCAGTCTCCAAGCAGCTGGAGGGAGGCTGTAAGCCAGGGGAAAAGGCTTACTGGAGAGACACTTAAGAACTGAGGGGTGTAGGTTAGGACTCCTTAGTGTTAGTTTATTTAGTATCGGGTATTGAATATTCATTCTTTATTTTGTTCCTTTTTTGTGTTTTTTTTTACTTTAGGTAGAGAAGGTTGAGCTCCCCCTTCTTGTGGTTCCTGTTCTTTTGCTTTGGCGGGTTTTCACTCCTTCCCTTGTTGGTAGGGATCAGGAGGAGGCTTGCTTCTACCCACGCTGGGGTTCAGTGTGGAGGAGTGAGCAAGGGAACCCTCGCTGTGCGTGCCCAGTGCGAGAGGGGGGGGGGCACCCCACAGGTTTCTTCCTGCCACTTGCCGAGGCCTTGGTGGCGGCTGAGTGCAGGGACGGCGGATCACCGACAGAATGAGGCCCGAATGCGGTGTCCAGAAGCACGGGAGAAAATGTTCAGAGTGCTGAGGCAGCAGCGGCTTGCTGTGTGGTATTTTGGCGCCCACGCGACCGGACCGCATGGTTCAACGCGGCATTCTGCAGGAAGCAGAAGAACAAGGTATGTGTCAATTTTGGGCTCTTCGTGCTCAGCCTGGGGGGCTATTCGCAGGGAGACTTGGCTAGACAGTCCAGGGGTCCCTTTGACTTAAAGTGAATTTTTGTTTTTAAATTTTAAATCAAGTTCTGTTTTGTATATTTATATAATTGCATAGAGTTGTTGGTTTTGACTTGCTCGGGGGGTGGCTTAATATGCCAGGAAGACCACAGTGCTTGGTCTGCGGCACCCGGCGGGGTACGGTATCCGAGGCCGGGGTCTGTAGAGGCTGCGTGGCTGAGGCTGCCTCAGTGGAACAGGAGATCCAGATGAGTGTGTCCCTAGAGTTGCTGCCTTACGACTCCCAGGGATTGAGGGATCCTCTGGAAGTGGGGATTGTCTCTCTCCTCTACCCTTGGGGTTGGAGCAGTCGGCCCCTCCGCCATCTCAACCCACGCCCTCCACTTCCTTGGGACTACGAGGAGGGGGAGGTTTCTCTCCTGAATTTGTTTTACTAATGCACAAGATGTTTTGCCTGCGCCAACAGGGAACGAGTGGGTTGGCAACTGCGCAGGGAGGCAGGGCAGGAGGGGACAGTTGTTTCCCCCCCAAGCAGGCTAGGCTAGCGAATGAGGATACCCTTAGGTCCTCTGTCTGAAACCTTGGAGGGTGAATCTTCTGATGTGGGGGAGGTTGAGGAAGAACTGGAAGAAGGGGAGATTCCTGAGGAGGAGCAAACCCGGATAGTAAGGATTTTCCGTCGGGAGGAGCTCCTGGTGCTGATTGGGGAGACCCTGAAGGTGCTCAATATGGCGACGGACGTTCCAGCGGACGAAGAGGTGCTGAAAGACCCCCTGATTCAGGCTGTCAGGAAATCTCAAAGTTTTTCCAGTGCATCGAGTGGTTCGCCAGATGATTCAGGAGGAATGGAATCAACCAGAATCCGGTTTAAGGGGGATGCGGTCTATGGCCTGGCTGTACCCTTTGCCTGAATTGGATAAAGAGTTGCTGCGGTCGCCTAGGGTAGATGCGGCGGTATCAGCGGTGACAAAGAAGACAACTATTCCAGTTGAGGGCAGTGCGGCCCTTAAGGATACCCAGGATAGGAAGCTGGATACATTTCTAAAACAGGCCTTTGATGTCAGTGCTCTGGCCCTCCAGGCTTTGGTCTCCGGGGCTTGGGTAGCCAGGGTGTGTCTGCAGTGGTCGTAGCAGCTTCAGGGAACTGGCGACTGGTCCGATGAGGTGCAGGCGGAAGCGGCCAGGATTGAGTTGGGGGCCGCTTACCTGGCAGATTGCCAGGCTTCTGATGAGATCATATTGACTAAGAATATGGCTTAGTAGTGGCGACCCGGCGTTACCTGTGTCTACGCAATTGGGCGGCGGATGCCTCTTCAAAGGCACGCCTCAACAGGCTTCCCTTTAAGGGAAAGTTGCTGTTTGGAGAGGATTTGGATAAGCTGGTGAAGGAGCTTGGAGAGACTAAGGGAGGTAGGCTTCCTGAGGATAGACCGAAGCAGAACCAGACGCCCACTCCCGCGCGTAGTCAGATGCGGGTGTTTCGGAGGTTTTGGACTGCTAGGTCGACGCCCTTTCAGAGGGGCCTTTTCATAGTAACACAGTAAATGATGGCAGATAAAGACCAGCATGGTCCATCTAGTCTGCCCAGCAAGATGGCAAGAGTAGGTGCACCTGTCGCTCTGTGCAGGCCACCCCTCCCCATGTCTTTGTTTAGGGGTAAACCAACCACTCCAGGTAGGACACCCCTATTTGTTGAGACGTTATATGGTTCAGAAGTTAGATGGTACCATTTATTTTGTTTTTATCCTATTGCTGTAAAGGGATCCACTGTTTGTCCCATGCTTTTTTGAATTCCGTCACCTTTTTTGAATTCCATTTCCTCTCTAGGGGGCAAGGTTTCCGGGGATTTCGGGGAGCAGGAAGGGGTTTTGGGGCCTCTTCATTCTCCTCGGGTCCTAGAAAGCCACAATGAAACAACGGGGGCCCGGGAAGGAGTTATGCCGGTGGGAGGCCGTCTAAGGCAGTTTTACTCCACCTGGGCCCAGGTCACATCAGATCAGTGGGTTCTGGAGGTGATCCAAAAAGGATATGCCCTCGAGTTTGCAAAACCAGTTCTCCCGGCGTTCGTGCGGTCCCCTTGCACATCCCCGACAAAGGCTGCAGCAGTGAAGGACACGCTGACGTGGCTGCTGTTACTGGAAGCTGTAGTACTGGTTCCTTTAGACCAGTATGGTTGCAGTCGATACTCAATTTATTTTGTAGTTCCCAAAAAGGAAGGTTCCTTTCGACCCATTCTCGATCTAAAGCATCTCAATTGTTTTCTCAGGGTTCCGCACTTTCACATGGAGACTTTGAAGTCCGTGATTGTGGCCTTACGTCAGGGGAAGTTTTTGATGTCCCTAGATCTCACAGAAGCATATTTGCATATTCCGGTACGCAAGGCACATCAGCAGTTTCTGAGGTTTGCAATGACAATGGGGCATTTTCAATTCCAAGCTTTGCCCTTCAGCCTAGCAACAGTCCCCGCGGACCTTCACCAAGGTGATGGTCGTGGTGGCCGCAGCGCTGCGCAAGGAAGGGATCTTGGTCCATCCGTACTTAGACGACTGGCTGATTCGGGCAAAATCCAAGACAGTCTGGAGGCAACGGCCAGAGTGGTCGGGCTCCTGAGGGAACTGAGCTGGGTTATCAATCTGACAGAGCAGGTTGGTGCCCATGCAGGAAATCAAGTACCCCGGGGCAAGTTTCAACACAGGAATCGGCAGAGTGTTCTTGCTGGGGCAGAGCGGAGGACTTGAGGCGTCTGGTGTGGCAGTTTCTAACCATGGCGGCGCCTTCCGCATGGCATTATTTGCAGGTGTTGGGGACCATGTCAGCGATGATCGAATTGGTGCCGTGGGCCAGGGCTCACATGAGACCGCTTCAGCAGGCCCTGCTCTGGTGATGGTCCCATCAACGGCAGTCCTTGTTGGTACCACTCCACTGCCCCACTGTAGTCAGGGGGGCCTTACAGTGGTGGCTCCAACCGGGGCATTTGGAGCGCAGAATGCCCCTTGAACCTCCACAGTGGCTTCAGTTGACGATAGATGTCAGTCTGACGGGCTGGGGGGCTCACTGTGATGGCCGTTTCGCCCAGGGGCTCTGGAGTACGGTGGAAGCACAGTGGTCCATCAACAGATTGGAAATGAGGGCAGTAGCTCTGGCTCTCGAAGTGTTCGAGCATTTGGTCCTCTAGAAGGCAGTCAGGGTGCTGTCTGATAATGTCACCACAGTAGCCTACATCAATTGTCAAGGCGGGACGAGCAGTCCTCTGTTGGAAGAGGAAGCAGAGAGCTTGTTACGGTGGGCTGAGGCCCACCTGCTAGCCTTGTCGGTACAACATGTGGCCAGGGTAGAAAACGTGACGACGGATTACCTGAGCAGGTACAAAGTAGACCACAGTGAGTGGGAACTCTGTCAGGAAGTATACGAGCAGGTGGTAGGCCGTTGGGGGACCCCAGTCATGGACCTCATGGCTCGGTGGGAGTCTGCCAAGGCGAGCCAGTTCTTCAGCCGAAGGAAGGAAAAGATGTCGGAGGGCCTTGATGCTCTGGTTCAGAGATGGCCCAGCGAGGGCCTTCTGTATGTCTTTCCGCCTTGGGCCCTCATAGGAAGGATACTGCAGCGGGTGGAGGCCCACCGAGGGTTAGTGATTCTCATAGCCCCGGACTGGCCGCAGCGTCCGTGGTATGCCAATCTCGTGAGGCTGATGGCCGATAGGCCCTGGCGCCTTCCATGCAGGGACAATCTCTTGGCTCAGGGTCCCGTTCGGATGCCTCAGGTGGATCGATTCTCGCTTACGGCTTGGCTGTTGAGAGAGCAAGGCTCCGTAAGCGGGGATATTCGGGAGATGTGATCACGACCTGTTGAATGCTCGCAAGTGTTCGACCTGCCTCTCCTATGTGAGGACTTGGCAAATATTTGAGGGCTGGTGTATGGTCCAGGGGAAGAGGCCCCTTGCGGTCTCAGTGCCAGAGGTGCTAGAATTCCTGCAGGTAGGTTTCGAGAGGGGTTTTGCAGCAAGTTCTTCCGGGTCCAGTTGGCGGCCATTTCCTGTTACAGGGGCAAGGTTCATGGTAGGCCTTTAGGAGATCATGCGGACATAGGTAGGTTCCTGAGTGGTACGGCGCATGCGGCCTCACAAAGGTCGGTGGTCACTCCTTGGGATCTTAATTTGGTGCTGAATTCTTTGGCTGGGGAACCTTACGAGCCAGTGGGGAAGGCTTCTTTGAAGGACTTAACTTTCAAAGTGGTGTTTCTAGTGGCTATGTGGTCCGCTAGGTGTATTTCAGAGCTTCAGGCTCTGTTGTGTCATCCGCCTTTCATTTCCTTCTTTAAAGAGAAGGTGGTCTTGCGTACAGTGCCATCCTTTTTGCCCAAGGTGGTGTCACCTTTTCATGCGAACCAGTCTATATCTCTCCCTGCCTTTCCAAAAGGGGGGGGGTTGGAGGCAGAGGATGTGCGTCTGCACCGACTGGATGTGCGCAGGTTGCTGAAGCGCTACCTGAGTCGCACGGCTGCGTTTCGGAAGTCAGAAAGGTGGTTTGTTTTGTTTGGTGGGCCGCGTAAAGGCGAAGCGGCGGCCAAAGCGTACATCTCTAGGTGGATCAAGGAAGCCATTGTGTCAGCTTACATCCTGAAGGGAAAGCGGTCCCAGAAGGGTTCCGAGTGCATTCGACCCGAGCCCAGGCAGCCTCGTGGGCGGAGTATAGTTTGGTTCCGCCACTGGACATTTGTAGAGCGGCCACTTGATCGTCTTTACATACCTTTGCAAAGCATTACTGGTTGGTTGTTCAGGCAGCATTGAATGCTGAGTTTTTGGCAGAGCGGTGCTTACGGACTCCTCCCAGATTTGAACTGCTCTGTCACATCCCAGAGAAGAGGGACTGGACTGGAGGGACGCTAAGGAGACAGTAATTAGGTCTTACCTGCTAATTAGTGTTCCTGAAGGAACTCCAGTCTAGTCCCTGATCCTGCCCGGTTTTTGGTCAGGTTTAACTTTCAGGTTACAGTGCGCCGGCCCGAAGCTTTGCAGGAGAGTGAAGAAGATATCCGGAGGCTCATTGCTGAGGGTTTCGGTGGCGGGCTGGAGTGGACCAGCAGGGTGCCCTGTTAGGCAGGGACAGCTGTGGTTTCAGGTAAGCTGCCGCCTCCTCTTCCAGGGGGTGGGAAGTCCCTTCCGGGAGGGAGCGGGAGGGTATATTCTGGAGTGTTGTTTTTATTGTTTTTAAAGTTAGTGTTAATGTTGCTTAATTGTCTCTACGTTAAATCTGCTTTTTCAATAGAATACTGGAGTCTGGTGGGTGGTGCCAGCGGTATTTATACCAGAGGGTCATCAAATCAACGATGAGCTCAGTCTCCAAAGCTGCTGGAAGGGGAGCACAACCAGAGGAAAGGGACTGGACTGGCGTTCCTTCAGGAACACTAATTAGCAGGTAAGACCTAATTACTTTTTCTTGGCTCCAGTTGTGGCGGGAATGCAGAAGGAAAGCTGGTGGTATAGCCCCTGGGGCCCCCTTTTTTCAACCGGCTTGAGCTGCAGCTCCTGAAATGGTTTACAGGTGGTTTTTCAATATCTTGTAGCTGCTTGACCACCCATCTCATGGGGGTGGGAGTCAAAGCATCTGCTCTGCCCTGCCCTTGCGCTTCCCTGTTCTTCAGGATCCTTGTGTTATTCCCTATGGAGGTTAGTTGAGAAGCTGTAGAGAAATACCTTCTGCAGAAGGTAAGTCTGAGGAGAATGGCGTGTTCTCCAGGAACAAGTAAGAAGTTCGGTGCCGATGTCACCCATAAGTGAGGACTGAGCCCATGTGGAGCAATTCCCAGCTTTCAAAGAAAGCCTTTGGGATTGCTGCCACGCATGCGTGGTCCTCTTCCCGCCCAAAGGTGCCATCTTGCTTAGTCTCCCTTTTTCTACGGAGCCCTTTGGACGCACGTCCTCATCCCTCGGAAAAAGTGTTTGTTTTTCGGCCTCTGGTTTGTGTTTTTCCGGTAGCACCGGTCCTCTCCCGTCCTTACCCTGCTCTCCTTTACTTTTGAGTGAGGGGACGTCCTTTCGCTAAAATTTTTTTCTTTTATGGGCTTCGCGCCCTTTTCCTCAATCGCTGGCCTCGCGGGTCTTCAACCTAGCAGGGGACCTTTTTGCCCCAATGGCCACAGGTTTTAAAAAATGTGACACATGCTCCAAAGATATGTTGCTCATGGACACCCATGACTGCTGTCTTCAGTGTCTGGGGGCTGACCATAATCTGGAGCTCTGCTCTCTTTGCAAGAAAATGTCCTCCAAGGCCCTGTTAAGTTGTAAGCAGAAGTCCGATGACATTTTCCGTAAAGTAGTCCCGGAATCCCCAGTGGCACCCTCTGTCGTTCCTCCGCTGGTGGGATTCCCTGCTTCGGCCCCGCGTTCAAGGCAGCACTACGATAAGGGATCCCCTGAGGTGGAGAGATGCAAGAAGACGACCTCGAAGTCGCTGTCAGGGGATCCAGACAAGCGTGATGGCTCCTGCGCTCGGTCGCTCAGCCTTCCCCGTCGTTCCGAGAGTCTGACAAGGAGCGGCTTTGAAAGGTACCTCGTACAGACACGGAGGCCTCCGGCGACTGTGCCCGGTCTCCTGAGGGTCATCCTGTTGAGGACCCCCTCTCCTTGTCTATGCCCGACCCGGTAACCCTGGTGTCAAGTGGCGCAGGGACCCACGTCTGCGTGGGAATCCCTCATGCTGGCACTAGAGCGCAGTGTTTGTCTTCTTAGCTGCCTAGCAGGTGCTCAAGCCCAGCACAGCTGGCCCACACCTCGAGACCTCGGTTCCCTCGAGGGGATACCGAAACCCGCCCTGGAAACTCCCGAGAGCCGTGGGCCTCGTGAGGGTGCTAGGCGTCAGTCTTGCTCACCCTCCCGTTTCTTGGGAGTGAGATCCTCAAAGGCCTCTGGTTCCAAGCGGGCCTTGGCCTCCGGTCAGGGGGACCAACCCGAATCGGACTCCTCGGACCTCTCGGGCTGGGAGTCGGACGGGGACACCTCCCCGGAGAACCACCCACCTCTCAGAGGTGTTCGCTGCCCGAGTACACATCCTTTCTGGTGTTCATATGGGACATGGGGTGAGCCCTCAACCTCGCAATGCAGGCTGAGGAGGAGCCGCAGACTGAGGAGCTCGACATCTTAGAGTATGAGTCCCCGCCTCAGGAATCTCTTACTGTCCCGGTTCCTCCCATCCTGTCCAGGCTGCTCCTTCACATGTGGGAGGCACCTGCTTCGGTTCTCATTGTGAGCAAACACCTCGATGCCATGTATAGGATCCAGCACGGCCTGGGGTTCTGGAAGACCCATCTTCCGCACACCTCCATGGTAGTGGAATCGGTGATGCGGAAGCAAAAGAGCCCAAAGCCACACTCTTTGGTCCTGCCAGGCAGGAAATCCAGAACCCTCGTTGCTCTTGGGCGCAAAGCCTATCAAGAGTCCATGCTCACATGCTGTATCCAGGCTTACCAATTGTATATGGGCATCTTCCTGCGTAACCTTGCCAAGGAGCTCTGTGGTTTCTCTGCAGGTCTCGGAGGTAAGCCGCTCCTCAGGTTCCAAACCCTCCAGAGGTCCGTCGCAGAGTGCTCAAAGTACCTCTCCCGTGCCACATATGATGGATTTGAGTCCTCAACCTGAGTTGCGGCAGCTGGCATCAGGGCCTGGTGCCAGGCGTGGCTTCAGTCCTCGGACCTGGAGCAGTGGGTCCAGGAAAAACTCCTGTATGTCCCTTGCCTAGGCAAACAACTGTTTGGCAAGCCCATGGACGACAAGGCAGCCGAAATAGAGATGGAGTTTGTGACTCGGACCCGCCTCTCACATAAGACCTCTTCTCTCCCTCGGAAGAAACAGCAAACTAAGAAGCCGTTCTTCCAGAAGAAGGGACTCCCCTACTGGGGATACCTGCCCTACCCACCCCGGCCTCCGGCACACAGGGGAAGGGTGGAGCACACAGCCACTGCAAGCCTAAAGGGCCCAAGGCCCAACCCCCGGCGCCACCCCAACCCGCTGAAGGTTTTTGACGCAGACGGCATAGCCTCTCGCTCCCCGACAGTACTTCCGCTGGTGGGGGGACGTCTATCCCTTTTCGCCTTCCAATGGGCATCGATCACATTGGACACCTGGGTCCTCCGGGTGGTCCGGGACAGGTATCGTCTTCACCTGGACAGGCTTCCTCCTCTCTTCTCCCCAGCGGAGCCTTCTCTGCTCCTCTCGCAACAGACTTGCTTGCAACAGGAGCTGACCAACCTCCTAGTCCAGCGGGTGGTAGAGAAAGTACCGCTGCACCTCCAAGGTCATGGATTCTACTCCCGTTACTTCCTCGTTCCAAAGAAGACAGGGGGTCTATGCCCCATTCTCGATCTCAGGAACCCAAGCAAGTTTCTGGTGCGGGAGAAGTTCAAAATGTTATTGCTTGACGTCCTGCTGCTCTTCCTCCAGCAGGGCGATTGGCTGTGCTCCTTAGACCTAAGGGACGCTTACGACCACATTCTAGTCCATCCCCAGCACAGGCAGTTCCTGCGCTTCAGGGTGCAGGGAGAGCATTACCAATACAGGGTGCTCCGCGGGTTTTCACAATGTGTCTCTCCGCTGCCTTTCTCCGGTGATGGGCCCGTCATGGACTTCAGCCGAAGAAGCCCGCCTGGTGGCGTCGCGCATGATCCTCCTCCTCGAACACCTTGGCTTCCTGGTCAACTACTCCAAGTCCCACCTTGAACTAGTGCAGACCTTGGAGTTCATCGGTGCACTCCATGTCACAGAGCGGGCTACTGCCTTCCTACCCGTGGACCGTGCAGACCACCTACGTCAAAGCAGAGCTCGAGTCTCTGTGCAGGCCATGCTGTGCCTCCTGGGACACATGGCTCCACCGTCCATGTTGTCCCCCATGCACAAATGCACATGCGGACGACTCAATGGTTCCTCAGGACACAATGGAGCCAGGCCTCCGGTCACCTCAGAGACCCCATCCAGATCTCCCGAAGTCTCCACAGCTCCTTGGATTGGTGGCGGGATCCCTGAAGCCTCCATCTGGGAATGCCCTTTTAGGCCCCGCAGCACTAGCTCGTCCTGACAACGGATGCTTCCCTGCTGTGTTGGGGAGCCCACTGCGGCGATTTGTGCACCCAGGGGCAGTGGTTGCCCGAGGAATCTCAGCAGCAGATCATCCTGCTCGAGCTTCGGGCGGTCCCATGGGCCCTGAGGGCCTTCGAGGGCCGCCTGAGAGGGAAGTCAGTGCTCGAGCAGACCGACAACAGGGTAGCCATGTTCTACATAAACAAGGAGGGGGGAACAGGCTCCTGCCTCCTCTGCTGGGAGGTGATCCTCCTTTGCTCATTTGCCTTTCGCCAGGGGATGTCCCTCCGAGCAGTCTCTCTCCCGGGCCAAGAGAGTGTCCTCGCAGAAAGGTCGCCAGCCTCTTGTTCCATCGGTGGGGAACCCCGTCCATGGACCTGTTCACCAGCCCAGTGAATGCGCAGTTTCCCCGCTTCTGCGGACCGGTTCCACACCCGAGCAGGATGACCTCGGATGCGTTCCTGTTGAACTGGACCTCCGGGCTTCTTTACGCTTTTCCCTCCCGCTCCTCTCATTGCAAGGACCCTCCACAAGGTTCAGCGTGAACATGCTTCAATGATTCTCGTAGCCCCCTCGTGGCCTCGACAGCCTTGGTTCCCGCTTCTACTCGGTCTCTTGTCAGAGCTTCCAATCCCCCTGGGCTGTGCCCCGGACTGCTAATGCAGGAAGAGGGACAGGTGCTTCACCCGAACCTGGCCTTGCTGTCCCTTACGGCCTGGCGGCTGAACGGGTCCCCTTAGCCCAGCTGCACCTCCTGGGGGAGGTCAAAGATATCCTCCTTGCATCGAGGAAGGAGTCGACGAGACAGGCCTATGCCTTTTAAGTGGCGATGCTTCTTGGTCTGGTGATCCGAGCTCCAGATCAACCCGTTTTTTTGCTCTACCAGGTGGGTCCTCCAGTGCCTCCTCCACCTCTCGAAAAAGGGGCTGAAGTCCAACTCGGGCAGGGTCCACCTGAGCGCCATCTTGGCGCACCACCTCCCCATCGAGGGTAAACTCCTCTCGGGTCAGCCCCTGGTCTCCCTCTTCATGCGGGGACTCTTACTTTCCAAGCCCCCCATCCGGCCACCACCAGCGGAGTGGGACCTGAACATCGTGCTAATGCAGCTTCTGCAATCACCCTTCGAGCCAATGGCGACGTGCTCGCTTTGGCACCTCTCTTGGGAAGGTAGTCTTCCTGGTGGCTCTGACCTCGGCTTGGCAAGTCAGCAGACTCCAGGCCCTCATGGCTGAGGCTCCCTACACCAGGTTCTACAGGAACAGGGTGGTCCTCCGCACCCACCGCAAGTTTCCTACCGAAGGTGGTCTCAGACTTTCATCTCAATCAGTAGATAGTCTTGCCGACCGGGCATCAGTGGTATTACATAAATTCGACTGCAAGAGGGCCCTTGCCTTCTACCTGCAGCGTACACAGATTCATTGCAAGTCCGACCGGCTCTTTGTCGCCTATGAGCTCAATCGCCTGAGGCAGGCAGTCACCAAGCGTACCATCTCCGTCTGGGTAGCAGACTGCTTCGCCTTCTCTAAGGCAAAGGCTGAGGCCCCACTGGATCGCCGAGTCACCGAGCACGGTGTCTCGGCCAAGGCGGTTTCGGTGGCTTCGCTGTGCTCAGTGCCTCTAATGGACATCTCCTGGGCTGCGACCTGGTCTTCAGCGAACACTTTCACTTCGCACTACTGCCTGGAGAGGGAATCTCGCTGGGACAGCACCTTCGGCCTGGCTGTACTCCATAATCTGTTTGGGGTATAAGCAACTTCTGCCCTCCGGCCCTTCTTCGGCTACCGACAGCTTCGCCCCGGGAACCTGAAAACTTTGGCTCCTTCGGGAATCGACTTCTGCTCACAGCCTTGCGGAGGCGCTTTTTGGGTTACAGGTTCGGTAGCCTGTAGCTGGGGAGTCCCATAAGTGAGGACTGACTTCCTGCTTGTTCCTGGAGAAAGCATAGTTACTCACCTGTAACAGGTGTTCTCCAGGGACAGCAGGAATCAGTCCTCACTACCCTCCCACCTCCCCTGAAGAAGAGTTATTTTTGTCCTTCCCTTGCCATCTGCTTAGTAGGGCTCTAGCTATGGGACTTGACTGACAAGATGGCACTTTTGGGCGGGAAGATGACCACGCATGCGTGGCAGCAATTCCAAAGGCTTTCTTTGAAAACTGGGGAATTGCTCCGCATGGGCTCCATCGGTGCCGATGTCACCCATAAGTGAGGACTGATTCCTGCTATCCCTGGAGAACACCTGTTACAGGTGAGTAACTACACTCCCCCCCCCCCCCTCCAGTGGAAAGCTAGGGTCTCTTTGATCTTCTTTTAGCAGAAGGGTTCTTTATTTTTTTTTTTTTCCAAATGCTATGGTGGCTCTGCATGTGTAGAGCCGCTGCCTCTGGAGATGTTAGCAGATGTCCCCCCCCCCTTCTGAAAATGGGAGTCTGAGGCCTGTTCCCTCCGTACGAGGACCCAAGGCCCTTGAGTATTGCTGTGGTGGGCAGAAAAGGTGCTAATAATTCAGGCCTTGACAAGTTTTGTGCAGATCTAGGAGCCAGACCAAATTCTTAGCAGCCAGTGCTTGTGACCTTCTTGTGCCCCCACCCCTTGGTTCTCTTGCACTGGTCTCATGTTCTCAAGTCTCGTGAGACCAGCACCAGAGTTTCTACACTGTGCATCTTTAGAAAACAGCTATAGCTTCAGATAGCAAGTACATGTGTGGTGCAACGGTGGTTTTGCCAGTCTGTGCATGGGATGTAGTGGTGGATGCTTTTGTGTGGGTGGGGTGCAAGGCTGGGATGCATTTGTGTGCGTTTGCGGAGCAGAAGTGAGGTTCCTCTATGTGCATGTGTATGTAGTGTGAAGCTGGGGTATGCGTGTCTCTCCTACGAAGGTGGGGTGCTTGTGTGTTGGGGAAGGGGGAATGTATCTTTTGGTAATTGGGTATTGTGCCCTTCTGCCCCCATGCATTCATCCCTGTAATCTTGCACTGTTCCTTCCCCCTCCCCCTAGCAGTTCCACCCCCTGCCTTCCATTCCCCCATCCTCTTTTTTCTTTTTAGTTTACTGGCCTTTTTTAAGATTATCTCCAGGAACAAGCAGGCATGTAGTCTTCACATATGGGTATTGTCAGTACTGACGGCGCCTGCGTGGGAACGCTCCCCAGCGTCCAATTAGAAAGCTTTTGGGAGCATCCCACAGCATCTGCGTGCTGCCTTCCCGCCTTTCCCAACTGCCTCTCTCCAGTTCTTCGTTTTCCGCGGAGCCAGCAGGTCGTTTTTCCTGTCACCGCAGAAATTATCCCATCTTTTTCATTCTTTTTTTGTGGTAGCGTCTGCCTTCCTCGATGCTATACCGGTTCTTTCTTTCTTTAAAAAATAAAAAATTTTCTGTAATCTTTTCTCTGGACTTTCCAGTCCTTTTTCTGTCGGGTGCCACACACCATTTTAGGCACTAGGCCCAACTTTTCCTTCAGAATGGAAAAACCCGCCTCTGGTTTTAAAAAGTGTTCCAAGTGTGGCGGTACCATTTCTGTCACCGACACTCATGAGTGGTGCCTTAAATATTTAGGGCCTGACCACTCCATCTCGGAGTGTGTTGGCTGTGGGATGATGTCGAAGAGGGGTCGGCAAAACCGAGCTGCTAAGCTTAGCACCCTTTTTCCCTCCGATGCAGCATCCGTGGCATCGACGTCTTCCAGGGCTTCGTCTTCCTCCCATGGATTTCAGGTAACCAAACATAAATCTGGCCGGTCCTCAAAGGGTAGATCTCCTTCCAAGCATCGAGATGCCTCTGGCGTTGCCCTTGCGGGACTTGTACTGGCAAAATTGCCCCGGCGGGAGGCTTCGGCTTCCAAAGCACTATCGGGGCTCCAGGATGTTCTCGAGGCCTCAACCTTGGCAGAACTACTGGTGCCATGCTCTGGGGTACCGGCCGCTTCATCCGGTACCGATACCCAGGCATCGGCAGCGTCAATAGACCAGAGGTTCTTGGCTATTGAACGCAGTCTGGCGGCTCTCCTTGCGGCTTCGGTGCCTTCGAGACTGCTTCAGACGGTTCAACCGGTATCGATATCAGTACCGGTAACGACAGCATCGACATTGGTGACTGTTACCGACACCGAGTCATGCTGTTATCTCCGGTATCGACAGGCCGGTACCGGACCCCTCCGGTACTGACTTCGATCGGTACCGGTATCATGCTTTGCAAGAGCACCTGGACAGGAGATACTTTGAATCCGCCGAGGATTCTGACAGTTCTGTCGGTACCGGAGTACTTCTCTCTGAGGAGCCTTCCTCTCCTAAACATAGGATGTCTCCTCCAGAGAATATATCCTTTCAGGATTTCATCCGGGAGGTGGCTAGAGGTCTTTGGGCTCCTGAAACAGAGCCCAGAGCAAGGAATTGGAGATTTTACAATATTCTAAAGCTCCCAAGGAGGCGGCTACTTTGCCTATTCATGAGATCTTGCATGATCTCATGCTAAGAATGTGGGAAACACCTCTTACCACCTCTCCTCATTCTTGTAGGCTTGATACCATGTATCGAGTACCTCCTTGTCCTGGATTTCAAAAAACCCAGTTACCACACCACTCCATGGTAGTGTAATCAGCTATCAGAAGGATCAAGAGTGCAAAAAGACATGCATCTAATCCACCAGGACGTGAATGTAGGACTCTTGATGCCTTTGGGCGTCGAACCTTCCAGGCCTCTATGCTTTCTGCCAGGATTAGTTCCTCCGTTTTATATATGGGAATGTTCCTTAAGGAGGTTACAGGAGATCCTAGAGCTTATGAGCCCTCTCCTTCCTGATAAGAGGCAAGATTATCTTACACATGTCAAACATGCCCAGGATGTTTCCAAGTTTGTTAATCGTGCAGCTTTTGACTGCTTTGAGTGCATAAGCAGAACCTCTGCCATTGCCATAGGTGCTTGTAGGATTGCCTGGCTCCAGGCATCTGACTTAGAACTCTGGGTACAGGACAAACTGGGGAATATCCCTTGCACAGGCGAAAATCTTTGGCCAAAATTGGCAAGAGAAAGCTAATGAGCTGGATGCTGATAACACCACTTTGGATAGACTATCCAAGGCTACAGCTGATCCTGCAAGGAGAAAATCCTACAAGAAACCATTCTTCTCTAAAAAGAAGAGGTTTTACCCCTCCTATACCCAGCAGGGGCATTCTGCAGGTCAGTCTGCCCGAAAGGGACAGCAGCCACCAAAACAAAGAAAAACAAAGTCTTCTAAGCCTCAATCGGCCCAACAGACTCAGCCTCCACAGGGGCTTTGACTCCCATCTAGAGAACTTGGCCTTCCTGGCCCTCAACGGGCCAGAGCCCTCCACCATTCCAGGAAGGTTGTGTCATTTTGCCCCCAGATGGGAGCATATAACAGAAGAATGGACTCTCTCCATTGTAAAGGAGGGGTACAAGCTTCATTTCCTCAACATGCCCCCTCCTACAGTTGTAAGATGTTTCAATTTTCAGACTTCGCTCGAAAATCAGTTAGGTCAAGAGGTCAATTTATTTCTTGCACACAGGGCAATAGAAGACGTACCCATTTCCCAACAGGGTACAGGGTTTTACTCTCCCTATTTCCTTAATCCAAAGAAAACAGGGGGGGACAGACCCATTTTAGACCTCAGAGAAATGAACAAATTCCTGTTCAAGGAGAAGTTCAAGATTTCTCTAGGAACTCTTCTGCCATACCTTCAGATTCAGGATTGGCTTTGTTCTCTAGATCTCAAGGATGCGTACACCCATATTCTCATCCATCCAACTCACCGAAGATTCCTTTGGTTTCTATTTCAGGGGAAGCACTACCAGTACAGGGTTCTTCCTTTTGGCCTGGCCTCAGCACCAAGGGTGTTTACGAAATGCATGGCTGTAGTGGCAGCATTTCTTCGCACTCTAGGAATATTCGTCTTCCCCTACTTAGACGACTGGCTCATTTGAGCCCCATCAGAGTCAGAGGCCAGAATTTCCCTATCTTGCACAATGCGTATACTTCAGTATTTGGGCCTGGTCATAAACATCCCAAAATCCAGCCTAACTCCCACTCAGTCTCTAGAGTTTATAGGAGCTTTGCTGGATACCAGAAAAGCAAGGGCTTATCTTCCACAGCCCCGCTGTCTTCGCATTGTGCAGTTAGCTTCCCAAGCAGTGTTTTAAAAACTCATCTCACTGCTCGGGAAATGTTACAATTGCTAGGCCACATGGCATCTACCGTGCATGTGGTTCCCTATGCTTCGCTCCATATGAGAGCAGCCCAATGGACTCTATCCACTCAGTGGACTCAAGCATCAGGCTGCCTATCAGACAAAATAGCAAACTCAAGTCGCCTTATTTTGTCCCTACAATGGTGGCAATCAACCCAAAACCTGTTGGTGGGGTCCCCTTTCCAACAGCCCCCACCCCAGGTCACTCTAACAACAGATGCCTCACAGGTGGGTTGGGGAGCTCACCTGCAAGATCTCTCTACCCAAGGCACCTGGACTCCACAGGAGATCCATCTACACATCAATCTCTTGGAACTCAGAGCAATTTTCCTTGCTCTTTGAGTATTTCACACCCAGCTGAGCTACAAGACAGTCCTAATTCAGACGGACAATCAAGTAGCTATGTTCTATCTGAACAAGCAGGGAGGAACATGCTCTGTCGCTTTGCAATGAAGCTTTGCGACTATGGGCCCTCGCCAGAGAGCATCAGATTCATCTCCCTGCGGTGTATCTGCCAGGCATTCAAAACTGCTGGTCAGACAGACTCAGTTGAGTTCTGCTTCCACATGAGTGGTCTTGTCGTGCAGACCAGGTAGCAAATATTTTTCAAATTGGGGGAACTCCGGACATAGACCTCTTTGCAAGTCCATTGAATGCCAAACTTCC
Source organism: Ichthyophis bannanicus (assembly GCA_033557465.1). Lineage (NCBI taxonomy): Eukaryota > Metazoa > Chordata > Amphibia > Gymnophiona > Ichthyophiidae > Ichthyophis > Ichthyophis bannanicus. The sequence continues at coordinate 147,460,219 of CM066036.1, forward strand.
CCGATTCTGTTCCAGAATTCCGGCTCAGGGTTCTCAGGCCAGGGATACTTTACTCCTCCATTGGGGTCAGGACTTCCTATATGCCTTTCTACCCATTCCCCTAATTCCCAAAACCCTATTCAAGCTTCAGAGAGACAGAGGCCATATGATTCTCATAGCTCCACATTGGCCACGGCAGGTGTGGTACCCTCTGCTCCTACATCTCTCTCAAGCTCCATCTCTGGAGTTAGGATCTGCTCCAGATCTCCTGTCTCAGGAGGACTGGATGTTGTGGCATCCCAATCCCCACTCTCTGCATCTCAGGGCCTGGTTGCTGAGGGCCTAGACCTTCATGGTCTTAACCTGTCTCAACAAGTAAAGGATATCCTTTATGCTTCTAGAAAGCCTTCCACAAGACGCTCTTATGCTTTTAAGTGGAAAAGGTTTTCCATATGGTGTTTGCAGAAGGGTCTTGACCCCCTGGCGATACCTCTGGAATCATTATTGGAATATCTCCTTCATTTATCTAATGCAGGGCTTAAGACTAACTCAGTACGAGTCCATTTAAGTGCTATGTCAGCTTCTTTCAAGCCTTTAAATGGACAGCCTATTTCCTCTCATCCTCTCATAGCGAGATTTATGAGGGGCCTCCTAACTAAGCTTCCCATTAGGCCTCCACCGGTAGCATGGGACCTAAATCTGGTTCTTGGACAGCTCATGAAGCCGCCTTTTGAACCTCTAGCTTCTACCTCCTTGAAATTCCTTTCCTGGAAGGTTGTCTTTCTCATTACAATCACATCAGCACGTCGCATTAGTGAGTTGCAAGCATTAGTGGCTGATCTCCTTATACCAGGTTCCATCATGATAAGGTAGTCCTTAGGACTCATCCACACTTTATGCCAAAGGTGGTCTCACCTTTTCATTTAAATCAAGCAGTTTACCTGCCTGTATTTTTTCCAAGGCCTCATGCTTTAAATGCAGAAAGGCGTCTTCATACTTTGGACTGTAAAAGAGCACTTGCTTTTTCTCCAGGACCAAGCAGGAAGTCGGTCCTCACATATGGGTGACATCGGCGCCGACGGAGCCCCCGTGCGGAGCATTTCGCCAGCTTTTAAAGAAAACCTTTGGGAATTGCAGTGCACGTGCGCGGTCCCCTTCCCGCCCAAGGGTGCCATCTTGCTCAGTCTTCTTTTTTCTGCGGAGCCCAACAGACGTAGTTCATTTTTCGCCGAGGAAAAAGTTGATTACCCTGTTTTTTGTCTTCCTTTTTCGGTTCGACGCCGGATCCTTTTCCCGCCTGGGTCCGATACGCCGGTATCGAGCCCACTCTCTCTTTTTTTCGTTTTTTGTCCTTCGTGACTAGCGTTCGCGCCATTTTTCTTTTTTCACTGGCAGCCCTGTCTTTCGACCTCGCAGGGGCCCTTTTTCCCCCGATGGCTGCCAGCGGGTTTAAAAAGTGTGATCGGTGTAAGAAACTTATGTCTCTCACCGACACACATGACTGCTGCCTCCGTTGCCTCGGACCCGAGCATGACCCGATGATCTGTGGTCCGTGTGGAAAAATGTCCTGGAAGGCGTTGAGTCGGCAGCACCAAAAGGACAGAATCTTCTCTGACTCCGTGTCCGGACGGGCCCGGACCTCGTCAGAGGCCTTGACGTCTCGGGACTCCGGCCCCGAGCAGCGTCGGGGTTCCTCTGAGGGGGGGTCTCCTTTGCAGGAGCAGCGCAGGAAGAAAAAACCCGCGAGGGCGGCGTCGGCTGACGCACCTGGTTCCTCGAGGGCCAGGTTGCATAGCCCCGACTGCCTTCCCGCGTCTTTGGAGTTGGAGAGGCCTGCCAAACAACCTCGTCTCGAGATGGAGTCACCTGGGCATGTGAGTACTGTAGTCCTCGTGGACTCTCCTCCAGGGGAGCCGACGTCGGGCCCGACGCCGTCGGGGCCCGATTCGGGGACTGCTGAGTCTCCTGAGCGCGGACTCAGGTTGACAGCCTTGGAGAGCAGCTTGGCTGCCTTCATGGAGCAGCAGCGGGCAGTGATCGCCGGTCTCACCGGTGCATCTGCCCCGACCACCGGGACATCGACGTCCAAGTCGACCCCGGAGGCCGAGCCGATCCTCGAGTCCATGCGAGCTCGAGTCAATCCTCGGCCACAATCTCCCTTGGCCTCCCATTCGGGACCGAGGTCGTCGACTCCGGTACTCTCGGCGTCGGGGCGGAGGGCATCGGTGCCCGCCCGACCGGAACCGCTCGATTCCTCCTCCGAGGAGTCGGGCTGGGAGACGGAGGATGAAGAGTCACCCGACACCTTTCGGACTTGGTGTGTCCCATCGGACTCACCGGAGTCCGAACCTCGGAGACGATCTCCACCGGAGGATACCCGGTTCTCGAACTTCGTGCGGGATATGGCCAAGGCCTTGGCATTCCCCGCGGATCCCGAGGAGGAGCCTCGAGCCGAGGAGCTTGAGGCCCTCCAGTATGACTCTCCCCCAAAGGAGGCCTTTACTGTTCCGGTTCCTCCGATGCTGGAGCGGCTGCTCTTCCGCATGAGGGAGACCCCGGCCTCGACGCCGGTGTTAAGCAAGCGGGTCGATTCCATCTATCGAGTCCGCAAGAGCCCCGGGTTCCAAAAGGCACAATTACCGCACCAGTCCATGGTTGTGGAATCGGCCATGCATCGACTGAAAAGTCAGAAGATGCACTCCTCAGTGCCTCCCGGCCGGGAGGCCCGGAACCTGGATGCCCTCGGTAAGAAGTGCTTCCAGGGCTCTATGCTTGCTTGCCGTGTCCAGACATACCAGCTCTACATGGGCATGTACCTTTGATACCTGGCGAAGGAGATTGCCGGGTTCTCTGCTGGTCTCTCCGAGGAACCTTTGCAGAGGTTCCAGGCCTTGTCCACTGGTATTCAAGAGTGCTCGAAGTTTATCTCTCGAGCAGCCTACGATGGCTTCGAGGCTTCGGCCCGAGTAGCCGGGGCCAGCATCGGTGCCCGCCGACAGGCTTGGCTACAGTCATCCGACCTCGAGCCATGGGTACAGGACATGTTGGTCGATGTCCCCTGCCGAGGTGAAAACCTTTTCGGCAAACCCATGGCTGAAAAGGCTGCTGAACTCGAGACCGAGACTCTGACCAGGACTAGGCTGTCCAGAAAAACCTCTGCCCCTTCTCAGAAGAAGAAGGGCTCGGGGAAAAAAAGACCTTTTACCCGAGGAAGACATCTGCCTATAAACAATACCCTCATTATCAGGCCTCTGCAGCTCCCCAACAGGGTCAGCAGGCCAAGGGGCAGGGTCATGGGCCCCGTAGGCAGAAGGCCCCCAAGCCACCAACACCGGCTCCTGCACAGCAGAGGGGGGTTTTTTGACTCAGAAAGCATAGCCTCTCCTCCTCCAGCTGGCTCACATCAGCACAGGAGGCCGGCTGGCCCTCTTTGCCCACAGGTGGTCAGCCGTCTCATCAGATACCTGGGTGCTCCATATAGTCCAAAAGGGCTATCTTCTTCATTTTCACCAGCTACCTCCCTCCTTTTTTCCAGGGGAGCCTCCAAGACCCCCTCTGCACAAGGACCTACTCCTACAGGAGTTAGCAAGTCTGCTAAAGGAACAGGCTGTGGAACCGGTGCCCCACCACCTGAGAGGTCACGGCTTTTATTCCAGGTACTTTCTGGTACCAAAAAGAACAGGAGGCCTCAGACCCATCCTAGACTTGCGAAACCTCAACAAGTTCCTGGAGAGGGAAAAGTTCAAGATGCTTACCCTTGGAATCCTGCTGCCCTACCTCCAGCAGGGAGATTGGCTATGCTCCTTAGATCTAAAGGATGCTTATACTCACATCCTTATTCATCCAGACCACAGACAATATCTCAGATTTGTTGTGGGAGGAAACCACTATCAGTACAGAGTACTACCCTTTGGCCTCACCTCTGCCCCCAGGGTGTTCACAAAGTGCCTGGCGGTGGTGGCGGCCTACCTAAGCCTTCAAGGTCTTTTTGTGTTCCCATACTTGGACGACTGGCTCATAAGGGGCCAGTCTTCCCAGGAGGCCAGTCAAGTCACCCTTTGCACTGTGGCTCTGCTTCAGCACTTGGGGTTTGTAATAAACTTCGCAAAGTCCACTTTGCTCCCGTCCCAGAACATGGAGTTCATAGGAGCCAGGCTGGACACCCTTCAGGCGAAGGCTTTTCTGCCCGTGGACAGGGCCCACAGATTAATGGATCTAGCCAGGCAGTTTCGCAGCAATTCCCTGGTCTCCGCCAGGCAATTCCTGAGACTTCTCGGCCATATGGCTTCCACGGTTCATGTAACCCCCAATGCCCGCCTGCATATGCGGCCTGCTCAGTGGAGTCTCCGAATTCAGTGGCATCAGGCCACAGGGAGTCTTGCAGGCTCAGTAAGAATATCCACACGGCTTGCCTCCTCTCTGCAATGGTGGCTTCATCTTCCGAATCTGGTGCTCGGAGTGTTTTTTCAAACCCCTCCGCACTCTCAAGTGCTGACAACCGATGCTTCTCTTCAGGGTTGGGGAGCACATTGCCAAGGGTCATGTACTCAGGGTCTCTGGACCCCTTGGGAGGCTGCACAACAGATAAATTTCCTGGAGCTACGAGCGATACGCTTAGCTCTGAGGGCCTTCTCCCATCTCACGTCTCACCAGTCTGTACTGGTCCAGACGGACAATCAAGTTGCCATGTTTTACGTGAACAAGCAAGGAGGCACAGGCTCCTTCCTTTGATGTCAGGAAGCACAACGGCTGTGCTGCTGGGCCGTTACTCACGGAATCCTTCTCAAAGCAGTCTACCTCCCAGGTCAAGAGAATTACCTGGTGGACAGACTGAGCAGGATCCTGCAACCATACGAATGGAGATTAAATCCCTTAGTGGTTCAGCAGATCTTTCTGAGGTGGGGCCTCCCCACCATGGATCTTTTCACCAGTCCTCTGAACCGGCAACTCCCGAGATTCTGTTCCAGACAACCACATCCTCTCAGAGTAGGAGCGGATGCCTTTTTGCTCCCGTGGTCCAAAGGCCTACTATATGCGTTTCCTCCCACGCCACTAGTGTCCAGAACACTGTTCAAAGTACTCAAGGACGGGGCCTCCATGATTCTGATAGCCCCCAAGTGGCCGAAGCAACCATGGTTCCCACTTCTGCTGCAACTGGCGGTGGACACTCCTATTCCTCTGGGGATTCAACACGATCTCCTGTCTCAAGAACGGGGATCTCTCTTACACCCCAACCTCCAGTCCCTTCATCTGATGACCTGGCTGCTGAAAGGGTAGGTCTGGCTCCCCTACTCCTGCCTAGAGAAGTGGAGGACGTAGTCTTAGCCTCTAGAAGGCAATCCACCCGGAAATCCTACGCTCTTAAGTGGCGTAGATTCTCTGCCTGGTGTGCTCAGCACAGCGAGAATCCCTTCTCGTGCTTGGTAGCGGTAGTATTGTAATATTTGCTTTACCTCTCCAATCTAGGCCTTAAGTCCAATTCTGTCAGAGTTCACCTTAGTGCTCTCTCAGCACACCATTTGCCGGTGGACGGGAGGCCTCTTTCCAACCACCCTTTGGTGGCTCGTTTCCTCAGAGGCCCTTCTACTGCTTAAGCCTCCTCTACGTCCACCCGCCCCTGAGTGGGATTTAAATGTGGTCTTGCAGCGGATTACTTCTCCGCCATTTGAACCTATGGCTACCTGTCCTCTCCGTTTTCTCTCCTGGAAAACTTTATTTCTGGTAGCTCTTACCTCTGCTAGGCGAGTAAGTGAACTTTAGCCGCTAGTGTCTGATCCCCCTTACACTAGGTTCTACAGGAATAGGGTAGTCTTGCGGACTCGCCCTAAGTTTCTCCCTAAGGTTGTCTCCTCTTTCCACCTCAATCAGGAGGTGGTTCTTCTGACTTTCTTTCCCAGGCCGCATGCCAGCCGGGCTAAAATGGTCCTGCATACCCTGGACTGTAGGAGGGCGTTATCCTTCTACCTTGATCGTACGCGGGAGCACCGGAGGGTTGTTCAGCTCTTCGTTTCTTTTAACCCCAATAAGTTGGGGTTACTTGTCTCCAAGCGTACTTTGTCCATATGGGTCGCTGACTGTATCACCTGGGCTTATGGGGCAGCCGGCCTCTCGTTGGAGGGTCGAGTCATGGCTCATCGTGTCAGGGCGAAGGCTGCATCAGTGGCTCATCTCCGCTCTGTTCCGTTGGCAGACATCTGCCAGGCCGCTACTTGGTCTTCAAGCCAGACTTTTGCGGCCCATTACTGCCTTGAGAGGGAGTCCCGCAGGGGCAGTGCTTTCGGACAGGCAGTACTCCATAATCTCTTTGGGGTTTAGGCAACTCCTTCCCTCTGGCCCTGATGTTGGGCTACCGGTCAGGGGCGTTTTCAGAGAAGATTCCTTCCTTACGTACTGACGCTCTAGAGGGAGCTCATTTTTTCAGCTTGGGGTCTCCGGTAGCCTTAAGCTGGGGAGTCCCATATGTGAGGACTGACTTCCTGCTTGGTCCTGGAGAAAGAGTAGTTACTCACCTGTAACAGGTGTTCTCCAGGAGAAGCAGGAATCAGTCCTCACAACCCTCCCTCCTCCCCTTGGAGTTGCAGTCATATGATTTATTTTTTGCTATTTTTGCTGTCTTTTAGCTATGTCATCAGACTGAGCAAGATGACACCCTTGGGCGGGAAGGGGACCGCGCATGCGCGCTGCAATTCCCAAAGGCTTTCTTTGAAAGCTGGGGATATGCTCCGCACGGGGGCTCCGTCGGCGCTGACGTCACCCATATGTGAGGACTGATTCCTGCTGCTCCTGGAGAACACCTGTTACAGGTGAGTAACTACTCTTTACTTACAAAGGATACAGCAACATAGAAAGTCCTCTCAACTCTTTGTTGCTTTTGATTCTTCTTATTTGGGACTTCCAGTCTCCAAGAGGACATTGTCCAGTTGGATTGCACAGTGTATTTCTTTTACCTATCAGAGTAAAAACCTTTCTTTGGTAGGCCATGTCACAGCTCACAATGTGAGAGCCATGGCAGCCTCAATGGCTCATCTACACTCTGTGTCTATTGACATCTGTTGAGCAGCTACTTGGGCCTCGGTTCATACCTTCACAGCTTGGACAAGGACTCCTGCCGGGATGCCTTGTTTGGTCAGGCTGTTCCACGACACCTGTTCCATACTTAATCAACTCCTACCCACTATTCCCGGTAGGATGCCAGAGATCCATGGGGGGAAGTGGAGCCCTTTCACAGGGGCACACAACGTCTGGAGTCTCTCCCTGGCATCTGTAGCTAGGGAGTCCCCATATGTGAAGACTACATTCCTGCTTGTTCCTGGAGATAGCATAGTTACTCACCTGTAACAGGTGATCTCCGGGAACAGCAGGAATTTAGTCTTCTCAACCCACCCATCTCCCCTAGGAGTTGTATCTCTCTATCTATTTCTTTCCCTTTCCCTCTCTCTCTCTTTGTCTCAGCTTTAAAACTCAACTGGAGAGAGGCAGTTGGGAAAGGCGGGAAGGCAGCACACAGGTGCTGTGGGATGCTTTCTAATTGGACGCTGGGGAGCGTTCCCACGCAGGCTCCGTCGGTATCGACAATACCCATATGTGAAGACTAAATTCCTGCTGTTCCCAGAGATCACCTGTTACAGGTGAGTAACTATGCTTTATAGTTCATTCCTCCCGTCTGTTTTTTGTTTTTGTTTTTTTAAAATTGCAGGCTCCAGCTGGCTTTCTCCTGCCCGCAGTAGATGGGGTTCCCACAGGCAGCCAGGGCTGGTCCCAACCACAATTACGGCCTTTAAGGTCTTCATGCTGCTGCATAGATGTTCCAAGCCCCAGGCGCCAGATGTGATTTATGATGATGATTATTATTTTGTTTTTGTTGTTGACATTGCGACCTGGCACCTGGGGTTTGTCGAACCCTGGATTAAGTGCCCTTTCCCCTACCCTGCTTTGCCTTGTGTCTCATCTCTTCTTCTGGGAGCCGTCCCTTATCCCCACTAGGGTTGGTTGGGATACTTTAGAAAAATCAAACACAAGATCTCTAAAGGGGGGAAAAAGGGACTATAGTAGTTGGTATGGAAGGACAGACTGGATAGGCTGTATGATCTTTTTCTGCAGTCATGTTTCTGTTTCTCCAGAAGATAAGTCTGATAATGACAGGGTGATTCCCCTAGGAGAAGAGGTAGGGTCTCTTTCGTGGAAGGGACCTTCCTAACTGCTTTCAGGATGTTATGGTGGCTGATGTGGAGCTCACTTGAGGGGAGGCTAGCTGGCTGGTCCTCTGCCTGAGGGTAACTGGCCTCCTGCTGTATTCATTCCTTTACCTGACCTATGTGGCAACTCATAATCTCTTTTAGAGAAAATCCTTGAGCTGGGCCCTAGAGGCCCTGAGGGTTCTGTTTTGGCTGTACCCTCTGCCCTAGGGTGAGCTGGATCAGCCTTTTGGGCAGCAGTAGCAAAGTGCACAGCCATCTAAGTAGAAGGGGAATTGCAGTGCTCAGGGAGCCTCATGATAGGTGGGTAGAGGTGGCCCTTAAGTATGCGCAATCGGTTCTTATTTTGGAAATGACCCTCGTAGTAAAAGCTATTAGTGTAGCTGGGTTTAAAAAAGATTTGGACAAGTTCCTGGAGGAAAGGTCCATAAACCATTATTAAAAGGGACCCAGGATATCACTGCTTGACGCAATACAAGCATTGTCAAACCCGTGTCTTTTGGGGAAACTGCTAGGTATTTGTGACCTAGCTTGGCTTCTGTTGGAAACAGGATACTCGGCTTGATGGATCTTGGTCTGACCCAGTATGGCATATCTTATGTTCTTATGCCTTTAATTTCTGCCTTAGGCTCTCAGGCAGCCTACAGTACCTAATCAATTCTAGTAGGGGAGGACTCCCAGAAGAAGAGATGAGACAAGGCAATGCGGAGGCAAGGCAAGCGCCCTTCATGGTGGGTCCAGTAGCTGTCGGATAATCTAAAGATGGCAAGATTGGATCTTCAGCCACTTATTTGGTGGCTGTCCTGTATGACTTGATCAACATCTCCTCTAAGTCCATAGCAGCGGTAGTAGTGTCTAGGTGGTGGTTGTGACTCCGCTGTTGGTTGAATGATGCTGCTTCTAAGCTATGGCAGAGCAGTCTTCCCTGAAGGGGCAAGTTGCTTTTCAGGCAGAACCCAGAGAAGTTTGTGAAAGGCCTGGGTGAGGCTCTCCCTCAGAGACTGTTGGAAGCTAAGTTTAAGGAACTATAAGTGCCTTGCATGAAGCATGATAATTCCCTAGGAGTCTGGATAGGGACTATTGATCCTGTGGGCTTAAGCCTAAGAAAGGTCAGTCCTTTTGATTTCTATGCCTTCCTGTCTCAGCAACAGCCACCACAGGAATCAGCAAGCCCCTACAGTGAGATCCGGTGGGTCCCTTCCAAGATTCAGCTGGTCAGGGAATGGGACTCCATATCTCTTTCAGAAGGGTGCCACATTGCATCAGACCAATGTCCTTAAGATCCTCGGGTCTGGCTATGTGCCAGAGTTTGCAGAGCTGCTTCGGGAAGCCTTGTGGAGTCTCTCTGCAACTTCCTGCTCAAGTGAGTGGCAATAGTGGAAGCTTTACAGTACATCCTGCCATTGCAGGCTATTGTATCCATACTTATCTCCAGGAACAAGCAGGAATGAGTCTTCACATATGGGTACGTCGGTACCGACGGAGCCTGCGCGGGAACGCTCCCCAGCGTCCAATCAGAAAGCTTTTGGGAGCATCCCTCAGCGCCTGCGTGCTGCCTTTCCGCCTTTCCAACTGTCTCTCCTCAGTTTTCGTTTTTCCGCGGAGCCGACAGGACGTCCTCCTGTCACCGCAGAAAATGTTTTCTTTAATTCTTGTTTTCTTGTGGTTGCGACTGTTTTCCCGCCTCCACCGGTACCGCCGGTGGGGTTTTTTTTTCTTTTCAAAAACTCAGGGAGAGTTTTCCCTCGGTTTCTGTCTTAATTTTTGGTTCCTGTAAGGCCTCTCCATCATGGAGCCTTCTTCTCCTAAGAAGTGCCTTAACTGTGGAAATACAGTTTTCTTTTTAGACTCCAATAACTGGTGTCTAACCTGTTTGGGTCCTGACCCTTTTCCTCCGGAGCCATTAGGCTACAATTTTATGAGAAGAGATTTTCCATTTCGAGTTTCCCTCGATACCACGTTCCCTTCCAGTGTCAGGGCACTGACCATTTCTTCTCTACAGGATCAGGTAACCCACAAACAGTCTGTTAAGACTAGTCAATCCTTGAGTGGTAGGTCTCATGTCAAACATGATGACGGCTCCGGCCTTGCCCTCAAGACCCTATTGGCTTCAAAACCCTGGCGGGAGTTTTCGGTCTCCAGAGCGTTTGAGGGGTTTCAGGTTGTTCCTGGGGCTCACCCCTCACAGAACATACCTGAGCCATGCTCGCTGGTGGCATCCGCGTCGAGCGGTACCGATACCCCGGCATCGGCACTGGTGTTGAGTGATCCACTCTTCACGAGGGATTGTCATCTGGCGTTCTCGGTACCTTTGGGACTGATCGATGCGTCCCAGATTGACTTTCCAGTATCGGCAGCATCGCTGATACGACCACCGA
>CM066036.1:150215770-150218270 GCA_033557465.1 Ichthyophis bannanicus
TATATATATATATAAATAAATAAATATATATCTAAATATCTATATATATATATAAATAAATAAATAAATATATTATATATAATATATATATAAATAAATATAAATATATAATAAATAAATAAATATAAATAAATCAATACATATTTTACATATATATATATTTTATACATATATATATAATATATTTTACATATAAATATTTTTACATATATATATATTTTACATATAATATATATTTTTATAAATAAATATATATATAAATAAAATAAATAAATATAAATATAAAAATTACATATATATAAATAAAAAAATAAATAATATGTATATATATAAAATAAATTAATAAATATATATATAAATAAATTAATAAATATATATATATAATAAAAAAATAAATATTTCTATATATATAAATAAATAAATATTATATATATATATTTAAATAAATAATATAAATAAATATAATAAATAAATATATATATAAAATAAATAAAAATATATAAAAATAAATAAATATATATATATATAATAAATAATATAATATAAATATAAATATTTTACATATATATTTTTTACATATAAATATATTATGTAAATATCTATTATATCAAATAAATAAATAAATATATATATATATATATAAATAAATAATATATATAAAATAAATATTATATATATAAATAAATAATAAATATAAATATATATATATTTTACATATAATATATATCACAAATAAATAAATATATATATATATACATAAATAATATATATATATAAAATAAATATATATAAATATATAAAATACATATAAATATATATTTTATAAATAAATAAATATAAATAAATAAATATAAATAAATAAATATTTTACATATATATATATTTTATACATATATATATATATATTTTACATATAAATATATATTTTACATATAAATATATATTTTATAAATAAATATATATATATAAATTAATAAATAAATAAATATATATAAATAAATAAATATATATATAAATAAATATATATATAAAATAAATAAATAAATTACTATATATATATATATATAAATAAATAAAGAAAGAACTATATAAAAAATATAGAAATAATATTATATATAATAATTAATAAATATATAAATAATAAATACATATTTTACATATATATATATTTTATACATATATATATATATTTTACATATAAATATACATTTTACATATATATATATTTTACATATAAATATATATATAAAATAAATAAATAAATATATATATATATAAAATAAATAAATAAATATATATAAATAAATAAATATATATATATAAATAAAAAAATAAATTAAAAAAATAATATATATATATCAATAAATAAATATTTATATATAAATAATAAATATATATATATATAAAAATAAATAAATATATATAAATAATATAAATAAATAAATATTTACATATCTATATATTTTATACATATATATATATTTTACATATAAATATATATTTTACATATCTATATGTTTTACATATAAATATATATTTTATAAATAAATATATATATAAAATAAATACATAAATATATATATAAATTAATAAATAAATATATATATATAAATAAATAAATATATATATAAAATAAATAAATATATATATATAAATAAACATATATATATACATATAAATAAATATATATATATATATAAATAAATATAAATATATATATATTTTACATATAAATATATATATAAAATAAATTACATAGGGGTCTGTTTACTAAAAGGCCGGTGTTGTGCGGTCCGCGGTACCGAGCGGGTGCCGTATAAGGAGTGGGCGTTCCGTCGTGAAGAACAGAAGCTGTGATTGACAGATGCGCTAAGGTGCGCGGCGCCCGTGTGGTTAGTGCCCTGTGACATTACGGCGTTTGATCTGTGCACATAGATCACACTGCTCACGGTTTTTGGGCTTCCCTATTGTGCTGCACATTGCTGACAGAAACGGTTTTCTTTTCCCTGCACAGCACCTCTAACGCGAGTGTTTCACTGGCGGTAAATTTCTTTGCAGATTCGGGCACGCTCCTGTGCGGCGAGTCTCTCCCCTCCCACATTCCGCCCACTGACCCCGTCTCTCCGCCCCTAGGGGGCCTTCCTCCGCCCTCATTTCGCCTTGGCACGCCTCTTTCGCACATTACCGCCCCGCAAATGTGCGCGTTGTCGGCGCACGCTTGCGGGACCCGTTAATGTGCCGCGCACTCGTACGGGGCGCTTAAGAGCACTTACATCTTTTAGAGCGCTCATGTGCGCCCCGTACATGTGCGCCGTTTAGTAAACAGACCCCATATATATATATTTTACATATACATATATATTTTATAAATAAATATATATCTAAAATAAATACATAAATATATATATAAAATTAATAAATATATATATATAAATAAATAAATATATAAATAAATATATAAATAAATAAATATATATATAAATAAATAAATACATATATA
>CM066036.1:150228270-150245602 GCA_033557465.1 Ichthyophis bannanicus
ATATTGCCAGAGGAGGGACATGAAGTTATTGCCCACATAATGTGTTAGAGGCAAAAGGCGCTGCGCTGATATCTAAGCCAAATGAACAGAGCCACAGCAGAAGGGTTACACTCTGCCCAATGGTGCTTGCATCATGGGTCCAATCCCCCGCTGTGTCCAATGAATAAGGCTGGTTGAGCCATCACCTGTCATGATGAATAGTGAGCTAGGAGCCATGCTACCATCTATTGTTTTTACTACTGATAGCAAATGAACTATGGAAGCACTGTAATAGCAGGTAATGCATAAGGCGCCCATCAAGGTACCTCAGAGGTCAAATTGTAACGTGCACTGTCCACTAACGAAACACACAATGTTGTGTATAGGGTGCGTATTGTTTGCCGTAGGAGGCAGGGCATTGACCAAACACAGTCAGTGCTAGCACCATTGTGTATTGTAATGCATGGAAATCCAAAGTAGGTGAGCAGACATGCAAGATGGAACAGCAGTGTAGCAGAATGGTCATGGCACTGACTGAACGTGAAGGGGTCATGTGTCAAAATGAGCAGTGACTAAGCCTGGCTTACCTACATCTGTGTACAGCATGCAATTGGACAGCAATCTGTGATGCCAGCTAAACACAAGCCCACCGCAGTGCACAGGAGTATGTCACCCTTTAGGGTGTCACAGAATGCACATCATAAACACCCATGTCAGTGATGGCGAGTTCACATGTAACCCAAACACTGCACAGATCTGAAAGGAAACGTAAAGCAGAACGACATGAACCACAGACATCACATGTGCTGCAGTACAAAAATGACATCCAGGCCATGTGGCATCTACAGAAATGCACACACAAATTGGGGCTAGCTGTAGCTATGTACAGAGTGATGGTAATGTAACATCCTATCATGATAGTGTGCGACAGACGACGTGAAGATGTGTCCAGCAGATGAGCCTGAAATAGCACGACAGGTGAAATCTCATGATGATAGTGGACCAGCGGTGCTATGCAGAGCACACACACAAGAGGCAACCATGGAAAGATGAAATGCAGGAAGGTGTAGGAGTGCAGGATGGGTTGTAGCAGCATGCACATCAGGGCAGGATGACACAAGAGCTGGGAGACAGAAGATGGACAGAACCATGGTCCAAAACTCAGATGAGGGTACAATGTGCTTACATCACAAACCTGCCAACATCTGGCCGCCAAAGACATGGAAACGACATCTGTACCACAAGCAGACACAGCCAAGAGAACAGAGATGAATCACACCGATGACCACTCCCACAAATCCAAAAACAACCAACGGTAGCACAGAACAACAACGTCCACGTCATAGCAAAGGCTGCATTCACAAACAGTCCAGCCACCCACACAACACACGTGCTGGTTGTAAGGACAGGCAAACCCACAGGAGAAAGCATGAAGAAATGCACCTGGTGATCTGCTGTGTACAGATCACATCACATTCTGTATATGGTACCAGGGACACATGCACACACACACAATGATATGTTATGCAGTGGATACAGCATGCAAAAGGAACAGACCACATCACCCCAATCGTGAACGACCCACACATACCCCTACCTGAAGCACGGACTAAATGCAAAGCCATCCCACCCACCCACACAGCCATACATCAAACACAGACACACCAAATCACAACCCAACAGTAATGAAACGCACACGGAAGAACTACCAGACCAGACGCCTCCAACCCCCTCACTGTACCTCTGAAATTAAACTAATGCCTGCAATGGATGTGACATCTAGCGTCTGAACTGTATGCCTCCTCTTTACGGAAAACCCTACCAAGCTGCCCTGGAAATAAGACAGAGCAAATATCTTCTAGAAAATAGCTGAAAACAATCCAGTACCAGGAATTCCTCAACCCTTACACATAACCAACCCTATACGAATCAGACACTGTCCACAATCTGTCAATGTCCATAGCATGTCCTATGTGCCCTGCGGTCACCCTCAATGTAGCCTCCCTGGGGATGGCCCTGCCCTACCTGTAAAACACCCCCCCCCCACTTGTAATGTAATGCTGATATGACCCGCAGAAATGTTGCATCAACATACACCTACATAAATGAATACATAAAAAATAAACACAACAAGAGGAAAGTAAATAACCTACAAGGGCAGTGCTTGATCTGTGCTGGAGCTGCCCAGCAATTGCGGACAGGATAGGAGCCAATTCAACATGAGAAAAGGCGCAGCACACACCTGCTCAACCTCAAGATGACCACACCCCCAGGTGCAGTGCTGTGCAAACAACATTAAGAAAGAGACCCATGTAACAGCTAATATGTGCTGGCTAGACAACACAGAGTGAACACCTTGCTGTACACTGACGACAGACAAGGGTGTGTGTAGAGGTGATGAAGCAGCTGTTAAATAATGTTCCAGTTACCATATATTCCAAAATAAAATAAGATGTTGTGAGACAAACTGCTAAGCACTGTGTGAACAAACATGCCCCCAACCATACACACAAACAACACACTGAGGTAAATCAAGACATTATATTCCAAAGGGAGGGCCTGTATGGGGATGTGCACCACTCAGTGATGTGCCAAATTGCAGACACATACACAGCTGTCATCAAACATCAATGTGAGCACAGGGGTCCATGGAAATTACCAGCAAATCCATAGACACACGTGTAAATGTGGTCCATGAGTGGAGGAGCAGTCTAGTGTCCCCAAAAATGTCTTGCACACAAGGCAAACACGCATCATATCACAACAGCACACCATGCGCCCCGTGGCAAGTCACTGGAGGTACATGTGCAAGAAAACCCTGGATTCCCATGGTCCCAAGGAGTCATGTGTGATGGAATGTTAAACATTGTACTGCATGTATGTCACAGAGATAAAGCAGAGAAAGAGACACATGTCTGAACAATGAACATATTTATTTCTCTAACACGTCTCATACATACCATACACAGTGTAATCAGAATTGCAAGGTGGGTTCCACCCTGGCAAATGATGGGAACACAGTCAACAAGGTCAAAATGCACATGCCATGCGAAGGTCAACTCCAGAGCAAAACATAATGGCACGAGAGAAAATGTTCATCAGGTGCATGATATGCACTGTGCAGCAGGGCCACACACCACAGCAGATGCTGCATGCACACAATGTGTCACTCACATATGAGTGCATGTAGACTACAGGTGTCGCAGGATGAGAAACCAAAACACATAACATTTTCCCCCCAAACATAGCCCTCATGCAACAGAGGAGGTCACCAAATGAAAAAAACATATGCTGCCAAGATGTTGTAATGTGACAAACACATCTGCAAACGAATGTCAGAACTCCCACATAATGGCTGATCACCACATCAGCAATGCGTCAATGTACACCCCAAATATCATCTCAAGCTTACTGACTATATGCTAACAGGTAGCAGGGACACATGAACACAGAGTGAATACAAACCACACAACCGGCTGAATTGTGTAGACATAACACCATGCAGGAGGTCCCCTTGCATTGTCTGTTGGTTACACAGTCCCTGGCCACAATGGAATGCAGATGTGTAGTACGAAAATGGACACCCACACTAATACACCCCAAATATAATGTCCTAATGAGAGTGTGGTAAATGCAGGGGGTAACACAGGACTGTGCAGATGTGCAATGCAAGGTGTGGCCATACATGCAGAGTGTCATGTCTGAACATCAAACAAAAACAATAATCAGCATGTTAATATGCAAAGGATGGAAAATAATCTCACAGCGCACCACACCGAGGCCATAGTTCCACATGTTGTGGCTCACAAACATAGTCACTCCGATGCACAAGCACCAGCCGGACACTAACATGGTACAGTGATGCCACACATGAATGTCAACCCCATTGCCGCCTCCACACATCAATCAAGGATGGTGGTGGGCATGACCGCGTGTTATTGGCAAAACATGTAGCATGTCCAAGTGTGTGGCAGGTGGACATAGACAATTGGAATGCTGTAACTGTTCCCCCCTGGCACAATCACGGCTGTATGCTACAGTTCAAATAAACAGATCAGGGTATCCTGTGTGCCATGTCACAGACATGGGCCAAAGCTGTGCACTAAACAACTGGTGAGGAATGTCCAAACGACACAGATGATGTCAGTCCCTGATGCGCAAACTGTACCAAAAACAAAGGTTCCCTGACATCCAAAATATCACTTACAAACATCCCATGCAAACATGGGCATGCATAGTAAAGTGTCACATGCCAATATGGCACAGTCCCTGGAAGTTCATCTGTGTCCCTGCAATCAGCAGGACTCTCAGCTACAGCATGGCACAAACTGTGTGCTGTACATGTCTGTCATGGTCAAACCAGCAGTCCAAGAGCAATAATGTCCAGCACAGGCCTGTGTTCCACTCACAGAAGTCAAACATCAAATGGGAGATTTCCCAGGAAACAATAACATGGTGCACTGTCACACAACAGGTGTTGGATGGGGAGCCGAGATGCACTGGAGGAAATGGGTCCGTCATGTCCACTGCCCTGTGCAAAGAAAGGATAGGTATGGCCAATGTTAGTAACCCTGCAACAACAGCACAAATTGCCACAATGCACAAATTTCAGATTAAAGTGATGCAAATGCAAACATGAGAGGATATGCACATCAAATAAAACACAAATGGGAAGGAAAAGTACATGTTGCTGCAGACACGGGTGTCACATGGAGATGGGTATGTTAAATATCATGTCACACAGGCATCTCACAGCTACACACTATATGCATCTTTTTGTGTCTACAGAGATGCAACATTACATGTCCATGAGATGAACTGATACTCCACAACAGGTACAGCCAGATGTAATCACAAAAATACAAAGGTGTAACCTAACCTATGTGTCCATCATGTGTCCCTCATCAATTCCATCAACTGCTGCATATCCACACCAGGTCACAGCGAACGGAGACGATGTCAGGCCAACCAGTAGAACCAACATGTAAAGTCACACATGAGGGATCTCCACATCATGCCTATGTAAGAGAGAATGAAATGTTGCTCAACACCAGTCCCACATAACACAAGACACAACTCTGCTCACCAGAAACATGGACGATGATGAAAAGGTGAACAGCACTACTGTAGAGGTATCAAACCCCACAATGCCCCCCAGGTGCCCACACCCATCACAGCACATGACAATGTATCATGCTTGTACAATGCAGCACCACATAGTCAACCCATAAACACCCACCCACACAATATGCGTCGTACAATGTGACAGCTGTAATACGTGGCCTGTCTGTGGCCAAGTGCTAATTTGTGCAAATAATGGTCGAGTCACATGCAATGACACCCTGATGATGGCCTATCTAACTAAGATGGTGGAGGCAGCAGGTGTAGGTTCCGCCAAACAAGCTAATCAAGGCCCACATGTGGATCTGGTGTAAATCTAGCCGAAAACCCTTTACAGCACAAATAATGGACACAACCGCACGTGGAGATGTGTGACAACAGCAAAATATGGGTGAGAGCGGCTCACAGAATATACGTTAACAACACCAGCTGCAAAATATGATACATAACAGGCTAGATGTTGTCCACCTGACATCACACACATACAATGTATCTGTAGCTCTACATACCCTGGACTCCAGCATCTCGGCTGATGTTCTGCTATGTGCCAGTGACACACACCGACAGCAGTGTCATCACGTATGTCCTGTGTAGTGGAAAGAAAAAACAACCTTGTCAGGTTCCAGCGGGGAACGCCACACTGCAACATACTGTCCCTAGCTGTAATACACCAAAACATGAACCAACAACGGACTGTGCACCCTCACACTGCACAGATCTTGCACATGGGAGAGGCACCATGTACATGTGTGATGCTAATTCCAAGGCCCCCCCACATCCCTCAGATGCCTCCCCCCCCCTCCTGCTGTCCCACACACGTGCCAAAACAGGTGGATGGACACACCATGTTGGTGACGCATCCCAAGGTCACACTATACGTATGTGTCTCACATGTTGTGACCATCACCCCTCTCTCGGTGTGTAGTACCCTCCAATTTTGTCTTGTAGCACAGTGTAAATACCTCTGTCACCTGGAAATATGCCTCAATACCACCTGTATCCACTGTGTAGATGCATATTATGCAGTGTACATCTCCCCCAGCAAAGAATAATGACAGTTGTGTGCTTATCATGTGCCGAATACATGGCAATGTCAGCACCATGTCTGTCCAAAATAACCCCCATGTCTGTATGTCACCTGACCATGATCATTGCATGTTAACCCATTGTGTAACTGTGAGAATGTCCACCCAAGGATAGTTTCGATGTCTCACTGGCCCAAATAACCACCACATAGGTCTGTGTGTGTATGTGGATATAACATCCCTTGCTAGTGTCCTCAAGGTATCCGTGTCTCTGTACTGTGCTCTCCTGCCATACACACAGCATGTCCCAGAGGCATGAGGCAGATGTAGAGATACTATCAACTACATATGCCACTCCCAAAATGGAAAACCCCAAAAAACTGCAAGGCCCAACACATCCAGCGTCACAGTTGCCTAATGAAATCCACCCATTGAGGATCTGAGCCACTGCACATCTGTATGTGTGTACATGTAATATAATGCAATGCATGGCTCCACCACAAATGGACTGTAGCAATCATATGGCCCCCTGGCTGCACACTGCACATGTCCACATAATTCACCATATCCATGTCTGTGACACCTGATGAGGCATACCTTACCACACACTGTGCTGTTGCAGCAATACACGTGACACGTTATCAATAACACCATTGGAACGTTATCAGGCGCATGTGTACTGTGCTATGTCTGACATATTGCATTGAAAATATCCAACATACAGACATAGCAAGCTGACAGGAGCAGAACATACACACACAAGCACCCACAGATTGTAGTACACAAACAAAGAGCCCGCATGAAAGCTCTCCACAAACATGGGCCCCCCTATCACACAAAACCCCTTACCATCTGCCGGACACCGGGCTCCTCACACACAAGAACACCAAATAACTGTGTCTGCACAGCAGTTGCTATCACAAAAACCACTAACTGGTACTGTGACCCCCAAAAGCTCTGAAAGGTGTAGCAACACCCACTGACCCAATACACCAACAGCTGCTACTGTGCTCTGTCCACATTGTCCATCACACACCCATGACTACATGTTATGATGGATGTTTACCAAAAGGACAATGCAGTGTTGCATCTGAATGCTAAATGGTCAAAACATCACCCTTTATAAACCTCACACGCACACAACAGCACATATATGTGGGTAGATGTGCAATACATACCAGTGAATCTGTCTGCAATCAATCGACGCCTGACCGTAGTGCCTGCCTGTGTGTCACCACAGGCACGTACAGGGGGGCACGGTGGATCCTCCTCCACATCCTCATTAATCTCTGCAGGGATATCATGCCTGAGAGCAATGTTGTGCAGGATGCAACAAGCAACGATAATCTCTGCAACAGTCATTGGCGAATATTGTAAGGCCCCACCTGTTCTATCCAGACACCTGAAGCGACTTTTCAACACGCCAAAGGTGCGTTCTATGACTGAGCGGCTGGATGCGTGGGCCTCATTGTACCTCCGCTCTGCACGTGTCCGTGGTTGACGCACAGGTGTCATGAGCCAGGGCCGACACCCATACCCTGCATCACCTGCAGAGAAGAATGTTGCATGTGAATGAATGAGCGCATAACACCATCAATTGACAGACGTATAGATGAGAGAGACAACCCACAACACATCAGGACAGACATATTTGACATCACAAATATCCATCAGACCGAACAACACCTATTGTGATAGACACACAACAAATGCCCTGTGAAGTCAGTAGAGACATGTCAGAGAACAACACAATCCCACCTTGTCCCCCAAAAAAAACCCCTATGTTGAGCACACGTGCCCTGTTATGTGGCTCATGTTCTCATCACCGACACCATCACCACCAATGGTAGACTACGCAACAAACACACATGACACATACAAACAATATATGTTAGCAAATTAAAGAGCACAATAATGTGTGCTGAGCCAATGTAGGCGCACACAGACAACATGTCTGACTGTGATGTCAGCCAGGATGAACACAATATCACCTTGACACCCCATGTCCTCAAAGGTCTCCATATCTACATATAGCAGTGTAACGCAAAATGCTGTTGACTGCTGTCCACAAACCATCTCAGTAGACACCATGTCTACTGTACCATCACCGTTCCATCCTTGTTAAGCTGCGCTCCACTGAATTTAACATTGTAGGCCACATGAGTTGTAAAACATCACAGCTACTGAGTATGACAACGTTCCTGTGTATGTCCCACCAATACCCCTACGTCAGGCCACAACATAGGCCCATGTCCTTGCTGTCACCTCTCCCAAATGATGAGTCACATCAGGAGAATCACGGACAATGACGCGTAGGCACTGCACATGTGCAGTGGACAAAGGTAATGCTAACCCTAGACTCGACCCCACCCCTGTAATGGCAGAGGACAAAAGCATTTCCCCAGCTATGCCAAAAAGTACACCCAATAGCAAAGGCAAGGAACATGCATCATATGTTGTCAACCCCCTCCCCCTCCTGTCCAGCAAACAACAGCTGACAAACCCATGACTGCTTGAGTGTGTGGCCCTCACACGCACATGACAAGCATTAGGAGCATGGATTGTAAATAACATACATCTGACATGACCTAACACAGGTACAATCTAAACCCATCCATACACAGGTGGGTGCGAATGCCCCCCCCCAATCCCTGTGTCCAGAGGGAATACAGACGCAAGTAGCAATACACACCCGAGACACACATCTGAACAGGTGCATATGTTCCGTAACACCACCAGCATCTCTACATCACATATGGCTTCGAAATGGATGTGACATGGCTACTCATGTCCCCTGTTAAACAATGTCTACAGTCCTGTAATTAGGTAAAGTCACAACATTTTTCGGTTTGCTGAATGTGAGTTCATGTTGCTATTGCACAGTGGGCAAATTCTGCAACACATGGGTGATGTTACGGAAACACATACATATATGACTAATCATAGAAGATATATATGGAGATACTCACCCAGCAATATACAGTCACCGTACTGTCCATCCTCAAATTCCCTAAATAGTGCTGAGCGATGCAGGATATAGGAGTCATGGGTGGACCCTGGAAACCTTGGGACCACATTCAGAATATGCAGATTAGCATCACATACAACCTGAACATTCAGGGAATGGTAGTGTTTTGCGGTTGCGGAACACCACCTCCCTGTCCTCTGGGCGGGACCAGGGCAACATGTGTGCAATCAATAGCTCCCATCACGTGTGGTATCCCGGCTAAAGCCTCAAAGGCCTGGTTCAGGGTCCCCCATTGTTGCCTACTGTGGGGAAGGCCTATGTAATCCCCCACCCGGCTGACCATAGCACGCAGTACTTGGTGGAGACAGCGTGAGAAGGTGGGGCGGCTCATGCCACCCACTGCGGCCACAGATGACTGGAAACAGCCAGAGGCAAAGAAATGTAAGGCAGCAAGGAGCTTGACTACACCTGGTATGGCATGGGACCGGCTAGTCAGGGGCTCGAGGTCAGGTCTCAGATCCTCATACAGCCCCCTAATAGCCCTTGTGCTCAGTCGGTACAGGGAGATGACCTGGTCCTCACGCATGCCCTGGAGCTGGGCCCTGGGCCTATAGAGCCGCATCTGCCAAGCCTGCACCTCAGCACGCCGTCTGTGCCGTCCCCGCACAGCACCTCTCTGGCCAGCCACCACAGCAGCAGGTCTGAGTTGCTGCGGGTCTACACCCATGCCCTGTGCCACAGCCCCATGGACATCATCTCCCCTGTCCAACAACCGCAGCATCTGCCCACATCTTCGGGCACATGCAACAACTATTATGTCCTCCATGTAAGCCCCTCTGTGACTACACAAGCACAAACACACAGACACGCACAGACACACAGACACGCAGACACACACAGACACACAGACACACACACAGACACAGACACACACACACACACACACTTCCCTAAACACTGGACAAATGGCAAACCACAACAAACAACAAAGACAACAAACAAATCCCACAATATGGCTCACAACACCTGCTCTCAGATTCTCCAAACAAACACACGCCGCGCCTACAAAAACACCCTCAATGTTTCCGACTCAGCAGCCTCCTTTTATACAGGTTACTGTTATTTCCCGTTTTTCGTTACCGCGCCGCTTGTGCGCGGTGCGCATGCGCAGGACGTCACGCATCGGCGTCTGTCTGTGCGTGCCGCGCATGTGCAAATGTTGTCACGTGTGCGTGTGTATGACTGTGACGCGCATGTGCCAATTGGGGCGCATGTGCGTTTGTGTGTGCGCGGAGCCCATGTGAACCCCGTTACGCATGGGCGTATGCGTTGCCGCGACGTCATGATCCACACACAAACGGGCATGCGCTAAGAGTTGCGCCTGCGCGTCGCACACACAACCGTAGAGCGAAACGCATGACCATGTGCAATTCCACACATGCGCGTCGCACAAGCAGCGCCGTCGCACAGTGACGCATGCGCAACGTATGCTCCGTCCAAAAAACTACAAATGCACCCAAACGCAAGCCAAACGTTGAGGGTTGGTTGAGGAGCTAGAGCGATTGTAGAGAGAGGTGTTGTACTTGAGAGGCGGTGTAGTGAGAGGTGGGTCTGTGTCATTTGTGTAGCCATATTTTCCCGTGTTGTATTATAAGTACCCATATCTGTAGTCTGTCATTGTGTGTGTTACCTTGTCTGTGTATTGTGTTGTTGACTGTTCTGTTCCTGTGCTGTGTGCCTTGTTCTGGGGTCGTGGTTGCTGTGTCTGTCAAGTGCCTGTTGTGGGAGGGACAGAGGGGGTGAGGTGCGGTGGGGAGACGAGTGGGGAGGTGAGTGGGGAGCAGAGAGGAGGGAGGAGGGCGATGGAGAGACAGTGTCGGAGCCAGAGGGGGAGGGGGAGCGAGAGGGAGACACAGAGGGGTAGAGAGAGGGATAGGGAGAGGGAGAGGGAGGGAGGGACAGAGAGTGGTAGAGAGAGGAATAGGGATAGGCAGGGAGGGACAGAGACAGAGAGGGACAGAGAGAGGGAGGCTGAGGGTGGGGGAGGCTGAGCCCGGTTTCCATGCAGGTGAGGTGGTGCCGCCAGTACCACTGGTGGCAGGGGCTGCGGGGACTGAGGGACCTGTGGAGGTGGGGGCAGCGCCAGGGCCATCAGTACCTGCCCAGCCCGCTCCCAGCAGGCACACTGGGAAGAGGAAGCGTGTCCCTGTGTCTGAGGCCCTCAGGAGGAGGGCAATAAGGTTCACAGACGCTGAGAACCACAACCTCCTCTCCCTGGTCCTTGAAAGCTACGAGGTTCTGTTTGGCTGACAGAGCACACGGACAGGCACAGCAGGGCGTCAGGCGGTGTGGGAGGAGGTCCAGCAAGGGGTCGCCGAGGCAGGGGGCCCCCTACGGGATATCGATAGCCTGAAAAAAAGATTTTCAGACATCAAAAGAGGTGTACGGCAGCACCTCTGTGCCGAAGAACAACATGCTAGGGGTACAGGAGGGGGCCCCCTACCAGCCATGCTGACGGCCCTCGAGCAACAGCTGGCCGAACGTCTGGGTCCGGTGTACACCTATGGGCTGCCTGCGCTGCTGGATACTGCAGAACCACATGCAGGTATGTATGTCACGAATATCCATCACATCTCATAACCTCCCTGATATGACCAATGTGTACACAGCTGACATTTGCAGATGCACACACATAATTATCTCCCCAGTCCAAGAATGTCCTTAGCCTGGTGTCTGAGGCTGTATGCACACCCCATCATACCCTATGGTGTCCAACACATAGACACAGTGCCACCACTATCTCCGGAACCATGGGCTCTGAGATTGTTGCGCACTGTGTTTTGGGTTGTATCCCTGAAGGTGGAACGATAAGGCGGTCCGAGTAATCATATGTAGATGGTGATTAATGTCTCCCACCGCATGGGTCATGGGACAGTTGTAATGGAATATATATTTGCCAGGGTAGGGGCAAAGGGAAATGGTCACCACAAATGCAGTATACGGAAATGTCCCTCCAAACTGTATTTAAACAATCCGTCATGTGTTTGTTTTGTATAGAGTATTGTAAACATGGGGAACAGACTATAATGTACCTGTACTGTAACCCAGGTACCCAGCAGCGTCATGTGTCCATTGTCAGGAGCCCTGCAGGCAGGTACACACACAGCAGGCGTATGAGGATAGTGGAGGAACATCCAGGCCTTGCCGTACCAATCTCTGACAGTCAGACAGGTTCTGCAAACCCTTTGTCCTGCAACACAATCATTGCCCATTGGGAAGCCAAGGGTATATCAACCCCGGGGGTTTCCCATGATCGCACCAACCTCTGGCCATGTATTGCACCCGCATCTATGGGATCTCTGAGCTCATTACAGGGTAACTATGCCATCGTACAGCTGGACTGTTTGCAGGTCTCACTACCCTTTGGGAAGGTTATTGCTAGCAGATGTGAGATCTGGATGAGACATGATGTCATCTGTGTGTGAACATCTATGACATGCATTGTTGGTACCCCTCTCCCACCTGTGTGTGTATGCAAGTAGTGGATGACACAGGTCAATTGTATGAGGGGTGTCCCTGAACCGTGCCTCACACGTACGACACTCAGATTCCCCCTGGATGATATCTCCCCCATATAGATATGTTGTGTCACGCACACAAGAGTACATGGTACATCTCCCAGATGTCCGTTGATATTATCTGGGTAGTCCCAAACCCACGTCAGCCTGCAGCCACCTGCCCTCACAATGGCTGATTGTGATTAGGTCAAACACAGCGGTCAGCCAACCGGGCTGCCACTTGAAACTGTCACTGGGATGAGGGACACCATGTACCTTGCCGTGGGGAGTCCACGCATATCTGTGGCCACTCTGCCCACCTCCCCATGGGTCAGCTGTTCCCCCCAGAGGCCCAGGCATCATTCTTGTGTCTCTCAGTGCACACACCTCACGTTGTTCCGGATGGTCCTGTCAGTCACAGAATCACCCTGGAAAAATGCTGGTGTGTTTGCGAGTACAGTGCCCTATGAATGCTGCTGGCCAGTGCTTGCCCTAAGAAGCCAAATGTTACAGCAAAATGTGCATGTCCCTGGCCTTCACATTGTTTCACATCCCGTTTTCTGCTCCCCTGGCTCCCTGCCACTCACCCTCAGTCTCTCTGGCTCTCCGTGTGTCGTATGCTGCCCCTGCATTGGGCACTCTGCCCCCTGATGTGCTGTGGTCCATCAGTGTCCCAGCCATCCCCCTCTCCCAAGGTGAGCATGTCAGCTGATTGGACATGTGTTCCGTGTTGTAACTATAGAAAAGCATGCATGCACCTGCATGAACAGAACCTTACACCTGGACGCCATTTGTCCACATGGTATTTGTGTGTGCAATCACGTCACAATTCCCCCCCCCCATGTCACACCACAAAAACACCACGAGATGCAATACCCAGAGGGACAAATATATAGGCTGTGTGATACACAGATGTCACGTATCCTACATAGGCTATGATTTGCTGTCAGCCGCATGGCCAATGACTGTACCCTGATGGTGCACCCCCACCCCCAAGGTTTCAGGTACAGAACATCCATCACACACATCCAATCAACGTCGGAGAGGGTAGTTTCCACAGGACTATGCATCATGTGGGTCATGTATCTGTGGCATGTGTAGAGGTAATGCACATACCCAATCACGTGCAATCTGTGCCTGTGCTATCACCCTCCCCTACCTCACAGTCACACATGTACACGGTCAGTCAAATGTGGTGACATGTGACTGTTGTGGGGGACGGGGACAGCACAGAGTATGGGTGGTGGTGCGTCATGGGTAGCCTAGTATCCACACCCTGCCAGCACAGCAGGCAGCCAGTACAGCAGTGCGGGCATAGATATTCCCTGACACATGTTATGGGAAAAGTATTGGCCAGGTGTGTCAATACACGTATTCACACAACCGAAGGGCAGATGTGTCACCCTTCCCCTGACCCTGTGGCTGCAGCAACACATGACCTGTGCTGTGACGATGACATATGTCCTCACTGAGATATGTTGTGGACCCTCTCAGCTGCAGCTAGTCCTGTATTGGCGTGTTTACCCATGGCCCCCATTTAGGATACAGGGACACATACAACATGTGTTACACATCCCAGCAGTGTCTGAAACAGTTCCAGACATGTCATGGTGTAGCAGCCCCTAACCAACTCCACCATCACTGCCTATGTCAACCTCATCTGTCATTGTGCATTTGTCTGTGACTGTTTCCTTTGTATCTTGACATACTCTACGCACACTGCTACATGTGCCTGTCTATTGTCCCCAGATACTCTCCAGTGGTAGCTCCCTACATTGTAGCTTCGTGGCAAACACATGTAGCACTGGGGAGACAGTATGTCCCATGGGAATATGCCGTGTGCAATGGCATGCACACTCACACCGAAACTATCATGGATGGTGTACCTGTTGGTGCTGTGTAGCCCTGTCTGCACATACGTTAGCCACATGGGGTGTGGGATGGACTGCTGGATAATGCACATATGAGGATATAGTCAAACATGGAGGCCACACAGGCCGTGCACGGCTGACTCCCAGAGCCAGTGTTCCCTTGACACATGGTAAATCATGGGTGTTGGGCGATAGGTATGTGGTATGTTGGGGGCCCTGTATGCAAGGTCACACATTCAGAGTCCCCAGAATATCACATATGTTTTGGGTATGGATCACACACATAGATGTTGCTGTTACAGCTGAACACATGTTTTTATCTGTGTTTGCCACACAATACAGGTGACTAATTGGTACATTGCCGACACATGCGGAGGCAGGAGGAGGACGAGGAGGAGGAGGAGGAGCCTGGGGCAGGAAGGGAGGGGGAAGGAGGAGGTTGTGGCACGGCAGCTTGAAACAGAGGGCCCTGATTACTGTAGCCGATGTAGGGGTTTTTCTTTCCCCAGGGGGAGGGAGCCCAGGTCCCCGGGAGGGGTTCACATGGGCCATTCCACGGAGCCCACACCACCAATGTTGTCTGCCAGGCAGGCAGCTGCTGCAAGCAGCACCAGGCCGCAACGAAACAGGGGAGGATGGGATACTAGCTGAGCTGTCGTGGTCCCGTGGTGTCTGCATCACCAACGCGAACAATGAAGGTGGGTAATTAACAATTCTTTCCATGACCCATCCTATGCTGTGTGTACATAGGCTATCAGGTGTGCACCCTGTGGCGGGACTGTCCAATATTTAAAAAGCACACACCAGACACTTGTGTTACAGGAAGAGAAGCTATCATTGTGAGGACACTGTCAGCGTGCAGTATGTGCAACACAGTGCTGGCAGTGGAATCACAAGTGTGAGCCACACATGCACAGCAAACTATATCTCAGGACACACAATTGGTGTGTCGTAGCAGTAACCACTGAGAACTATTATACTCTGTCTCCGTTTATACATCCCCTATGTTTTACTGTGCAGTGTGTTTTGCCCACCCACATGTGGCACAGCTTAGAGGATGGTAATTGGTGGGGAGGGCCGTGGCCGCACAGGCCACAACACACACACCGTCTAATCCATCTCAGGGGTGTGTCTGTGGTGTTATGTGACAGCAATACCCTCTACAGCTGTGCTAGCTTCGTGTCCACATTACACCGTACCCATTTGCGTTACATAATGTTTGGCCTTTGTTGCCTCCTAGTGACAATGTTACACAGCAGCCCGACATCCCAGAGAGTGTTAACACCTACAGATGCAGATGTTCACAGTACTGATGCGTCTGGTGCCTCATTGGGTGGGGGAACACCCAAATGAAGAACATATAACAGGTCAATGTAAGCCTCATGGCTGTATCACACCCATGTGGCAGTGCTACAATTGTGGCACTGTCCCCTGGGGCAGCTGAATCACGGTTCACATACCAAAGGCCTAACCTATGTTTTGATATGGCAACGTCATAATGGCCCCATCCAACATAGCCTTTATCAACAGGTGTCCACACAGCAATCATATACAATCATTAATTCGTTTCACATTTGCCCTCATACACACAGAGATCACTATGTCCCACCACTAGACACGATCAGATGTACCTCTCCCCCTGGTTGGGGTGGAAACACTACCCTGCGTTCACGTGCATGCCCACAACTAGGGTTGGCTGTGTTAACATACAGACCAAAGTTGGTGACGCTGTCCTGCACATGTATAATTCCCTGCAGCACAGCCGTCTGAGGCGGCCGGCACCGCCATTAGGGGCGGTTGGGCCCATATTACGTGTCCGCTTGCTCAGCAGTGTGGATGAGGCCATCAGGTGATGTGGTTGTGGGGGACACTAAATGCAGTCCAACTGTCATGGCATCACACGATGTAACATGTGATGAGCATAAGTTGGTTGTTTTTGGGGTCACCAGGTATAGACAGTGCAGGACCCGGTATAGGTTCCCCTAACCCCAAACAGACAAAAGATCCCACATCCCAAACACACATCGTCCCGAAAGGAAGGCACGGAAAACTGCGTACAGTCAGCAGCCTATTCCTCACCCTTCGTGACATTGCCGGTTCCAGTCAGTTCACCTGAACAAAGCAGTTTCCACACCTCCACTGTAACATGCCCAGTCAAGCATGTATGTACAGTTGCGCTCATGTCCGCTTGTGAGGAAGAACTTGTGATGCCATGCGGCATGGTATTCAGGAAGGTGAACAGCAGTCCTCATACAGGTCCAGCATGTGACCAATGGCTGTATGGACATGTGAGGTTGTGCTCACCTTCCCCTGACGTCCACAATGGCCTATAGAAGGCAGAGACACATTCTAATATTTTTGACCCACCACACCCACTACAGACTGATATACATTGCTCCCTGGCAAAGGCACATTCCCTGACATTAATGACCAGGGGAATATAACTGATGTTTGTGTGTCCAAATGCAACTGCTAGCTCCCCCTCTGTGCTGGTGCGACCCAGGGGTGGTATACATCCATGAACATCTGGCCTGGGGGCTTGATGTAGAAAAAGCAAACTGCTAATTCGCCCACTAGGGATCTCCTCCTCCCTTTGGAACTGTGTCACAGAGCACCCTGCCCTCTTCCCCCTGAGGGATCATACATAGGTGACATGTGTTTGTAACGTGCTTCCCTGAACTTCATTCCATTCCTAGGCCGTGGGAAATGTTTGGCCCTTGCCAGTGGTTTGTACGGTTGGTCCTCCAAGTGACAGCTGTAGTAGTTGAGATCATCACAGGTTTGCATTCTCCCCTCTTGACCCTGCTACTT
>CM066036.1:150246102-150321102 GCA_033557465.1 Ichthyophis bannanicus
TTAGCGCGTCAGAAGGGCAAGTGGTTGTTCGTTGCTAGGCACACAACAGCACACAGGCTGTAGTACAGGCTGTGAAGTCACTGAGTCATGGTTGCAAGGGCCATGGTTCAAACCCCCCACTGTGGCACACTGAACCAAGGCTGTCACAGTCAGTACCTATTTATTGGTTGATTAATATATTTTAGGAGGGAGTATAATTTTTGTGAGTCAGAATGATTGGCGCCGATGTTATAAGGGACAAGGACTAGAAACACCAGCTACAATGGTGAAGACCCTGAACCAATGTGTGCTGTGAGCAGTGGTTTCAATCCCCCCAGTGTACACTGAAGGCAGTTGTTCCTGTGCCGTTCTTTTTGGGGGGTAGTCACAGAAGATAATGGGCCGTCACAAGTGCTTTGCGCTGCGGTGCGTAGGTTATCAAGCGGCGCACAAACTGGTTTTTGGAGGGCTCGGATGGCTGGGAGGCATAAGTCGCGGGCTCTGATGGGAAATGCAGAGGAACCGAGCCACAGCATTAATTGGTTAGAACACTGACCAATGGTTGGCGGACAAGCAGTGTTTCAATCCCCCCCCCCCCCCTTCGTTTACACTGAATGGCAGTTGTTGTGTGGTTTTATTTCTATTTGGCTCGTCCACGCCGAAATTATGGCCGCCAGAGGTGGCGTGGATGCTTTGTTGTGCGTCAAGCGGCGCACTAATGGTATTGGAGGCCTCCGATGACTGGGAGGCCATAAGTCGCGCAATGATGGTGAAAGCAAGATGGACCCGAGTACCAAGCAATTATTGGTCAGAACACTGACCAACGGTTAAGGATAGCAAGGCCTGTTGAACACCCGCAGTGTCACATTCTGAAGCCGCTGGCTGAGGCATAGGACACATTGGTGGCAATAAGGGTGCTGTGGTGCTGGTCAGCAGGGTGTGTGGCAATGTTATATGAGGAACAATAATTTTGGATAGGTAAATGGTGTTGTGCTGATATGTAAGCACCCCAACAACAATCACTGTGCAATGGTGCAGGGATCAGTGTGTGCATCCCCCAAAATGGCAAAAAAATGAACATGTCCTGCTGGCAGAAGATGGCAGCACCTGTGAGTAGAAGATAGCCCCATTAGGGTGTTATTGCATATCTGTTTAATAGTGGGTTTTCCAGCACGTGTCTCTCAGAGCACTGTAACATAACGTGTCCCCGGAAGTCACCCCACAGGACAACATCTCCAAATGCAGTTTCCACCACGCCAACCACAATGTTGCTGAAATAGTGTCCGAGGGGCGCCACATAGGGTGCCTATGATGTCAGGGAGAAGGTCACAGCACTCTTTCCTGCTTGTTAGCAACTGTGCGAGTGTAACGTATGGAAAAAATAAAGTAGTTGTGACTGACACAGTTCTTGCATAGGTTGATGTAGTAGTGAGGGTACTGGAGACAGCCCCTGGCGGTTCTGACTTATCCACAGGGTGTCAAGAGTTTAATCTCATATTGCCATCCTTAAGCCTGGGCCTGTGCCTGCAGCCCTTTGCTTCGCGAAAACATCAATGGCAGACCTGGGTCGAGTGCATTAGTTACACACCAAGGAGGGGCTGACAGACCAGTCCCATAGTGACGCATAGCAACCACTGAATCATAGTCAATATCATCCATTAACAAACTGCCCAATTACCTCTGGAGATTGGAAATCCACAGACATAACCCGCTCCCTTGGCAGCCAAGGTCTGTTGAAAACAACCCCCCCCCCCCCCCCATGTCATGTATTCTGAAAACTGTGTGGAATACACCAATGATGTTGCAGGGGGTCATGGTTTTGCTCCATTAATGAATATAAATGGGTTGAGTGAGGTATGTCCCCACTCTGTGACCAAGTGTACAGTACAACCACCTCGGATCCTGGCATAGTAAGACAATTTACACCCTTGTGTCTATATTAATTTGCACCTTTTATGGTGGCAGCAGATGTACCATCACAAACATACCCTAGTTCCAGCAAAGTTGAACAGAAATCTATTCTCATAGGCCATGTATGAAAGGCTGTCCACTCCCACGCCACTATCCGTAGGCACACTCATAAGCGGTGTCAATCAAAGGTGTGCCAGAATATGCCAGAAGGGATGTAAGGTAAAATCAGAAAGCTTAGCCAATAACAGTAACATCCTCCTCCAAGCTGAATGCAAACAGAGGAATGTGCTAAAACACGACACCATAAACACGAAAACACTGCACAGAGCAGAGAAGACAGCCAATACCAAATTAAATGAAGGACCCTACATAATTGATGGGCTGCAGAAAGCAGCCTGCAGGCCCATGTGATACCCTGAACTGTGAACAACATATCGTGGGCAGCTATTAGCCATGCACAGAATTGATGGTAATGTTAACCATGCTACACTGACAGTGTGAGACAGAGGATGTGGCAGTTGTGTGGTAGCAGGGGAGGCTGAAACAAAAAGGAAAGAATATATGTGAAATATCAGATGACGGTGTAGGACAAGTGCTAGGCCATAGGCACACACAGGAGAGGCAAGCAGGTTGAGAATGCAATGGCACGAATGTGTGATAGTCGATGGCACGTGGGTGTAGGCAGCAATGCACATCAGGTAGGAGGGCACATAGCTGGCAGATAGGATAAAAGGATGGACGGAAGGATGTCGCACACTCAGTTAATGGTACAATGTGGGAATGGCCACTGATTTACACACATATGACTGATCACACTAATGAAAAGCACATATGTCAGGATAAGGAATAACATCCAACCACTGCAGACAGGAAGCACACAAACGACCATAGCACAAATTGAGACGGCTAAAATGGTAACACACACCGCCCATGTGAGGTCACTATCAAAGGTAATAAATATCAAAAAAAAAACGCATGCCATTACACAAAACGCCCTGCTGTCTGCCATGACAAACAAACACAAACACAACTATTCTGTAGTAAATGCACATGCAGATACACCATGTACATAAGAAAAAAGTGCACTCTGTATCTTGGAACAACAACACCCCACAAACACATGGAACTGTGGCTGCAACCTGAATACAGCTATGGTGCCGCAAAACAGTGATATAATTAAACCACAACGGCATCAGAGGATGCTCCCTGATCAGTGGTTGTTAATAATCATGAGAAGAACAGGAGACAGCTCAACATGCCATCAGGGTAGCACACCGAACACCTTAATCTCATCAAAAAGAAAGGGCCACATGCAACAGCCTGTAAAGAGACTAAAGTGTAGCCCGTTATTACACAACAAATGTCATGGCTAGGCAAAATGCAGGATTGCACCCTTTTCTACAGTGAAGAGCCAGTAAAGGGTTGTGGTGTATGAGGTGAAGGAACCTGTGGTGTACCTCATGGGCAACTGTAGACCATTAGAGATTTGTAAAACATAAAACATGGTGTGGAAAAAAACATGCATACAGTCACACGTCAAACACATGATCCATCGCCAAATAACCACAAAACCACACAATGAACACACTCTACACAAAGATCCCAAAGGGCGTGTGTTGGATGATCAACCGTACATAGACAGTCATGTGCCATGTGGCTGGTCACAAACACCAGCTGGCACTGTACAAGGATGTGATCATAGGTGACCCATTTTACATGTCCAGCAAACGAACACATAAAGGGGATGTCATGTTCAAGATACCGGAGGACTAACATAGTGAAGTGAACATGGCCTGCACACCAAACAACAGTGAAACAATTCACAGAAGCACCCCCAATTTGTTTGGGGGGGGGGGGCCCTGGGGGCCAGGGTTCCCCATGTAACCCACCATCACTAGCAACAACAAAAACATCATCCTACGCCCTGTGACGATTCACATTAAAATGCTGGATCTCATGGGCTCACAATGAGTCCTTGACTGATACACAGTCACACCATTGAGCATGATGACAGACCCTGCCATTCAAACACCAAACGAACCAAATATTGGGTAAGTACAGAACTTTATTTGGTTTGCACATCACAAATAGTGTAGACAGTGGCATCATAATATCAGGGCCTGGCCGCATCACCTCGGAAAGTGCTCAAAAAACCTTTAGCATGTCACAAAGCCACCTCCTACAGAGAGGATCACTTGGTTGACAACAATTTATCCACACCAGATAGAATGTGCATCAGGTGCATGCTCTGTGGGCACCTGACAACTCAGACCCCAAGCCCCCCCCTTGCCTGCTCTGCATGTTCGCAAATGTGTCACCCACATAGGAGTGGGCATTTAACAGATTAGATGCTGCATGCTGAAGAAGACCCAACACAGCCTCATCTGGTTCCCCTCAGAAAATACCCAACTAGTCAAACCCAGGGGTCAGAAGAACTCCAAAAAGATATTTTGTGGCACAGGATTTTAATGTACAAAAAGCAATGCAAGAAAAGTAAAGATGATACTCACATCCCAATGCGCCGATATGTGATGACAAGCTACAACCTCACTATGGACACAAACAATCATGTAAATCGACAATAAGCATATGCTAACAATACCACCTGCACATGACCACCAGACATAATACCAACTCAACACAACCCGTTTCAGAAACTGCAACCATATTACACACCATCAAGGAGGTCCAAAATTGCACCGTGTTGCTTGGGAAACAGTGCAATCATCACAATATACCAGGATCCTCATGGAATTTTTCCAAGTTAACATGTATTATGTCACGGTCTGGACATCTTGGCCACAACTCCAAACATAATGGGGCAATGTGAGTGTCGCTAACACAAGCCATAGTCAGGTACAGTGAAGACGGGAAATGCCAAGGTGTGTACAGACATGGAGACTTGTCATGTATGCACAGTAATCAAACACAAGAAGGCATCATATCCATTAGGAAATGGAATGGACAAACATATCACAGGGATCACACCAGAAGCCATAGGTCCACATGTGGTGTCACAGAAACATAGTCATGGTGAGATGGCACAAGCACCAGCCACATGGCAACATGATACAGTGATGCCACACATGCATGTAAACACCCATGGTCCACTGGAAAAACATTCAATCCCAAGATTGGTGTTGTGCTATGAAAAACATTTGTTGAGTTTAAAATGGGGAATCATGTCCAGGTGGCAAAATCGGTTGACGTGGGACAATAGGAGCGAAGAGAGACTCTCATCGGTTGGCCACATAGACAAATACATGGGCTGTGCATGCATGTGTTTTAAGAAAAACATTAGAATATCGTCGGTTGTCCAATGTTCATAACGCCATGGGTCCAAAACCAAAACAGACCCAACTGTGAGGGGGGGGACGAAATGTACCACCTATAATGTCCATGTCAGTTGCAGATGCACAAGGGGGGATCATTGTAAAACGTCAGAATTGTATCTGTGATCCAAAAACTCAGGTTACATGTGTCTTTCAGGCGCAGGACATGCATAGTCAGGTGGCTGTGTTCAATATACCACAGTCCTTCTAAGTTCCATGTGTGTCCCCCACAATGAGGAGCACCTTCCTGCTAATCCATTGCATCAGCAGTTGGCTTATCGACACCTCTGTCATGGTGAATCAGTAGTCAACGTCAATAATGTCCCATCCCAGTTCATGTGTTGCACCTACTCAGAGTTAAAACATCCAATGGCAACACTGTCAGAGCCAAAGAGTTTTGCATGGTGGTCTGTCCCCAAACAGTTTGTGTGGGTGTTCTTGACAACAGTTGCAGTGTAAGAGATGTGGTGTCCCGGTATGTCCACTGTCCTGTGTCTATGATTTGTGAGGAAATAGGTATGTCATCTTCAGACACCCTCTGAAAAAAAACCACAAATGTCGTTAAACGGCACACCTGTGGAAATGCTGACAGAGAAGGAATGCAAAGCCCACAGGACCTGATAGCAATATGGAAACATAACAAATGTGGCCAACCATCCTTAAGCCTCAACTACGACATGGGGTGTCACATGGATATGTTAATGTTCCATGCGCCTGTCACACAGGTGTGTTGCAGCTACACACCATAGCCAGCTGTTCATGGTGAGCCTAGAGAAAATGTTACATGCACCATCAGAACCACATTACATCATCACCAGTGAAAGACAAGATTGTAATGAACCCCATAAGAAAAATACCCATACCGTATGTGTGGCATCAGGTGTAGCTCATCAATCTGCTTGAGGCACTACACATCAATATCAGGAACCACACCTGAAGGGAGACAGTGTCGGCAAAAGCTGGAGAATCCACCATGTCAAGCCACACAACGTTGATGAGACTGTCCAGATTATGTGCATATCTGTAAACCCAAATGAAAACAGACCATTGGTTAATGACAACAAAGACACATGTCCTCGCAATGCACGTACAGCACATATCCATAATGTTGACAAAAAATAACGTTCTACCCACACCACTATGTAAAGATGTAGCATTAGTCACAACAGACCACCCCAGAGGCTCACTACCCCTAACAGCACATGATAATTATGATGTCTGGGCACTGTCCAACATCACACACAGGCCAATGAAAAATACACACACCCACAGTATGGAAATGTCAAATTGACATCTGTAACACATGGCCTGCAATGTGCACAGGTGGTCTAGATCTGTATATATTAATGGTCCCTGACCATGCAATGATACCCTGGTGTTGTCTGAGAGTACATTGTTTCCGGGTACAGACAAAGTGTACGGCCAACTCACATCACACAATACAACAACCTACACACACATGCAGGTCTGTTGCACATGTCACAGTGAACGATGTGGCATAAGAGGACCGCTTAAAACCAAGACACAAGGGAATATGACGTTGACACCAGCAAGAGAATGGTTTTTACTGATGCTAAACCTAGAATATTGGAAAACCAATCATCCTGTGCAATGTGACAAGATCGATACCACCATATGATTTAAATGATTGCGGTCACACACCAATGTCTATGTACAACCACCTACACCAAACAAAATGCATATGTGATGATGTCGAAGACACATGGCAAAGCACCAGACCAAACACCATCCAAACCATGTATGTCCTCTGCTGCACATGGAGACACCAGATAAGCACACATATGTGCATGTAATAGGCTGAATCACACACTGCAATCCGTCATGTACCCAGCTATCACACCCCACACAGCCCACAATTAATGACTGCTCCCTATCACAATGTACAGATCAC
Source organism: Ichthyophis bannanicus (assembly GCA_033557465.1). NCBI lineage: Eukaryota > Metazoa > Chordata > Amphibia > Gymnophiona > Ichthyophiidae > Ichthyophis > Ichthyophis bannanicus. The sequence continues at coordinate 150,253,237 of CM066036.1, forward strand.
AGACATGTCAGAGGCATCACGGAGGTGTACCTCTCGAGATCCTGAGGTGTGTGTAGTGTCCTCGACCCCCTCCCTTACCTCTCTGGTCCAGTGTACACACAGAGCATTCTGGGGTATGTGCACTACACCATTCTGTTTGTCTCAGTCCCCGCTTGCACTATGAACCTTTTGTCACCATATTGGGAGAAAAGACTCCTCTACCTGTTTAATGTTGTGCCAAAGTTGTATGTTAATCCACTGACAATCGGCAAAAAGCTTTGGGAATCTGCACTCCCACCTCATGTCCTCCCGTAACCTAAACATATCCTGGTTTGTACATCTCATACCGTCTGTAAGATTAACAGCTATGTGCTGATGATGTGCACAAATAACATGCATAATGTGTGGCATGTGTTAACATGAACCACCCCATGTCTGCATGTGACAAACCCCTGAGGGCGTCATGCCATCCCAATGTGTGTTAGTCTGAATGTTTGAAACCATGCATACCCATACATGTGCCCCTCTGATAAATAGTCTGCCACCTACGTCTGCGTATGTAAGCCAACATAATCATTGGCTTGCTTGTGGTCTGCAATATATTTGGTTCATATGGTCTGTGTTTTCACTTGACCTACACACATACATCATCCTGTGAGGCTAACGCATGATGGATGATGTTGCAAGTAAGCATCAGCAAGATATGGCACTCCAATCCATTAAATACCTGCTATACCACAAGCCACACCACCCCCACAGTGGTGTGGATCACAACAGCTATTGTAAACCACACCCTTTGCTGTATCTTGCTGAATACATCTCACCATGTGTGTAGATACCCATCACTGCAGTGAAGGTAGACTCACCATGTTAAAAGTTGTTGTATCACACACCACCTGGCTGTGCACAATGCCGGAAAGGTCCACATCCCTAAACATATCCATGCCATGGCTACCTGATCACCAATACATTTTGACAATACATCATGTTGACATCCACACACCACCCCACACTGTTCATATCATCCTTCCTATACTAGCACTAAACTATGTTTTTTGTGCTTTATGTTCATGGTTGCTACACACATGAGGAGCACAACAAACATAGGCAGAGCTGTCCACAGGAGTTTTAAAATTACCAACAAACGCAGCACAAATGTGTCTAATCGTAGTGCTACACAATGGACAACAGTCAACAAACAAGGGAGTGTACGCGGCCAACATGAGAAAAAAAAAAAAAATAAAACAAAAACATATCAACATATGGCTGACACTGTGTGGCACACATATCAATGTAAGGAAACACCTTCTGGTTGGGAACAACGGAAACACTAACATAAAAATTGTTAATATACTCAATCAGAAGTCCGAAACACTATCCTGTCATCACAATGTATCACCCTCCAACACAAACACCACACAGAATACAAACAACCCCCACATTCATGTCCAGCAACTGCTGTTGTGCAAATAAAAACCAAATCACATTAATTGTGGCAGAACCCATGCACATATGTGATTCATGGCAATTGACTGTACAGCATATTCAACTGGTACTCTGCAGTGTGTTCCATCCAGATTCAATCTTTGACATTCAAATATAACACAATAAACATTACACACATTGTATAGCACATGTGTGTCGTAAGCTAACTAATACGTACATGAGAACCAGCTCTGCAATCAACCTCCGCCTGACCGCTGAGCCCTCCCGTGTGTCACCACTGGTACGTACAGGGGGGCACAATGGATCCTCCTCAAGATCCTCATTAATCTCTGCAGGGATATTTTTATGGTGCCTGAGAGCAATGTTGTGCAGGATGCAACAGCTATGATTATCGTCCGGCAACAGTGCGTGGGCTATATTGTAAGGCCCCCGCCTGTTCCTATCCAGACCACCCTGAAGCGGACTCTTCAAAACGCCCAAGGTTGCGCTCTATGACAGAGCGGCTGGAGGCCTGGGCCTCATTGTACCTCTGCTCTGCACGTGTTCCCGTGGCTGACGAACAGGAGTCAGCAAGCCATGGGCGACAACCATATCCTGGGCATCACCTGCAGAACGAAATGTTGCATGTAAATGTAGGGGTCCATGTGGAAACATCCCTGGACAGTTGTGTGTAGACATGAGAAACAAACCAACAAGACAATTGTGACAACAATATACAGTCAAACTATGCAAGCTCTATCAGATATACATAGAATGACATACAAGCGAAACATGGCTTATCCAGCCCGTAACACATAGCAATATTACAAACGTCCATAGCCCCACACTTATCAATAGTACAATAGGTGTGTGTGTGTTCGCTACATGCGTATGGTGATGCAGTTACTGTCACACATCTGCAAACCCACAACGGTGAGAACCACAACAGCGATCCAATTGCCTCCCATAATCACAGGGTATGTCTCATCAATAACCAAGGTAAAAACACACAGTAATTTGGCGTGTGGCACACATACACACATGTATGCCATGGTTGGTAGGTAAGAATGAACACGCATAATATCACCTGTAGAACATTTTCTTTTTATGAATGTCAAACTGATATGTAAATGTTTAGTTTGTCAGCCATAATAGGCTGTGGTATTGTTGTGTGCCAATGCCTGTCATATAGCCATCCTCTTCCCAGTCCCCATCCTGTACACATCACTCTGAAGGTGCAGTCGTCCAACAGGCACCAGTTCTGTACCCGTCATTATTTTGGCCCCAAAACATATGCATAGGCACATAACCTTCCGGTGTAGCTGGTTCCCAATACCTCTCGGTGTATGCACCCACTTATGTCCCCTTTGCTGTAACTGTACATTTTCCACAATGTTGAAGTGAAATGATGATGGCCAGACAAGATGACCCAAATGTACCCTCACCGACAGTGGGCAAAAGGCTACTGTAAACACTACATATTTGCCAGCCTCCTGTGACATAGGCAATAATTGTGGGCAAATATATAGGCACACGTGTTGTTCCCCCCTGCTGGAAACCTCCACAACTCATCCATCAGATATCAATATACCACCTACTCATGTTAGATATTGTGTGCCCTGGGTGACAACTCCATCACAGAGTGCGTGTGTCAAACTGACACACACATGACATGTGTGTATACTAGGGTTATCCAGAACAAGATATGTTGAATGACAGGGAAACATTATCCAACAATTAAACATCATCAAAGGTGTATGTGGTGGACAAAACCACCCCACCAACCACCCCATGTTTGCATATGCTACCAACATGCACTATGAGGTCATCATCAGCAACATAGATTTCATCACTGAGGTGTCAGCACATGTACAACATGTGCATATTACGGTCATAGACTGTGAGGATAATCATGATGTAGGGTTAATGTTTCTACCCCTACCAGACGTACAAACACATGTAATAATGTATACCAACACCAGTCCTGTGGATGAAATCAATCATATGCAAGGTTGCATGTGTCAAACTATAAAACCACCTCTACTGTGATCACCAAATAGAGACATGTATAAATGAACATACAGAAAATAACACACCCTGACATACTCACCCAGCAATATACAGTTGCCAAAACGTCCCTCCTCAATTGTTGTGAATATTGCCGAGTGGATGCAGGATATAGGAGTCATGGGTGGACCCTGCAAACCTAGGGACCGACAATTTCAGAATATGCTGATTTGTCATCACATACAACCTGAAACATTCAGGGAATGGTAGTGTATTGCGGTTGCGGTACGCTACCCTCCCTGTCTCTAGGATGCGGGACCAGGGCAACATGTGTGCAATCAATAGCTCCCATCACGTGTGGTTATCCCGGCTAATGTCCTCAAAGGGCCCTGGTTCAGGGTCCACCATTGTTTTGCCTATTGTGGGGTATGGCTATGTAATTCCCCCATCCGGCTGACCATGGCAGCGCAGTACCTGGTGGAGACATATCAACTATGAAGAAATGTGCGGCCGGGCTCATGCCACCCAACTGCGGCCACAGATGTCTGCCAAAAACAGCCCGGAGGCAAAGAAATGAAGGCAGCACAGGAGCTTGACTAAACCAGGTATGGCATGGGACCGATCAGTCAGGGGCTCGAGGTCAGGTCTACGATCCTCATAGAGACCCCTAATAGCCCTTGTGCTCAGAGTCGGTAAAGGGATATGAACCTGGTCCTCTCGTGCATAGTCATGGAGCGTGGGGACGGGGCCTGTAGAGGCGTGGCTGCCGAGCCTTGCACCTCGGCACGCATCCTGCGCTGTGCCCGACCAGCACAGGCTTGGAGACCGGCGCACCACAGCTGCAGGTCTGATTTGCACATGCGGGACTATACCCATGCCCTGTGCCCAGCGCGCCATCTGCGCTGTCACACCATCCTTCTCCCCCGTGTCCGGCAACCCAAGCATCTGCCCACTGCACAGGACACATGCAGAAACATAGACATGCACCATAAACTCCACCCACCAAAATAAGAAACAAATAACTATGTCACACACAAAAAACTATCTCAGCACTGTACAAACTACAAGACACACCAGACCATACACACACAGGATAATACAATCCTCAGTACAAACACCAGCCAAACAATCTACACATACAACCGACCCCGGTTTTTGTACCCTCTTCCTGTCTCTCACCAAACAAACCTCTACTATTGCGCCGGCCTACAACCCTCAACGTGGACAAGCTGTTCTCCCTCACCTATATTTCCTTTCCCTTGCCGTGACGTCCAATGCGCATGGGCATTTGCTCGCAGACGAAGCTCTAGAGTCGCGCGCATGCACGACTCTACGCATGGGTGTCGCCATGTGCGTGATGACACGCAGATGCGCATCGCCCTGCGCATGCACCAAATGCACCCAGACGCCCATGCGGGACTCCACGTAATGCGTATGCGTGCTCCTAGACATGCGTACCACTATTTCCCTCGGCGCATGTGTGTGTTGACGCCTGCAAACGCCCATGCGTATGCCGTCACGCTCACGGCGCACAAATGCGACACACGAGCGCGACGCACGAGCGCAACGCACGAGCGTGGCGCAACAAATACACGCCTGCACAAATGCGCATGTGCAAAAAAACCCATGGAGATACAGTATAAATAGGCCTCAACACGTGGCACACGTTGAGGGTTGTTATAGGAGTCTCACAAACAGACACAGAGGTACAGAGAGAGCCAGAGGATACGTTAGAGGTAGTCCACAGGAAGGAGTGAGACATAAAGGTACAGTGTGCAATAGGGAGTGAGGCTGTGGTGACAATAAGTGAGTGGATGGCGGGATAGAGAGAGTTTGTCAGAGTCTGAGTGAGAGACCGGCTTGAGTGGTAGGGGTACGGCACAGGATAGAGGGAGAGGACACATTAAAACATCACTGTATTAACTGTGAACATTTGCTCACTTACTTGACAGATCCCCTGTGTTACAGTGTACTGTATTGTGTCCTCTATTGTAGTGTCATTGTTATCTGTTGTGTGTGCTCTGTCCTGCTGTGTTTTTTTGAACGGGTGTTGTTTGAGAGGAGCCTGTGTCCAAGTTGGAGATGGAGAGGGACAGTGACAGAGAGGGCCAGTGTGAGGAGGCGGAGGATGTGGGGCAGCCAGTTGGTGCTGAGTCACCCAGGGCACAGACTGCACAGCCTAGGCAGGAACGTTGCAGGGCCATCTGCTGATGCAGACAGCCTTCACATTACCAGCCCCAAACGGCCAAAAGAAAGAGGGTCCCTGTGCCAGCAACCTAAAGGAGGCGAGCTGTAAAATTCAGTGACAGGGAAAACCATATACTAACTCTCCCATGTCATAGAAAACTATGATGTACTATTTGGCAGAATGAGCACACGCACATCTTGGTGGCCAAACAGAATGGCAGTGGTGGGAGGATCTGCGTACTGCACTGTCTGAGGCAGGGGGCCCCACACGTGATATAGACAGCTTAAAAAAGATGTTGGTTTCTGACCATGTCAAAGAGGGGGTTTCCGTCAGCACCATGGTTGCTGAAAGGCAAACATGCTATGGGCAACAAGGTGTGCGGAGGCCCCCCTCACACACAAAACACCAACGTCTCGCCCCTGGAACAAGAACTTGCAGCACGGTTGGGAGACATCTACCTTCGTGGACTGCCAGAGGCCCTGGATAGCGCACATCCACATGCAGGTATGTACACTACTTAATCTTTTTTATATCATATACAATCTCCATATGCCGTACAGGGCAGTCCTATGCAAATACAGTTCTATATGTGTCCCCCAAATCCACATCATGTTGCCATCCTGTTGTGATATGTGTGTGCAATATCCTTACCTCACCAGTTATGTTGGCATGTGTGGGGTTCACATCCAAACATAGCTCCTCAACCCATCCCCAGAGACTATGGCATAAGAAGCGCACACCACACACACACACACACGAGGTCACCAGCCAAAATACACCTGTGATTTCCATAACACTGTAGACTGGAGTTGGTGATTTCCAAGGCATGTTTTGTATGAATTTACAGCAATACGTGCCTGCATATGCACCCCAGTGGGCCAAGGTGCTGCCTAGTGCCATACGCCTGCACTAGGGTCACTGCGAATCACATGTAGCACTGGTGAATCATCTGACATACACATAGACCCATACTCACAAACCAACCACACATGCAGTGATTTGCCTTAAGCAGTGTGTTGGGTGGTGGCATCAACACGCACGATGTGGGAATGGAAATAAATTACAAAGCAGGAGGAATGGATGCTATGGGCAAACATGGGCAATGTGACCATGAACAGAAAAACGGGCAATCTCTGCCATCTGTGGCATGGGCACAGCACCACAATGTGTCCGTAACCCAGACACATGGTGGTGACACACACGTATGGGCCTGTGTCCTGTGTCCAGCCTCCGCAGCACATGAAAGGAAGAATCAACACATCTAGTCTGTGTGTTATGTAATCCCACACGTATACATATGTGTGGTTTGCTGAAACATTTGCTGGTTCTCTCTGATTGTTCCCAATGCAGGTGACTACAGTCAAATGGGTGCGGAGAGGAGGGGGCAGAGGAGGAGCAGGAGCACGATGAGGCGGTGGTTGGAGAGGAGGAGGGGGAGGTCGACATCACAGCCCCTATGAGTCTGATGGAGGCAGAGGCTGCTGTCTCAGGGGGCAGCACACGTGCTGGTGATGAGTCCCTGGAGCCACACGTGCATGCCATGACACCATTGGGGGAAGCAGCAATAGAGACCAGCCAACCACCCATGCCAGCAGAACCAACACCTACACCTCTCCCGGAGATGATGAGGGCAGAGTTGAGGGCCTTTGGTGCATCATCACATCGTGATGCTGAAGGTGGGTGACAATAGACTGTCACAACCACAACACACACACCAGTAGTCCACAGTTGGTGTGTGTGTGGTGGCTGTTCAAACATGACCTGCACACGTTACATGTTCTGCTTGATTATCTTAGATGTGTGATACACAAAGGTTGTAGGGTGCATGAAATGATTGTATTTTTTCCCCCAATAGAATAGTGTAAGTTCAGGTTGATACACATGGATGCAGACATATGAGGAATGTGTCTGACGGCCCAGCACTTTATGACAACATAAACTGATACAGACATTGTGAAAGCTACATCCTGCCGCTCTACATATACCCAAATGTCTTGTACACAGCAGGATGACAACTAAGCCATAGTCTGCTATATTAATTAGCATATATTAAGCTATATGACCCTCCTCTGTGCTGTTGTGTCACAAATCCTCCATTCCTCAATGTCTGCAGTTGCAGGTATTGGAAAACATAGCCTTGTCTTTGTAGAGCTCTGATGTCCCCCTCTGTTGCCTCCCCTGCTCTGTCCAACTATCCACATTTGCTACATGGCCCACATTATCTGGACCACAAACCCTCCTCTGTGTTACAGTGAGGGTGCCTATGTATCACTCAGGTGTCACATATGTGCAGCAGAGGTGCACTTGTACAGGTAAGGTGTGTTATCCCTGTGCTACCAGACATCCCATTGCTTCAGTAACGAACACATGTCCCTGTCAGAGATTGTGTTTCTCCCTCCACATGTGTCCCCAATGGTGATGTCCTAGCTCTACCTTCCTGTGTTTATCACTGTTGCTGTCCAGCTGATGTATTTGGGGCTAGTGCATGCGCAAGCTCCCCTACACGATGGGTATGTGATAGCTCGCATTGGCCAATCCTGTGGACACAACTGTAGTATATGGGTGTGTCTCCCTCAGCCTGTATATCGTTGTGAAGGCATCCCACATCTACGTCGTGTGATGTGCCCTCTGGGTGTGTCTGCCTGCCATATACTACTGTGCTCATGATGTATATTGGCCCTCTCCATTTCTGTGATTGAGTCTGCCCTATCACATCACCAATCGTGTGGGATGTACATGACATGTTTGTGTATGGCGCTGGAGTCGTGGAGATGTATGGAATATAACACCCTGTATCCCATGCACAGGCAGTCAACGTGTCCTGGACCGGATACGCCTTGCAGTGGAGCACAACACAAGGGAGGTGTGTGGTGAGCTGCGCCAATTATGTGAGGTGGTCCAAACCATGCCCGTCACCCGGATATGTGAGGCCCTTGAGGGCATGCTGGATGTGATGCGCCGACGTGCTCCTGCACCACCAGCACTGGTTCCAGAAGAGGGTCTTGGCCGGGGGAGGGGGGAGGGTGCCCGACGTGTCAGGCGTGGGCGACCACGTCGCCAATAAGGAAACATGATATACGCAATATCATGATATAATCCTATTTTTATTGATGTTACAATGCTCACTTTGAGCAACTGTGTATCCAGTTTAACATGAATCAGAGGTGTTTGTTATGTGTGACATGTCAAAATTTGACTTATGCTGATCATATGTTGTATGGGTGTCAGGTACCCCTTCAAGTTGGAACACACACACATTAGCATATCCATGTGTATATGGTAATCTACCTTTGAGACTTAAGCTGTGACAATAAACAGCTGTGTTACTCTACATACAGTGTGTGTGTCCAATGAGTGTCCATGTTGTCCCATGTGTATCGGGGGGGGGGGGGGGAACCCTATATGAGCTGCGCCCAGGTCATATAGTGATGGGTTCAGTATATGACCTACACACAGGTCCCCTGCTGCAAATACCTCGACAGAGCCAGCTACAATTGTCATGCTACACACATATGTGATGTGTCACGTGCACCTTGTTCCGCAACATCCTTGGGGCTGCAGCGGCACAGTGTGCACAGACATCCATGTGGTCACAGGGGGACTATGTTGTCAATGGCGTGTTTACGTTACATACTCGTCACCCTGAGAAATCCATCATAGGACACTCATTGCTGGCATATATGTGGCATTTCCCCTTGACCACATCAATAGTCACATGCCGCCCACCACGCCATAGGGACGCCTGTGACAGAGGCAGATATGGGTGGGCTGCCTATGTAGGAGACTCAGATATGTGAAGACCTTTGTTCCACATAGGACCATCCCTGTGCCATGTACATCAGTGAGACAGCTGCTACGTTGCAATAGTTACTGTAGACCCCTAATTATGCACACCTACACCTTACTTGGGGGCCACATTTGCTTTCACACACATGTTTGCACCACAGAAACATATGTGCACCCACATACTTTGCCTAGGTCAGACACGTGAGCATTACAGGTTTTTTCAAAAAATATATATTGTATGAAGCAAAACACAAATGGGATAAATGTTACAGATGTGGGATGGGGGAACATAACATCACCCTCCCCCCCTCCCCAAACATCCTCCCCTCCCCTCACATGGCCGGACGCAAAGATAAAACACACACACACATAATAAAACACACAGGTGAGCCCCACCCTCCCCCAGCATGCCCAGTGATGGAAGACAGGGCAGCACAGGGCACAGGTGGTGACGTAACTGGCGCAATCACTGACGCCAGTGACGCCATTGAGGTGGTGCTTGCCGACATGGCAGATGTACCACCTCGGCAACCACCCTCTCAATCACTGTCGCCAGCCACTGCTGAGAGTGACACAGCTGATGTATGCGTTGCTCCATCCCATCCAAGGCCACAGACAGGTGGTCCACGCATATGCCACCACACACACACATTGTCAATGTTGTCTGTGTGGTGGCATCTGCGTAGGGTCTGTGTGTGGCCCTGGATGGTGGAGGCAACTGCAGTGGCTGGGGGGAGGCCACAGTGCCCTGTGATGCCCTGTCTTCCACATCACTTTCCCAAACCCCTTCTGGGAGCCCCTCCAGCCATGATTCCTCGCAAACATCCCCCCCCCTCCACATCACCTGCAGCCGCCCTCAACCCTGCCTCCCCCACAAACAACCCTTCACAATGTCCTTCTTGGCCCTCCTGTGTCCTTTCTTCCGGTGCTGCAGGTGTTTCTGCCTCTTCCACCTCCACCCCATCATCATCAGCCTCCTCGTCCACCTCCTCCTCCTCCTCCTCATCCTCCTCCTCCTCCTCCTCTTCCTCTGTGGTGTCCAGGACCACGACCTCTGCATCATGTGGTGTAGGTGGACGGCGTAAAAGGTGTGCAGAGGTGGTGGCCTCATCCTCGGTGTCATCACCATCTGTGGAACATGACAGCCATCAGCACGTTTGTCTGTCAGAAATATAGCACTTCTACATAGGCAGGTAACACAAAGGCATCTGTGATAATGGAACATGATTTACAGATACGTGACATTCACATTATTATACATCACCCTTGTGTGAGTTCTCACCCTGTAGGCGCTGGAGGTATGCACCATGGTGTAGGCGCAGCTCCCTGCCCTTCTTCCGGAGATCCTCGATCTGTGGATATGCAAAGGAAAGGTGAGGGCATTAGTGACTGGTCACCCTCTGCTGGTTTGCCCACACACACACACACACACACACACACACGCATCACTGTGCTCAGGGTCTTGCTGCTCCTGCGACAGTGCTGTGTGTGTGTGTCATGTACTGCATAGTAAGTCACCTGTCAGTAGGCAGTTCCATGGGCAACATGCTTATGTCATGCCATGTGTTCACCGCTGGTGGCAAGGGAGCCTGTGTGTCACAGCTGACCCTCATCCCTTGTGACGGTGTGTGTCAGCATCCCACAGTGTGAATGCACTGCCCCCCCCTGTCCAACATGTCTCTCTCAGGTGAGGTATACAGCTTACACAGGGATCACAATTGAGAAAAAAGGTGTGAGGGTGACACGGACATAGAGTGGGGCCCCCCCCCACAAGGGGATGGGGGGGGGCTGTGATTTCCTCATGGTGCTGTTACGCCAGGAAACCTCTGACAGGGGTTTGACTATGCTGTCACCAGATACACACATAACTTGGTCTGTCATCTTGCTGCAACGTATATGTCCATGCTATTTTGTTTTCACACGTGTGCTGATGGACTGTGGCTGCCTTCTTATTCTCCACCTCTTTCTATAGCATCCTGTGTGAGTGTCAGATAAAAGTGGGTGAGATCTTTTGGGTGTGGCCCAGGGCAGTCAGGCCAAATGGGGCATGGCTGGAAGGGCCTGCAGGGAAGCTTACATGGTTCGTGGGGGTAGGCCAGCAAAGCGTCTTACATATTCATGTGTCATTAGGGCCTATTGGCAAATGGGGAGGAACCTACAAAGTGGCATACGCCTTTGATTTCATGGTTCACGTGTGTGTGGGGTTGTGAAACCTCCATTTGTGTACATTGTGACATATAGGTGACATGACACACCAAATACACATACACTGCCACACGTGTTTCACTACAATATCTAGTTTCATACAGTGACAGACACAGTGACATGCTGGATGTTTGCCATCCATGACCTAGGAAGAGCCATTTTGCACGGGCAACATCACCACACACATACACATACGTTTGCTTATGATGTGATTGAAACTGGACACTGGGGAGTGTTCTCATGCATCCTGGGGTTTCATCAATAGAGACACACATGGAAGGCCTATCTCCTTTTGTTGACAGAACATTTTGTGGTCACAGTACCACCTGCATTAGTTGCTTTGTCTGTGCACATGTGTGCAGTGACACCTGTGGCCAGTGTACATGGCACCCTCAGCACATCCATTACCTACCCTATCTCACCCTTGCATGACCTTGTAACATCATGGCACAGTTTGGTGACTAATGATGTTGTCCATGCTAGTCACAGTTACACTGCATGTGCTGTGTTACACACATCTATGTTGAGATGTTCTTTAGACATCCTGGTACTCAACCACACTGGCAAACTGATATGCAAACAATCATTGGCCGAGTGTGGTGAGATGACTCATTGTGTGGGTATCCCAATTGACTGTGACAGGGGCCAATAACATTACCTTTCACCTTTGACAGGGCCAACGCTATCAATGCTTGCACCACTGGCTGCATTGTGGGAGGTGTGTCTTATGGGCAAGCTGCTGGCTATGTCCAAACTACGTTGCACACAGTACATATCAGCATAATGTGTATGTGGGGGTGGGTATTGGTCCTGTATGGCCTATGTTATGTTGTTATGGTCATATTCACTGGCTCAACTGGGCTGACAGAAGGTGTTTTGGGATACCAATATCAACAGGGGCCAAACCAACATAATGCCTCATTACACCAGTGCTCATGTGTGGGTTTATGTATGTGTTCTCCAGCAACATCCGTTGCATGTGTCCGTGAAACACCATCAGTGATGTCCATGTGTCTGATGTTGTAGTCTTTATAGTAGGTGGTAAGGTGTTGAACCAGAATCTGCATGACGGTATGGGGACATGTATCTTCTACAGGTTTATGATAACACATATAATGTCTCATGGGGATGGGGTGCTGTTACACACATTAACCTCTTCAGCTAGCATATCATCTGCAGACATCACAGACATGTGTGATGAGATATTCACTTCACAAACTATGGTATCGGCCCAACCTACCTGCCATGAACATACACATTATCTTACTGACATACCCACCATAGCTATTGCTGATCTGTCCCCCTGTGGGCTGGTTGTCCTACCACAGATCATCAGCTGCACACACATTAGCAAAAGGGTGACTAACACGACACATTGCGCAGCTCACAGGAATCCTGGGGATAGGGAGAATGCATAACACCTGTTAGGCACACAGGCATATCCCCATGGTGCCAGATTAGACACTGGGATGGTCTTCCTGGACTCCAGGGGATAGGGAGCATACAGCAAAACTGTTAGAACACACACAACCATATCCCCATGGTGCCAGATGAGCTACTGTGGTAGCAGTCCTGGACTCTAGGGGATAGGGAGCATAGAGCAAAACTGTTAGAACACACACATCCATATCCCCATGATGCATTTTGAGCCACGGTGGTGGCATCACGGGAATCCAGTGGATAGGGAGCTTCACGAAAACTGTTTTTGGACACACAACCATATCCCCATGGTGCCAGTTGAGCTACTGTGGTGGCATTCCTGGACTCCAGGGGATAGGGAGGCATAGAGCAAAACTGTTAGAACACACACAACCATATCTCCATGGTGCCAGATGAGCCACTGTAGTGGCATCACTGGACTCCAGGGGATGGGGACCATAGAGCAAAACTGTTAGAACACACACAACCATATCCCCATGGTGCCAGATGGGCCCTTGCGATTGTCCACATGGAATCAAGGGGATAGGGTGTATGTGTTAAGCTGCCCAAGCAAAGACAAGCATTTTTCAAGGGTTTGTTAGAGCCTACTGGGATGAGCTCTATGGACCTCTGCAGTTAGGGTGACTGTTTTTGGGGCTCTGACAGCGCACAGACCAATATCACAGGGCTGACAGCAAACACACTGTGATGGGCTCTCTGTCTTCCGTGTGATAGGGTGGATACCTGAAATTGGATGGCCACACACAAGCATTTATCTAGGGTGATTGATAGCCCACTGTGATGGGCGCTGTGGACCCATGCAGATAGGCGTGTGTATTGACCAACATGGGCAACAATGCCCATCTCAACTGGGTGTGTGACAGACCATCAATGCTACGTTTCACATATCCTTGTGCTTGTCCCAAGGTGCTTTGTTACAGGTACTGATCCCACCATACCCATATGTTGCTGTTTCTATTTACATCTGCTGATCTAGGGTGTAGCTTAATTACAGTATGTTGTGGCACAGCCATAGCAGCAGCTGACATGCCACAAGGGTAGCATGGACACCTCTATGACCATGTCCATCACCACCTGGGTGCAGGTCAACACACTCACAAATTAGAAAGATACATTATGCAATTTCTTCCCCTCTTCTGCACATTACTGACTCACAGTACCTCCAAACAACAGCATGGACATTTGCAATTAGCACAGGCTACATATCTCATTTTGTTGTACTAGCCCCATACACTTACCTCACGTGGGTAGTCGGCTTCTCTATTGAACCGTCTTTGTAGACGTTGCCAGGCCCTTAGGGCCTTGGAGCTGTCCCTGTGCCCGGTGGCCCCTGGGAATAGCTTGTGCTGGCGTGGTGCGATCAACCGGGACAGGTGCCTGAGCTCTCGGAGGTTGAAGGAGGGCTTCCTCACTCTGGGCGCCATTTTCAGATATTATCATCTGATTGGACGCAGCGTACATCACGCACATGCGTAGGGCACCTGATGCCACCATTTACGTGCACCTGCGCCACGCATATGGCGCAGTTCAGACACGTATGGCGTCCATGTGCGCACCGAACGCAGTACGTGCATGTGGGCTATGCAGCTGGCGCATGTTTCCAATATTTCACGTGCAACTGCGTCACGCAAATGCGCAAAGAAAAGTTTATCGCTAGAACCTGCGCTACACACATTACATATACACTGTTGTGTGTCATTTATCTTAAGCAAATGAGCAACATTTTCGAATGTTAATGTGTATACACATTTGGGACTTGTACCTAGCAACACATACACAATGGTTCTTTGGCTTCTGTATGATGTGATGTGCTATGGCTTTCACATTGCAATGACTGCCAATAATAAGGGGGATGTTAATTTAACAAGGTTGCTGTGTGAGTTCCCGTTAGTGTAGTGGTGGCATATACGGAGTGGCCATTTCAGGGCGGAAATAGAGAGACACAAGAGCAAACCTGTGCTTGTCGCACTCATGTGCAGGGCACACATTTGCACGTGGGAAGGCTAAGCGGGGCGCTGCTGCATAACTACACAACAGAGCCGTAGTACAACGGTGATGACACTGACCCATGGTGCAGGGGCCATGGGTTCAAGACCCTATTGTTCTCAATGACAGAGGCCAGCTGAGGCATCACATGTAGTGGTGTTGGAGACATATTATTTTATGGCGGCAGAAGACGGCGCACTGTTTATTTGTTACGGCATGAGGCGGCGCACTGTTAATTATTAATGGCATGAGGCGGCGCACCGTTCATTGGGAGCGGCAGAAGGCGGCGCACTGTTAAGTTTGGCCGGCAGAGGGCGACGCGCAGATAAATGTGGGCAACAAAAGGCGGCGCGCCGGTGGACAGAGGGCGGCGCGCTGAGGTGTGAGGGGGCGGTCCGATAGTGGTCGGCATAAGTGGCGCACTGATGTACACAGCAAACAGGAACAGAGCCATAGCACAATGGTTAGGACACTGACCACACGTGCATGGATCATGAGTTCAATCCCCTGCTGTGCCCAATGAACTTTGTTTGCTGAGACATTATCTGCTATGGGTAGTATTGGCATGGGATGCAGTGTGATTTTGGCTTCAGAAGGCGGCGCGCTGCTGATGTTACGTGGCATAAGGCGGCGCGCTGTTAATTTTGTCCACCCCAAGACGGCGCGTTGATGATTACAAGGCTGCGCGCTGATGCTCAAACACAGGAACAGAGCCACAGCACAATGGTTAGGATACTGACCAATGGTGCAGAGGTCAGGGGTTCAACCCCTCACAGTGCCCAGTGAGCAAGGTTGGCTGAGGCAGTAAGTATTATGGTGAGGTGTGCTGTAGGAGGCCTTATAGTTTTATTTTATTAACCACTATCAGTAAACCCGCTCTAACAGTGTGTTAATATATGGAGGCCCGTAAGGCACATGTTACAGTGCACAGTACGCAAAGGCACCCTAACAAGTCCACTATTGGGCACCATGTATGCTGCGCCACAGGATAATGTATAGTGCACGCAATATGGATGGCAACCATAAGGTGGCCTATAGGGCGCCCTATAACACACCCTCAGAGGCCCCCTTATGGGTACAGTATGCCAAGGGTGTGTTTGATGCCATAAACATATGTCCAGTATAAAATGACACTACTCTGGACAGCCCTATCACAGCACCCCTCTGTGGACTTGAACCCATGACCTCCTGCTATAAAGGCAGTGACAGAACCATTGGGCTACAGCACTATAGCTCTGAGTAAGCGCCTGTTTGGCTGCAGAGAGCCTGCACGTCACCCCACAGACAGTCTGCTGCTGTAGACAGGACGGGGTAGGCCACCCGTACCCATGATGCACAGCACATGCAAATCAGCGGTCCACAGATGCACACAAGATGGGTACTGCACACCAAAAGCTACACGGCCTGGTAGGGGGAACTGTCCGTGAGCACCCACACAGCACCTCGGCCTGGTGGGGGGGCCTGAGCGGGAGGACTGACGGCGAAGGGTAGCTACACACCGTCACATTGTGCGGGTAATGTGCTCACCCTGAGGGTGGGAGGTGGCGCCCAGGACCAGGTCCACAACACCTGCCATGGCTGAATGAGGCCATGCCAGAGCTCAAGAACAGGATTAACCTGTGTGATAAGACAGTGTTGCAAAAACATCATGGATACCCCTTCTGTCTTAGTTGGTGGTTCCACCCCCCCCCCCCCCATGGCAGTAGAGTGGGCCATCAACCCCTGTCCTGCTGGGGGACAGACACCCTACAGGGCAGTCCAAGCAGCTCCACACACATTCTCAGACAGACAGTAGGCCTGGATATTCAGGGGTGCACCCCAGCACTATCTGATATTCTCCTGCAGCAAGCCATCAGCTGCTGCACCCTGCAAGGCACTACATCAGGACACATACCAGCTGTGCAGAGTCTGCTGGATAGTCCTGATGTGATTGCATGCACCCCAAACTGGGGTGGCAGCACACACAGGAAGATGAGGCCCCAACAGGAAACCCATATATATCACAGGAGAGAAATGCTAAACAGCACTATGGGGGTGCCTAGCCATGCTGTGATCACCGCACGCTCAGGGTGAGAGTGATCCCCCAGCAGCACATACAGAGGTCACCCTGTCTGTGTAGGTGGTGGCTGGGCATTACAATGTCCCAGCCAGTGCCCCATGCCCTGTGCAGATGCATCCTGGCCAGCACACCCTGTCTGAGCTATACCCATGGTACCTTGCTGCTCATTATGCACATTGTCAGGCCCATACTGGCAACAGTGCTGGCAGTGTGGGCTGTGGAGGGTGTTTGTAGCCAACACACACTGTATAGACAGACCCCCCCCACCCCCACCCCCCACACCTATGCCAGCATTGTGCTACTATTGAGGGGGTCATTCGATGTGACCACCACACCGGTCCTGGGAGGGGTACAGGCATGGATATGGTACACAGTACTGCTGGGGGTCACTCCCCAGGGTGGTAAATACTGTCAGGGGCCAGACCTGGGGCACGCACCGCAGACAGCCGGCAGCTTGTTCTGCTGGAGCACAAGGAGCAAACAGTGCTGAGCGTAGGACTGTCTACCTGCCAGTACCCACATCACACGTTTGTGGGCTGTGTACCGTGTACCCAGGTATAGGGTGGCATTGCTAGGGTACGCAGGAGCTGGATCTGGGAGATGCCCCCCCAGGAGGCTTGGCCAATGTGGCCTGTGGGTGTGGATGCGTCTGGACCTGTTGCCTCTTGCTTTACGGCAGAGTGTCCCTACTCCAGTCCTGGTGTTCCAGACACTGTTCGGGCCTTCATGCTGTCCCCTATGAATATGCATGGCTACAGTTGCATACCATGGGGGTGGTGCAGACATCTGCAGCACAGGCATCTGTCTTAGGGGAAGCATGGAACCTGAATGGTGTTTGGCCCTCCAGGACTGCATTTGGGAGACTCTGCTGTAGATAATGTGCCTGTTTATGGTGTCTGTGTTTGGTGAGGTAAAAGATAGGCATATTGACCATGCCTATGTTCTCAGCAATAAAGGTTTGTCCTTACTACCACAGTGTAGCTGTGGGGTGAATATGTGGACAGGGTTGGCGGTAGCCGCAGCTGGGCTCTGAATCTGTGACCCTCTGTTCTTGCACACACTGTCTGTGTGCACTGCACCACCGTGTAGCCACTGATTGGCTGCAATCCCTGGGTAGTCCATTACTGTACATCCGACAGGGCCTGTCTGTTGCAGTGGACGGTGCCAGCCTGCACATGGCCTGGCCACTGTCCTCTGTGGCTAGCAGCCACTGCCCCCTCCACCATCTGAGCCCTTCCGACAAACATGCAGGCATGTCCTTATCCTTGCAAAGGCATATGACCTGATTGCATGGTGGCACCCCAGGACTGTATATGGCTCACATGGTATAGCGGTCTAGCTGTTGTTCTTTAGCAAGGGTTTTGGGGCACGTGGGGCACCCATTACGTGATCATGGACCACGGACACAATTGGCCCTTGGCACATGGGGTGAGGGCATGTACAGGCACATCTGTCGTACATAAGCTCTACCTACTTAACCTCTACCTACATGTCCTTAGCCCCTACAGGTGTGGCACTACAGGACTGCATTTGCGGGACGCGGCTGTTGGTGATGCCCATTGTGCTGGTGTGTGTGTGGTGTAGGGTAAAATATGGGTGTTTGCAACATGCTTTTGTTCTGTGCAATAAAGGGGTGTCTCTGCTATCTCTGTTTGGTGTTGGGTAAAATATTGGGATTGTGTTGGCATGTGCCACAGCTGGGATTTGAACCTGTGACCCTCTGGTCCTAGAGGTACCTGCTCTGTCCACTGCACCACACTGTGGCCATGTAGACAGTGCAGTCCCTGGAGATAGTAGACCTGGCAGGGTGGGATCACAAAACCTGCTCTGCACATTATTACTGTGAGCTCCTTCACCCTGTCTGGTGACAGACGTGCAAATATAACACGGGTATGACGTCGGGACAGAGGGGGATAGCATATTCCCAAGCTGCGCAACAGTGCTATTGATGGGCAACCATAGGGAACACTCCCAGGAAGGGTCCAATACACGGAGACGTTTTTGGAGGTGTCTCCGCTCCGTGCCCCTTTCCAACTTATTTTATTTTATTTTTTTGGTGCTCTGCTGGGTGTGTTTCTTACTTTTGCGCATTACTATACCTGTTCCCAAGCTGATTTACTATTTTTAATGCTTTTGTTGTGGTCATTTCCTATTTTTCATTGCAGTTTTGTGCTGTGCACATGTATCACACTGCTGACGTTTTTCAGGTTTCCCCGGTTTAGCTGTACATTGCTGACGTAAATGGTTTCTCTTCCCTTTAAATGCTTTCTACCGCGAGTGTTTCACTCGCGGTAGTTTTTACATGGAAATTCGGCCCCGATACTGTGCGGGGAGCCTCTCCCCTCCCACTCTCCACCCATTGACCCCGTCCCTCCGCCCCTCCGGAGCCTTCCTCCGCCCTTTTTTCGCCGTTTCCACGCCTCTATCGGACATTTGCGGGCCCGCACTTGTACGGGGCCCGTTAGTGTGCCGCGTACCTGTGCGGGGGTGACACGCACATGTGCGGGGCGTTTAAACGCGTTTATTCGCGTTTCAGTGCCGCGTTTCCGTGCGCTATTTTGCGGCGCGCACATTTGCGGATTTTAGTAAACATGCCTCTAAGGCATTTTTGTTGATAAATGTTTAACTACAGCAGCTCAGGCATGTATGCCTAGTGATCTCCCCCTATGTTAACCGTAGGCCCCCCCAAAAAATTCAGTTCTGACTATGTCACAAGTCTAGAGATATCCACAAAATGAAGATTGTTGCGCCTTGAGCAATTCTCAAGGTCATCCAGCTTCTCTGCTTACCATGCAACTGTGGCCCGCAGCTCTGTCAACTCTGTCTCCAAATTCTGCGAAGTCCTACAGCACAGACACCCATCTCTCCATTTCTACCACCGGCTTTCAAAAAGTCTCCAAAGACTACATACCTCCATCCATCTTGTCCCCTTAAGCCAGTAAATTTGGCCTTAAGTGCTTTGACCACCACAGCAGTCTACAGATATACTAGTATCCATAGAGGGGGACATGCATATGTTTGAATTCTGAGACTTTGATTTCTCCTTATCCTTGCAATGGTATTTGGACATCATGCAACAGATCACTCAGGCTTTCCTCACACACCTCTGACTAACGACACTTCCAGCAATGTGCAGATAATCCCTACTGCCCATTCAAGCCACAATCTGATTAATTTAGAAATTTACGCAGGGAGGGCCTTGGAGCAGGGAGAAAGATGTCCTTTCCTTGCTCTCAGCATTGCAACTGCAGGACCCAAGGTTAAATGTGTTAGAGCAGTCTTTTTCTAAGTTAGAATCCCATCTTGCAGATTTGTAGGCTATTGGGTCTTCAAATATTAAGGGTAGCCTGGCTCTTCATAGGAATGTGGAAATGAATGAAAATAAATTTTCGGCCATAAATTTGCATTTTTAAAATTTTCCTGAAACATTTGTTGGCTTCTGTTATATTGCTTAGAAAATACTTCAGAGAAGTTTTGAGTTTGATTGATACTGATTCAATTTCTCTTTCATATGTGTGTTATACTTCCATTCTTTCTCTGGTAGCACTACTGAAGAGGGATTCAATGTAGTGAATGTGGCTAGTGTGAATCATTCTGCTTTTCTTGAGACACTCTTGAGGAAATTTCAGCAAGGGCTACCCTCTAGTTGCGTTTCTTAATGAGACAGATAAAATTAGAGTGCTTAAAACTTTTTCTCATAAGAAAGTGTATTCTTTTGTAGACAAAGGATTAGTATATTTTCTGATGTTTTTTTAGGGCCACTCAGGTAGGAGATTATTTCTTCAATTGAAGCTCAACCTTTTGGCTTTAGGGGCAATTTTCTTTTCATGGTATTTCATCATGGGAATAACTATATATTCTTTAATCCCCTTCAATTTGAAAATTTCTGTCGGGGAAGGTTTAAGATTGTGAATTGATCTTTATTTTTTTCCTATATGTATTTGTGAGGCAAAGGGGTATTTGAGATATGCAATTTTGTAGAGGTCTTTCTCTCTCCTTGATGTTGGTTATGGGTTTAGTTTATATTGTCTCTTAATAATTTCTACACTTTGGTTATCTAGTTTCTATAATTATTGTCTTCTAGATATAACAGGATAAAGTAGTTGCAAAGGGTGGCTACTAAAATGGTTAGTGGTCTTTATCATAACACATATAGGGACAGGCTTAAAGATCTCAATATATTTTAATTAATTAATTAATTAATTAATTAATTTTATTTTTCTATATCGCCCCTTCCAAAGATCAGGGGTGGTTTACAGATAACAGAACATTTTACATAGAACAATGGTTTAACTTTTTACATAGTAACTTTTGGGGATATATATATATATTGGAAGACAGGTGGGACACAGTAGATATGATAGAGATATTTAAACAACTCCATGGCATCAATGCTTATGAGGTGAAAAGAGAAAGACTTAGGAGTAACCTAAGAAAATGCTTCTTTACCGAAAGGGTGGAGGATGTGTAGAGTGGCTTCGCAGTGGAGGTGGCAGAGATGAGGGTTGTATCTGAATTCAAGAAGGCATGGAACAAACACAGAGGATCTCTAAGGAAGATGAAGGGATTGTAGAGCTTAGCTATTGGATTGGATGGGCAGACTGGATAGGCCTTATGGTCTTTATCTGCTTCATTTCTATGTTTCAATAAAAAGGTAGATTGAAAACTGGCTGGTGAGAAGAAAGGGCAAAATTTGTCTGGATAGAGAATCAGAAAAATTAACAAAAAAAGCTAAAAGAAAAAGATCAAAGTCAGAGATGAATGTAGGAGAAGAAGTGAAAAAGACAGAAAGAAGATACGGCAAATGGAAAGGAGACCCTGAAAAGAGTTGAGAAGATAGACAGAGGAAAGCCTAAACCAGAGACTGGGACTAGCATAGGGCGTCATTCCAAGTCGCATTAAGCAGGGATGGATGTCCAGTTTGGATGTCTGGTTTGGATGTCCATCCACGCTAAACACCAGGGGTCCGATTCCTAATATAGAGCTTCCTGCACGTACAGAAGAGATGTGCAGAGAATTCTGTAAGGGGTGGAAGGGGGTGGGCTGGAGAAGGAGTGAAGACGGGTTGGAGGCAGAACCCTGGCCCGAACACACATGTACATCCAGGAGGTTTAGCATGAATGGGGAACTCATTCCACATCAGGGATGTTATAAGTTCTGCTGACGATCGTGGCGGAAGCAGGGAGGACCTGGCAGGAGGTGAGTGGGGGCAGGGGGTTCCCCGCAGCCTGATCCCGGCTTTGGAAGGCCTGATTGGGGGTCGGGCGGTGAGGAACTGTGCGCAGCAGGAGCCAGCTGGCAGGCGGGACTCCTGCATGGAATCCCAGTGCCATGGCGACGGGACACCACAGCACCTGGCTCAATGCAGGAACTGCAGCTGCGTTGTGCGGGGAATGGCTGGATGTTCGGTCGGGCACTCAGAATCGGGACATGGCCTGCCTGTCCGGGCCTATTTCACCCAATTCTGATCCCATGGGGACGTCTAGCTCCCGTGGGATCAGAATCGGGTGCAGAACCAGCCCATCCAGATTTTAGACATCTGGACAGGCCAGATGTGCCCCGATGGGAATTGGTCTCATTAGAAAAAAATGCCCAGACAACAAAAGTAGAAAAAAACATTTTATTTTGAACTTATTAATTAGAATATGTCTGCTTTGAAAAACATGCATCTTGAATGTTTTTGTATTTTGCTCAGTATGAGAGTAAAGTATTTTCTTTCTCTTTTTCCAAAGTTGCATTGCAAGCACAATCTGGCTTCCTGGGAGTTTCAATTTACTTCTAATTTATGATTCCATAGTCTGCATTGGAGAAAGTCTGTCCATGCTGTGTGTGTGTGACCAAGGTAAGGTATTCTCCTGTGGACTGATACTGAATGGTGTTATGCATTGACATAGTTTACTCTATTTTATGCCTCTTGTCTGTATATAGTTAACCCTGTTTTTCCGCCAAGTTTTTGTTCCCTGTTCATTGTAAAAAACCAATGCTGACTGTGTCATTGTGTTTACATTTTGTTCATTTGTAAACCGCACTGATTAAAAGAGCGCGGTATATAAGAAATAAAAATAAATAAATAAATAAATAAATTGACCATTAAGTGGCCAATGAATTATTCCATAATCCATATATTTTCAAAAAATACATGGATAATATTGGACCCTTTAAAACATCAGGCCAGAACTGAACAGCAGGAAGGCAAGAAGTCTGTCCTACACTGCTGGAGCTCTCTCCCCCCCTGCAGCCCATGGTTAAGACATTCATTATCCAGCCAATAGGGAGAGGATACACTTTCTACCTTCTATGTTGCTTCGGAGGTATACTTTGTAGTTCCAGGGAAGTCTTGAAAAACAAATGGACCAGGTCTTAGGGAAGTGGGTAAGACACCTGGATGTCAGAAGGGGAAGAGGAAAGAGGGTGAAAAGACTGAGAAAAAGGAAAGGAAGTAGACAAGTGTTCAGCTGACTATCAGATCCACTATTCTCCCCAAGAGATGTTTCATTTTTCTTCTAAAGGCTCTGAGGATAGGCCTCAGGCTAGAGATCCTCCTGCATCAATTCATTTTGCTCTGTCAATCTCTTGGCAAATTTGACACATG
This sequence comes from Ichthyophis bannanicus, assembly GCA_033557465.1. Lineage (NCBI taxonomy): Eukaryota > Metazoa > Chordata > Amphibia > Gymnophiona > Ichthyophiidae > Ichthyophis > Ichthyophis bannanicus. Next base: position 150,276,904 of record CM066036.1, read on the forward strand.
GGTTATCTGTTTCTCTTTCTGCCAGGACCTTATCTACACTGGATCAACTGGTTATCTCATGCAAAGCATCTTTCAGCTCTTCTAGGGAACCTGCTGATGCATAACTACCCTATAAAAAGTCATAATTTTTCAGTGGGCTTCACTCTGCATCTGCTGCTCCTCTTCCTCCTCCTCTGCCTCCAGCAGCCTCTTCCGGACACCCATCCGTGCCTGAGCACATTTCCTCCCTATAGCCTGGTTTCTCCTGAGAGCACATGGCTGTCTGCCAATCTTCAGGCACCACTTGATGTCCAGATGAGCATGGCATCTCCTCAGGCCTGGCTCTCTCTTCACCTGCAGTTAGGAAACACAAAGAGACATGTGCATGAGTATTGCGCCTGTAGCATTGCCTTATCATGCGATCCCTGAGCAGAAGCCTGGGATTTGAGCAAGGAATCAACTTGCTAAGAATGCACTATGCAGCTCTGTCTATGCAGCATGACCTGTGGTCTCACTTCAGGATGTTCCCCAGAGTCCTCAAGCCAAGGCCTTCAATAGCCTTACCTTCCCATCAAGAATAAGAGAAACTACACCATCCTTGCAGTCAAGTGTCAAAGAGTCTGCTTCCTGTAGAGCTGGTCTATTGAGATGGAATTATAGTAGCTATATCATAAAATATGCAGAGAGGCTAATATATGTGGCAGCCCTGAAGCAGATGTACTGACTTCTAATGTCCTTTAGGCAGATGGCTGGGAAACACTGTGCTATTGCAACCAGAATACAATCGGGCAGACTAGATAGGCCTTATGGAACAAGTCTGCCATCATATTTTCTATCTCTGTGTAAAAGAAAATTAATGCCTCTGAGCTCAGTCACTCGTGATTTTACCCAGGAGAGCCCAAAAGTGATTATTGATTATGACCCTACATGTTATTACCATCTGGACTTAAAAGGCGAGCAGATGAACTGATAATAAAAAAGAACCAGTCAATGCAATTTTTCTCTAGTTTCATGCCCGAAGTCTGTCCCTGCAGCAAGAGTATAGAACCTGCCAATAGTAAATGCTAACAATATTCTCAGGATCTTTATGAAACTCATTGTAAGCCCTTGAGCTCTGCAGCATGCCATTGATTCAGGAAAAGCTGCTGTTGTGATTGGATTTCAGTCTTGCTCCTCACCAGCTATCATTTAATCACTGGTTCCCACTAATCTTCTCCTGTGTGATCAATGTAGAATTTCAGATACAGGAATATTGGCTACTGTAACCGCGGAATCGAACGGTCTAACCTTAATACGATAAGCTGTGCATGGAAGGCTTTATATCAATCGCAATATAAAGACGATCGGATAGGAATCAGGATGACAGCCAGTGTGGCGTGTTTAGTAAAGGGAAAGGAAAAGGGAGGCTGTTCTGCTTCTCAGGGTTGAAAAGGGAAACACCTTACCCCACTCCCATGCACTGTATAGGTGGCTGCGCTGCAGCACGAGGGCACTACAAGGTGGAAAGTCATGTGCGGGTCGCTTCTTCAGTCCCTGTAATAATAATATTATCCAGTAACAAATACCCCAAAGGAGTACCTTTATATCCATCCCACGCTATTGCAGATGTTTGTGTGTTTTGTTATAAAGTAAATGATGGCAGATAAAGAACAGCATGGTCCATCTAGTTTGCCCAGTGGGGTGGATTTGTTTGTACCTTTGATGGGAGTTCGGTCTAAACGTCTTCAGGAGGCGCAGACTTTGTAGTTACCATCAAGTAGGGGGGTGATTAGTAAGAAATGTTTTATGCTCACATTGCCATGTAAAGCTGTGGAGTTTTGGTCTAAATTGCCGTTGTCTTTGAAATCTGCAAACCCTGCTCTATGCCTTTGTTTAGAGTTGCACCCACTGCTCTGTGCAGGTTACCTTGCCACTCTGTGTAGGGTATCCCCTTCTATTTTTTGAAGTGCAAAAGTTATTTCTTTCCTTTGATTCCATCCTCTTGCTATAAAAGGGATTCTCTGTGTCTGCTCTTTGTTGTTTTGAATTATTTCACTGTGCCCCCATCACCTCCATCAGGAGGGTATTTCAGGCATTTACCACCCTTTCCATGAGCAAGTATTTCCTGACTGAACCTCATTTCAGCTTCATTTCATGTTCTCTAGTTCTACAGGTTCCCCTTCTTTGAAAAACGTTAGAACGGTGAGTCCCAAACATGCAGAGGAAGTAGCGTGACTTAGGTATTTAGACTGTAATCTCTTTGGGACAGGAAATTCCCTGTTATCCCCCATTAGCACAGGCAGTTGGAGAAGCTCCCCAAAAGGGTTAAAATGGAATCCAGGTTACTCACCACTGAAAAAAGAGTAGTACTATCAAATTGTCTTTGGGCCAAAATTTTGAAAAAATACTATTAATTACAATGTAAGCATCTGTTCATCATGCCTTAGGTCTTTCACCTCCTGATGCTGGGCTGCCACTTCCTGCAATAGGAACTGCATGCCAGGCACCAGCTGCCTCTCTTGCAGGGCCAATTTGTGCTCCTTCCATTTTGGATGAGGAGATGGTGCCCTCAGCAGATGAGATATACAGCATTCCATGCAACTCAGCAGTCATCCTGTGTATAGTCTAGGTAGGGCCAGGGCGGGGGGAGGGGGGGACAAGGAATGAAACCTCTGCTATCCCTTCTTCTGCCTCCTCATCAGGCCTATATGTCTGGGCACTAGGAGGCAGATGTTCATCGTGCTCCTCCTCAGTGGTCTGTCTTGCACTGTGCCACCATCACCACTGGTCTCCTCAGATGCCTCTGCACATGCTGGGATGCTGTGGCTTCACCATGGCTGTTCCTCATCAAAAAATAGGAAAAACAGTACCTCATAGTCATAAGCACTATTGGACACAATGACAGAACAAGGTCCCCTAGAATCATCGGAGACCTTTTCAGATTAGCTTTCATGCCACTAATCCCCCTTCATGACTCACCCAGGTCCTCTCTCTTTTCTTCCCCCTCTACTCTGTCCCCTTCTCCTTCTCCCCCTTCCTATCCTCCTCGTACTGCTTTTAGTTCTTCTACCTGCTCTCTCTCCTGTCCTATACGATAATGGCATTCCTTTCCTTTTCTCTCTTCTGCAGACCTTTATGTTGTTCACTGCTGTAATGCTTCGGCCTAAACGGTTTATCAAAAACCTGAATAAAGATAAAGAAAGAGAAAGATAGAAAGGACGTCCAAAGTGCAATCTGGGATATCTAAGCCACAACATCTGAAAAAAAAGGCAGGCATATCCAGGTGTACACATGATTTAAAAAATGTGGATGTCCCTGCTATAAACGTCACTGGGGGCATCTACATAGACATCCTCAGAATAGTATTTCAGAACCTGGATGTTGAGGAATAGCCTAATGGTTAGCATAGCAAGCTAGGAACAGGGAAGCCAGTATTCAAATCTCACTGCTGCTATCACTGATATTGTGCTGAGTACTGGGGATAATGGAATGCTTTCCCACTGGATATTTTTCAGCCAAAAGAAGGACTTTTCAGATGCCTGTTCATGCCTGGAGCAGGTCTAAACTTAGATGCGATGCGAGACATTTCTGAGATGAGGCAGTGACGTTCATAATCCTGGGAAAGCCCCAGACACGACTCCACCAAGCCCCCATTCAGACTTGGATGTCCACAGACCCAGCTTCTAAAATGGCTGTGAAGAAGTCTCAGTGCTTTGACATCTCTATGCCTGTTTTCAGTCATCCAAAGCATGAACAGGGATTCCAAAATGACCCCCACTTTATCCTCAGATGCTAGTTTCCATAAATAACCATACAGTTGAAAATATAAAAGATCACATAAATATTCATAAAATGTCCATAGCATAAATAACCATACAAATATACATGTTCATAACAGAATGAATAAAATATTCACAAGACGCCCAACATGTTTCAGCAAAATCCTGCATCAGGGGCATAAATGTGTATAATACAAATAGAGTATGGTTAAAAAAGGTGTGGTTAAAAAATAATCATCCAGAAGATGTTGACCATAATATATTAAAAGAACAGAAAATGAAAATAAAAAATAAAAACTTACAGGTGTCCACCTCAAAGCAAAAAAGGGCAACAAGTCTTCAAACCATAAAGGGGACAACAGAAGCCCATCAGGTTTGGCCACAAAAGCTAAGTGCACCGGGAAACAGCCCAAAAGACAAAAACAAAAATCCTCATCACTGAACAGGCTAGAAATGTGCTACTATGGCAGATAAATAATTCATACAAATGAATGAAAACCTTACTGAATAAGCAAGCAGTCATACCCATTAGGGCACTATCCAACCACTGCTCCAGCTAATAGATATCTTGCAACATTCAAAAAAGAAAAAAAATCTAACAATATTCAAAAGAAGAAAAGAAAAAAACAAGCATTCAAAGCTACTCAAAATAAACTCTACTTGCCAAAGTGAAGGGAAATTACATACAGCCCAATGCACCAACAAGTGAAAGAAGGCAGACAACTCTGGAAAAAACCCAAACAAACTTTGCTATAAGAAAACACTGTACCAAACAGCCAAATAAATACCAGAAGGCTTACCCAATCATGTCTCCTCCATGTACAAACCTCTCTAAACAAAGCGATCGGGCTGTGGGCTACCTTTTAAGCCAGCTTTCTCGTGAAATGGGCTTGAGTAACAACGCTGCCAAAAATGAGGCTGCACAACCCCAGTCGTATCATAAATAGACCAAAAACCTTAAAAATATTTTTTTGAAAAAAGGCCCTGTTATGAATATGTATATTTGTATGGTTATTTATGCTATGGGCATTTTATATTATATATGTTCCCATGTTCCCTGTAAAATAGTTATCTCCAAGTTATAATGCCCTGTTCAATGTAATTTCAGTTTGTTGAATGTAAACCGCACTGATGCAGAATAGGGCGGTATATAAGAGAATGTAAATAAAATATATATACATTGTATATATATATATAAATGTATATATTTCTATTTTCAAGTGTATGGTTATTTATGATATTTATGTTTTATATGTATATCGGTTTGTAATAAATTTTAAGCATTGTTTCCCCCTTTTTATCTGTTTGATATATTTTGAACTGCCACTATTTTTGTTTGCTCTATATTGTTTCATGTCATTTTTGAACAAAAAATGGAAGAAAAAGTCCCATCACTTCTCATCTGTCATTAATAGCATGCACTGTCACTCAACAATGCATGCTCTGAGTGTATAGTGCGCATTACTAAGCAATAATCTGGGCTGGAATAAGGATATCAGATGCTCATGGAAAAGCTTTCAGCCATGTGCCCCCTCTCCTCAATTATCTTTCATGCCCTTCAGCTCCTCTGAGATTTTCTATAATTTTTCAATTCAGCAATCATGATTATCTCAATATCACCCATCCCAGAACAATCCTGTAAAAATGCACCAATGGCCATCAAGCTTTTGAGCATTAAACTTTGTTTGCCTGTATATGCCTAATAAAGGCAGTTCCTGAAAGGCATTTACTCAAGTAAATGGACTATTTGAAAATTACCCACCCTCCCTGCAGGTAAAAGTAAAGGCTGATGGTTCTTTAAGCTTGTGTGGCTGTCAAGATCTATTGTTTTGCTTTGACTGCAGCCACTCTTTACTACTGCCCTCTCTCCCCCCCCCCCCAAATGCTGCTGCCCTAGGTGACTGCCTCACCTCTCTAGTGGTTGAGCCATCCATGGCAATAGAGCGCATTAGAAAACAGTAGCATGTGCTATTAACATTTCCCTGAAAAACATTTGTTTTTTAAAAAACATAACAAAATGAAAAATTCTGCAAACAACACTGGAAACTAAACGAAATGAAAATGTTTGGCTTGCACATCCCTAATCTGTAGTGTCCTCAACCAGTATTGCAGTACACCTGCATGCAGAAGAGGTTTTACCGCTATGCAGACCCTGTAAGCAATGTCCTCTAGCACACTGTCCACAAGAAAATAAGGTGCAGGCTGTCATAGCAATAGCAGGACTGTGACCAGCACACAGTACTAATCTGGGTATGAGCGTGTTCAGTAGGGCAGAAGGCATAGCAAAAGAGTGGGCCACTTAATGCTAGCACTGCTACCCAAGTCATGGCCCTGTCCAGGGTATATTGCTGGGTCCAACATGGAAAGCCTGTTGAGAACACCGCCTAGCCTACAGGGTCAGCTTGTCACTAAGACACAAATAATGAGTCTCCTTGACTAGGAGAGCAGGCAAAGTATGGTTTTCTATCAACTCCAGGGCAATAGGCAAAGCCCTGGCAGCAGTCTCGTAGGCATTCTCCGCAGCTATCCTGATCACTCCTCACAGAGCTATAGACATGTGAGAAGAGCAGAAGAAAGGTGTACTCAGCATATGGAAAAGATTCATTTTATGTGAGAGTGTAAAGGGACAGCAAGTTTCTGATTGTTACAATTTTACAGAAGAATCCTTGCTGCGGGGGTCAAAGAGGCGTAAGTCTAAGGTGGCATGAAAGCAGGTCTTCAATACCTACCAGTTGTCTCTGTAGGATGTGATACATTCAGGTGGCTCATTCCTGCCGTGAGGCCTCATCAAGGGTTTCTGAACATGCTGCTTTGACTGGGATAGTCACCTTGCTTGGCCAGATTAGGATTTGGCACTGGTTTTAGAATTGACACGATGACACATTTCCTTCCACTTGTTCTTCAAGTCTTCTGCATCTCGATTAGTTAAACACTATGTTCAGCTCGTGGCAGACTCCATCCCATATCTTCTGGTTAGTATAAAGACCATCCTTTTAGCCTCTGTTGCCTGACTATCTCCATCATCATAAGAGCAACCTCTCCAGGAGAGAAGTTTGCTTTTCTCAACAAGCTGTTCTTATAAGAAATCAGACTATGTAGGAGCACATACTTGTCAACTTCTAAAACGACGGGATGCACATGTAAATGGTGTGCCATTGGACATAAACTACAAAAATAACAGCTCTCAAAAGACACAATTAGTCAACAAATTAGTCTTTTTAAGACAACTAAAAGCTTTCTTATCATAGGCAAATGTGACCTCAGGATGGCTTATACCCTATATTTAGTGAAACTTTCACTATAGGGAACAGCTGACGCTCACATCACTGGTGAATTTAGCCTCCCACACGATTTTATATATATAATATTTAAATTTCCAACCATAACATTTCAATTCCACATGAGTACTCCTGGGGATTCAAAATTACTCATAATATACCATACCACAAAACATATATACTACATAAAAAGTGTCATTTTACTGTGCTTTATGGGGCGCCACTGGACCTGGCTTCCATCTCCTGTAAAATAACAGAAGGAGGGCTAGATAAATATAAACAATAGTAGATGTGCCTAACAAGGTCTACAATTACTTATCTTTAACACAGCTTATCCGTTCCGTGGCAACTCCAAAATGATCCGTTATGAAAACGAGACTCAAAGATCTTCAATATCGGAGCAAGGCAGGGAGATCTTTTCATGATCCTCACTTAAATACTCAGCTCATACCCTACAAAAGCTTTTGTTTCACCAATTACTGGCTTCCTCAGGGGTTAAGAATACCACAAGAGAATCAGAACGCTTCTTCCACTTTCCCCACCATTATTAAAAAACAACGTCTTACGTACTACTTTTTAAAGGACCGACAACCAGTAAACATTCTCCGCAAAAGTGACGTTATCACATGTGCAAACCATTAGACATCCACCCTAACATAACTCAAACAACTAAGGGGCATGTTTACTAAACACCGTTGCTGTGCGGGTTCCCGTTAGTGTGCGGGTGCCATATAAGGAGTGGGCGGGCCAGGCCGAAAAACGGGAAAAAGGACTGTACCTGTGCGCAGCGCGCTAATGTGCGGGTCCCACATTAGCGCGTGGGAAGGCTAAGCGGGGCGTTGCCGGGCACATAGAAGAGCACAGCCGTAGCACAATGTTGAAGACAAAAATCAATGGTGCAGGGGCCATGGGTTCAATCCCCCAGTGTGCGCAACCAAAGGCGGCAGGGTGAGGCATGAATAGTAATGTTGAAAAATCATTTCAGGAGGCATACCACATTTGGGCGGCTGTGGGTGTTGCGGTGGTACGTTTGTGCGGAAGTAAGTAATATTTTGTGTCATGAGGCTATGCGCTGTAAAATCTGTGGTGCATTATGCGGCGCGCTGTACGTCGCTTGCGTTTCGTGCGGCATTAGGCTGTGCGCGGGACATCTTTTGCGTTTTGGGCGGCAGTAGGTGGTGCTGTGTTAGTTGTGGACGGCATGAGGCGGTGGGAAAATGTCCATACACAGGATCCGAGACGTAGCACAATGGCAAGACACCAACCAATGGTGCAGGGGCCACGGGTTCAATACCCCATTGTGTGCAATCCGGAAAGGCTGGCAGAGGCATAAATAGTAATGCTGAAACAGAAAGTTTATGGAGGCACACTAATTTTGGCCGTCTCCAGGCGTCGCGAATGAAAGTTTGTGCGGCAGTAACTAATTTTGAGCGTCATTATGCGTATCGCTGGCAGATGTGGGGGCATGAGGTGATGCGCTGGAAATGTGGGCGGCATCAGGCAGCGCGCTGTTACTCTTGTGCGGGTCTGGCAGCAGTCGGCATCGCGCTGTTAGTTGTGAACGGCATAAGGCTGTGCGCAAATGTCCACACACAGGAACTGAGCCGTAGCACAATGGTGAACACACTGAACAATAGTGCAGGGAGCATGTCCCCAATCACCCACAGTGTTCGTCCACAACGAGGCACTATTTTAGGGGTCATAGAACGAATGTTCAGCATAAGGCGGTGCGCTGATGGGCATGAGGCGTTGCAAAATATCCTTTTGGAGGCACTGTAATAGTAGCCTGCAGAAGTGGCGCATTGATGGGTACGCACAGGAACAGACCCACAGCACAATGATGATGACACTGACCAATGGTGCATTGATCAGGGGTTGTATACACGGCTGTGCAGAAATAGAAAAGGCTGGGTAAAGCATCACCTGTCCCAGGTAATATTGCCAGAGGAGGGACATGAAGTTATTGCCCACATAATATGTTAGAGGCAAAAGGCGCTGCGCTGATATCTAAGCCAAATGAACAGAGCCACAGCAGAAGGGTGAACACACTGCCCAATGGTGCTTGCATCATGGGTCCAATCCCCCGCTGTGTCCAATGAATAAGGCTGGTTGAGCCATCACCTGTCATGATGAATAGTGAGCTAGGAGCCATGCTACCATCTATTGTTTCTACTACTGATAGCAAATTAACTATGGAAGCACTGTAATAGCAGGTAATGCATAAGGCGCCCATCAAGGTACCTCAGAGGTCAAATTGTAACGTGCACTGTCCACTAACGAAACACACAATGTTGTGTATAGGGTGCGTATTGTTTGCCGTAGGAGGCAGGGCATTGACCAAACACAGTCAGTGCTAGCACCATTGTGTATTGTAATGCATGGAAATCCAAAGTAGGTGAGCAGACATGCAAGATGGAACAGAAGTGTAGCAGAATGGTCATGGCACTGACTGAACGTGAAGGGGTTATGTGTCAAAATGAGCAGTGACGAAGCCTGGCTCACCTACATCTGTGTACAGCATGCAATTGGACAGCAATCTGTGAGGCCAGCTAAACACAAGCCCACCCCAATGCACAGGAGTATGTCACCCTTTAGGGTGTCACAGAATGCACATCATAAACACCCATGTCAGTGATGGCGAGTTCACATGTAACCCAAACACTGCACAGATCTGAAAGGAAACGTAAAGCAGAACGACATGAACCACAGACAACACATGTGCTGCAGTACAAAAATGACATCCAGGCCATGTGGCATCCACAGAAATGCACACACAAATTGGGGCTAGCTGTAGCTATGTACAGAGTGATGGTAATGTAACATCCTATCATGATAGTGTGCGACAGACGACGTGAAGATGTGTCCAGCAGATGAGCCTGAAATAGCACGACAGGTGAAATCTCATGATGATAGTGGACCAGCGGTGCTATGCAGAGCACACACACAAGAGGCAACCATGGAGAGATGAAATGCAGGAAGGTGTAGGAGTGCAGGATGGGTTGTAGCAGCATGCACATCAGGGCAGGATGACACAAGAGCTGGGAGACAGAAGATGGACAGAACCATGGTTCAAAACTCAGATGAGGGTACAATGTGCTTACATCACAAACCTGCCAACATCTGGCCGCCAAAGACATGGAAACGACATCTGTACCACAAGCAGAAACAGCCAAGAGAACAGAGATGAATCACAACCGATGACCACTCCCACAAATCCTAAAACAACCAACGGTAGCACAGAACAACAACGCCCACGTCATAGCAAAGGCTGCATTCACAAACAGTCCAGCCACCCACACAACACACGTGCTGGTTGTAAGGACAGGCAAACCCACAGGAGAAAGCATGGAGAAATGCACCTGGTGATCTGCTGTGTACAGATCACATCACATTCTGTATATGGTACCAGGGACACATGCACACACACACAATGATATGTTATGCAGTGAATACAGCATGCAAAAGGAACAGACCACATCACCCCAATCGTGAACGACCCACACATACCCCTACCTGAAGCACGGACTAAATGCAAAGCCATCCCACCCACCCACACAGCCATACATCAAACACAGACACACCAAATCACAACCCAACAGTAATGAAACGCACACGGAAGAACTACCAGACCAGACGCCTCCAAACCCCTCACTGTACCTCTGAAATTAAACTAATGCCTGCAATGGATGTGACATCTAGCGTCTGAACTGTATGCCTCCTCTTTACGGAAAACCCTACCAAGCTGCCCTGGAAATAAGACAGACCAAATATCTTCTAGAAAACAGCTGAAAACAATCCAGTACCAGGAAGTCCTCAACCCTTACACATAACCAACCCTATACGAATCAGACACTGTCCACAATCTGTCAATGTCCATAGCATGTCCTATGTGCCCTGCGGTCACCCTCAATGTAGCCTCCCTGGGGATGGCCCTGCCCTACCTGTAAAACACCCCCCCCCCCACTTGTAATGTAATGCTGATATGACCTGCAGAAATGTTGCAGCAACATATACCTACATAAATGAATACATAAAAAATAAACACAACAAGAGGAAAGTAAATAACCTACAAGGGCAGTGCTTGATCTGTGCTGGAGCTGCCCAGCAATTGCGGACAGGATAGGAGCCAATTCAACATGAGAAAAGGCGCAGCACACACCTGCTCAACCTCAAGATGACCACACCCCCAGGTGCAGTGCTGTGCAAACAACATTAAGAAAGAGACCCATGTAACAGCTAATATGTGCTGGCTAGACAACACAGAGTGAACACCTTGCTGTACACTGACGACAGACAAGGGTGTGTGTGGAGGTGATGAAGCAGCTGTTAAATAATGTTCCAGTTACCATATATTCCAAAATAAAATAAGATGTTGCGAGACAAACTGCTAAGCACTGTGTGAACAAACATGCCCCCAACCATACACACAAACAACACACTGAGGTAAATCAAGACATTATATTCCAAAGGGAGGGCTTGTATGGGGATGTGCACCACTCAGTGATGTGCCAAATAGCAGACACATACACAGCTGTCATCAAACACCAATGTGAGCACAGGGGTCCATGGAAATTACCAGCAAATCCATAGACACACGTGTAAATGTGGTCCATGAGTGGAGGAGCAGTCTAGTGTCCCCAAAAATGTCTTGCACACAAGGCAAACACGCATCATATCACAACAGCACACCATGCGCCCCGTGGCAAGTCACTGGAGGTACATGTGCAAGAAAACCCTGGATTCCCATGGTCCCAAGGAGTCATGTGTGATGGAATGTTAAACATTGTACTGCATGTATGTCACAGAGATAAAGCAGAGAAAGAGACACATGTCTGAACAATGAACATATTTATTTCTCTAACACGTCTCATACATACCATACACAGTGTAACCAGAATTGCAAGGTGGGTCCCACCCTGGCAAATGATGGGAAAACAGTCAACAAGGTCAAAATGCACATGCCACGCGAAGGTAAAATCAAGAGCAAATATAATGGCACGAGAGAAAATGTTCATCAGGTGCATGATATGCACTGTGTAGCAGGGCCACACATCACAGCAGATGCTGCATGCACACAATGTGTCACTCACATATGAGTGCATGTAGACTACAGGTGTCGCAGGATGAGAAACAAAAACACATAACATTTCCCCCCCAAACATAGCCCTCATGCAACAGAGGAGGTCACCAAATGAAAAAAACATATGCTGCCAAGATGTTGTAATGTGACAAACACATCTGCAAACGAATGTCAGAACTCCCACATAATGGCTGATCACCACATCAGCAATGCGTCAATGTACACCCCAAATATCATCTCAAGCTTACTGACTATATGCTAACAGGTAGCAGGGACACATGAACACAGAGTGAATACAAACCACACAACCGGCTGAATTGTGTAGACATAACACCATGTAGGAGGTTCCCTTGCATTGTCTGTTGGTTACACAGTCCCTGGCCACATATAGCAGGTTCCATGGAATGCAGATGTGTAGTACGAAAATGGACACCCACACTAATACACCCCAAATATAATGTCCTAATGAGAGTGTGGTAAATGCAGGGGGTAACACAGGACTGTGCAGACGTGCAATGCAAGGTGGGGCCATACATGCAGAGTGTCATGTCTGAACATCAAACAAAAACAATAATCAGCATGTTAATATGCAAAGGATGGAAAATAATCTCACAGCGCACCACACCGAGGCCATAGTTCCACCTGTTGTGGCTCACAAACATAGTCACGCCGATGCACAAGCACCAGCCGGACACTAACATGGTACAGTGATGCCACACATGAATGTCAACCCCATTGCCGCCTCCACACATCAATCAAGGATGGTGGTGGGCATGACCGCGTGTTATTGGCAAAACATGTAGCATGTCCAGGTGTGTGGCAGGTGGACATAGACAATTGGAACGCTGTAACTGTTCCCCCCTGGCACAATCACGGCTGTATGCTACAGTTCAAATAAACAGATCAGGGTATCCTGTGTGCCATGTCACAGACATGGGCCAAAGTTGTGCACTAAACAACCTGTGAGGAATGTCCAAACGACACAGATGATGTCAGTCCCTGATGCGCAAACTGTACCAAAAACAAAGGTTCCCTGACATCCAAAATATCACTTACAAACATCCCATGCAAACATGGGCATGCATAGTAAAGTGTCACATGCCAATATGGCACAGTCCCTGGAAGTTCATCTGTGTCCCTGCAATCAGCAGGACTCTCAGCTACAGCATGGCACAAACTGTGTGCTGTACATGTCTGTCATGGTCAAACCAGCAGTCCAAGAGCAATAATGTCCAGCACAGGCCTGTGTTCCACTCACAGAAGTCAAACATCAAATGGGAGATTTCCCAGGAAACAATAACATGGTGCACTGTCACACAACAGGTGTTGGATGGGGAGCCGAGATGCACTGGAGGAAATGGGTCCGTCATGTCCACTGCCCTGTGCAAAGAAAGGATAGGTATGGCCAATATTAGTAACCCTGCAACAACAGCACAAATTGCCACAATGCACAAATCTCAGATTAAAGTGATGCAAATGCAAACATGAGAGGATATGCACATCAAATAAAACACAAATGGGAAGGAAAAGTACATGTTGCTGCAGACACGGGTGTCACATGGAGATGGGTATGTTAAATACCATGTCACACAGGCATCTCACAGCTACACACTATATGCATCTGTTTGTGGCTACAGAGATGCAACATTACATGTCCATGAGATGAACTGATACCCCACAACAGGTACAGCCAGATGTAATCACTAAAAAACAAAGGTGTAACCTAACCTATGTGTCCATCATGTGTCCCTCATCAATTCCATCAACTGCTGCATATCCACACCAGGTCACAGCGAACGGAGATGATGTCAGGCCAACCAGTAGAACCAACATGTAAAGTCACACATGAGGGATCTCCACATCATGCCTATGTAAGAGAGAATGAAATGTTGCTCAACACCAGTCCCACATAACACAAGACACAACTCTGCTCACCAGAAACGTGGACGATGATGAAAAGGTGAACAGCACTACTGTAGAGGTATCAAACCCCACAATGCCCCCCAGGTGCCCACACCCATCACAGCACATGACAATGTATCATGCTTGTACAATGCAGCACCACATAGTCAACCCATAAACACCCACCCACACAATATGCGTCGTACAATGTGACAGCTGTAATACGTGGCCTGTCTGTGGCCAAGTGCTAATTTGTGCAAATAATGGTCGAGTCACATGCAATGACACCCTGATGATGGCCTATCTAACTAAGACGGTGGAGGCAGCAGGTGTAGGTTCCGCCAAACAAGCCAATCAAGGCCCACATGTGGATCTGGTGTAAATCTAGCCGAAAACCCTTTACAGCACAAATAATGGACACAACCGCACGTGGAGATGTGTGACAACAGCAAAATATGGGTGAGAGCGGCTCACAGAATATACGTTAACAACACCAGCTGCAAAATATGATACATAACAGGCTAGATGTTGTCCACCTGACATCACACACATACAATGTATCTGTAGCTCCATACACCCTGGACTCCAGCATCTCGGCTGATGTTCTGCCATGTGCCAGTGACACACACCGACAGCAGTGTCATCACGTATGTCCTGTGTAGTGGAAAGAAAAAACAACCTTGTCAGGTTCCAGCGGGGAACGCCACACTGCAACATATTGTCCCTAGCTGTAATACACCAAAACATGAACCAACAACGGACTGTGCACCCTCACACTGCAGAGATCTTGCACATGGGAGAGGCACCATGTACATGTGTGATGCTAATTCCAAGGCCCCCCCACATCCCTCAGATGCCTCCCCCCCCTCCTGCTGTCCCACACACGTGCCAAAACAGGTGGATGGACACACCATGTTGGTGACGCATCCCAAGGTCACACTATACGTCTGTGTCTCCCATGTTGAGACCAACACCCCCCTCTCTGTGTGTAGTACCCTCCAATTTTGTCTTGTAGCACAGTGTAAATACCTCTGTCACCTGGAAATATGCCTCAATACCACCTGTATCCACTGTGTAGATGCATATTATGCAGTGTACATCTCCCCCAGCAAAGAATAATGACAGTTGTGTGCTTATCATGTGCCGAAATACATGGCAATGTCAGCACCATGTCTGTCCAAAATAACCCCCATGTCTGTATGTCACCTGACCATGATCGTTGCATGTTAACCCATTGTGTAACTGTGAGAATGTCCACCCAAGGATAGTTTCGATGTCTCACTGGCCCAAATAACCACCACATAGGTCTGTGTGTGTATGTGGATATAACATCCCTTGCTAGTGTCCTCAAGGTATCCGTGTCTCTGTACTGTGCTCTCCTGCCATACACACAGCATGTCCCAGAGGCATGAGGCAGATGTAGAGATACTATCAACTACATATGCCACTCCCAAAATGGAAAACCCCATAAAACTGCAAGGCCCAACACATCCAGCGTCACAGTTGCCTAATGAAATCCACCCATTGAGGATCTGAGCCACTGCACATCTGTATGTGTGTACATGTAATATAATGCAATGCATGACTCCACCACAAATGGACTGTAGCAATCATATGGCCCCCTGGCTGCACACTGCACATGTCCACATAATTCACCATATCCATGTCTGTGACACCTGATGAGGCATACCTTACCACACACTGTGCTGTTGCAGCAATACACGTGACACGTTATCAATAACACCATTGGAACGTTATCAGGCGCATGTGTACTGTGCTATGTCTGACATATTGCATTGAAAATATCCAACATACAGACATAGCAAGCTGACAGGAGCAGAACATACACACACAAGCACCCACAGATTGTACTACACAAACAAAGAGCCCGCATGAAAGCTCTCCACAAACATGGGCCCCCCTATCACACAAAACCCCTCACCATCTGCCAGACACCGGGCTCCTCACACACAAGAACAACAAATAACTGTGTCTGCACAGCAGTTGCTATCACAAAAAACCACTAACTGGTACTGTGACCCCCAAAAGCTCTGAAAGGTGTAGCAACACCCACTGACCCAATACACCAACAGCTGCTACTGTGCTCTGTCCACATTGTCCATCACACACCCATGACTACATGTTATGATGGATGTTTACCAAAAGGACAATGCAGTGTTGCATCTGAATGCTAAATGGTCAAAACATCACCCTTTATAAACCTCACACGCACACAACAGCACATATATGTGGGTAGATGTGCAATACATACCAGTGAATCTGTCTGCAATCAATCGACGCCTGACCGTAGTGCCTGCCTGTGTGTCACCACAGGCACGTACAGGGGGGCACGGTGGATCCTCCTCCACATCCTCATTAATCTCTGCAGGGATATCATGCCTGAGAGCAATGTTGTGCAGGATGCAACAAGCAACGATAATCTCTGCAACAGTCATTGGCGAATATTGTAAGGCCCCACCTGTTCTATCCAGACACCTGAAGCGACTTTTCAACACGCCAAAGGTGCGTTCTATGACTGAGCGGCTGGATGCGTGGGCCTCATTGTACCTCCGCTCTGCACGTGTCCGTGGTTGACGCACAGGTGTCATGAGCCAGGGCCGACACCCATACCCTGCATCACCTGCAGAGAAGAATGTTGCATGTGAATGAATGAGCGCATAACACCATCAATTGACAGACGTATAGACGAGAGAGACAACCCACAACACATCAGGAAAGACATATTTGACATCACAAATATCCACCAGACCGAACAACACCTATTGTGATAGACACACAACAAATGCCCTGTGAAGTCAGTAGAGACATGTCAGAGAACAACACAATCCCACCTTGTCCCCCCAAAAAACCCCTATGTTGAGCACACGTGCCCTGTCATGTGGCTCATGTTCTCATCACCGACACCATCACCATCAATGGTAGACTACGCAACAAACACACATGACACATACAAACAATATATGTTAGCAAATTAAAGAGCACAATAATGTGTGCTGAGCCAATGTAGGCGCACACAGACAACATGTCTGACTGTGATGTCAGCCAGGATGAACACAATATCACCTTGACACCCCATGTCCTCAAAGGTCTCCATATCTACATATAGCAGTGTAACGCAAAATGCTGTTGACTGCTGTCCACAAACCATCTCAGTACACACCATGTCTACTGTACCATCACCGTTCCATCCTTGTTAAGCTGCGCTCCACTGAATTTAACATTGTAGGCCACATGAGTTGTAAAACATCACAGCTACTGAGTATGACAACGTTCCTGTGTATGTCCCACCAATACCCCTACGTCAGGCCACAACATAGGCCCATGTCCTTGCTGTCACCTCTCCCAAATGATGAGTCACATCAGGAGAATCACGGACAATGACGCCTAGGCACTGCACATGTGCAGTGGACAAAGGTAATGCTAACCCTAGACTCGACCCCACCCCTGTAATGGCAGAGGACAAAAGCATTTCCCCAGCTATGCCAAAAAGTACACCCAATAGCAAAGGCAAGGAACATGCATCATATGTTGTCAACCCCCTCCCCCTCCTGTCCAGCAAACAACAGCTGACAAACCCATGACTGCTTGAGTGTGTGGCCCTCACACGCACATGACAAGCATTAGGAGCATGGATTGTAAATAACACACATCTGACATGACCTAACACAGGTACAATCTAAACCCATCCATACACAGGTGGGTGCGAATGCCCCCCCCAATCCCTGTGTCCAGAGGGAATACAGACGCAAGTAGCAATACACACCCGAGACACACATCTGAACAGGTGCATATGTTCCGTAACACCACCAGCATCTCTACATCACATATGGCTTCGAAATGGATGTGACATGGCTACTCATGTCCCCTGTTAAACAATGTCTACAGTCCTGTAATTAGGTAAAGTCACAACATTTTTCGGTTTGCTGAATGTGAGTTCATGTTGCTATTGCACAGTGGGCAAATTCTGCAACACATGGGTGATGTTACGGAAACACATACATATATGACTAATCATAGAAGATATATATGGAGATACTCACCCAGCAATATACAGTCACCGTACTGTCCATCCTCAAATTCCCTAAATAGTGCTGAGCGATGCAGGATATAGGAGTCATGGGTGGACCCTGGAAACCTTGGGACCACATTCAGAATATGCAGATTAGCATCACATACAACCTGAACATTCAGGGAATGGTAGTGTTTGCGGTTGCGGAACACCACCTCCCTGTCTCTGGGCGGGACCAGGGCAACATGTGTGCAATCAATAGCTCCCATCACGTGTGGTATCCCGGCTAAAGCCTCAAAGGCCTGGTTCAGGGTCCCCCATTGTTGCCTACTGTGGGGAAGGCCTATGTAATCCCCCACCCGGCTGACCATAGCACGCAGTACTTGGTGGAGACAGCGTGAGAAGGTGGGGCGGCTCATGCCACCCACTGCGGCCACAGATGACTGGAAACAGCCAGAGGCAAAGAAATGTAAGGCAGCAAGGAGCTTGACTACACCTGGTATGGCATGGGACCGGCTAGTCAGGGGCTCGAGGTCAGGTCTCAGATCCTCATACAGCCCCCTAATAGCCCTTGTGCTCAGTCGGTACAGGGAGATGACCTGGTCCTCACGCATGCCCTGGAGCTGGGCCCTGGGCCTATAGAGCCGCATCTGCCGAGCCTGCACCTCAGCACGCCGTCTGTGCCGTCCCCGCACAGCACCTCTCTGGCCAGCCACCACAGCAGCAGGTCTGAGTTGCTGCGGGTCTACACCCATGCCCTGTGCCACAGCCCCATGGACATCATCTCCCCTGTCCAGCAACCGCAGCATCTGCCCACATCTTCGGGCACATGCAACAACTATTATGTCCTCCATGTAAGCCCCTCTGTGACTACACAAGCACAAACACACAGACACGCACAGACACACAGACACGCAGACACACACAGACACACACACAGACACACACACACACTTCCCTAAACACTGGACAAATGGCAAACCACAACAAACAACAAAGACAACAAACAAATCCCACAATATGGCTCACAACACCTGCTCTCAGATTCTCCAAACAAACACACGCCGCGCCTACAAAAACACCCTCAATGTTTCCGACTCAGCAGCCTCCTTTTATACAGGTTACTGTTATTTCCCGTTTTTCGTTACCGCGCCGCTTGTGCGCGGTGCGCATGCGCAGGACGTCACGTATCGGCGTCTGTCTGTGCGTGCCGCGCATGTGCAAATGTTGTCACATGTGGGTGTGTATGACTGCGACGCGCATGTGCCAATTGGGGCGCATGTGCGTTTGTGTGTTCGCGGAGCCCATGTGAACCCCGTTACGCATGGGCGTATGCGTTGCCGCGACGTCATGATCCACACACAAACGGGCATGCGCTAAGAGTTGCGCCTGCGCGTCGCACACACAACCGTAGAGCGAAACGCATGACCATGCGCAATTCCACACATGCGCGTCGCACAAGCAGCGCCGTCGCACAGTGACGCATGCGCAACGTATGCTCCGTCCAAAAAACTACAAATGCACCCAAACGCAAGCCAAACGTTGAGGGTTGGTTGAGGAGCTAGAGCGATTGTAGAGAGGTGTTGTACTTGAGAGGCGGTGTAGTGAGAGGTGGGTCTGTGTCATTTGTGTAGCCATATTTTCCCGTGTTGTATTATAAGTACCCATATCTGTAGTCTGTCATTGTGTGTGTTACCTTGTCTGTGTATTGTGTTGTTGACTGTTCTGTTCCTGTGCTGTGTGCCTTGTGCTGGGGTCGTGGTTGCTGTGTCTGTCAAGTGCCTGTTGTGGGAGGGACAGAGGGGGTGAGGTGCGGTGGGGAGACGAGTGGGGAGGTGAGTGGGGAGCAGAGAGGAGGGAGGAGGGCGATGGAGAGACAGAGTCGGAGCCAGAGGGGGAGGGGGAGCGAGAGGGAGACACAGAGGGGTAGAGAGAGGGATAGGGAGAGGGAGGGAGGGACAGAGAGTGGTAGAGAGAGGAATAGGGATAGGCAGGGAGGGACAGAGACAGAGAGGGACAGAGAGAGGGAGAGAGGGAGGCTGAGGGTGGGGGAGGCTGAGCCCGGTTTCCATGCAGGTGAGGTGGTGCCGCCAGTACCACTGGTGGCAGGGCCTGCGGGGACTGAGGGACCTGTGGAGGTGGGGGCAGCGCCAGGGCCATCAGTACCTGCCCAGCCCGCTCCCAGCAGGCACACTGGGAAGAGGAAGCGTGTCCCTGTGTCTGAGGCCCTCAGGAGGAGGGCAATAAGGTTCACAGACGCTGAGAACCACAACCTCCTCTCCCTGGTCCTTGAAAGCTACGAGGTTCTGTTTGGCCGACAGAGCACACGGACAGGCACAGCAGGGCGTCAGGCGGTGTGGGAGGAGGTCCAGCAAGGGGTCGCCGAGGCAGGGGGCCCCCTACGGGATATCGATAGCCTGAAAAAAAGATTTTCAGACATCAAAAGAGGTGTACGGCAGCACCTCTGTGCCGAAGAACAACATGCTAGGGGTACAGGAGGGGGGCCCCCTACCAGCCATGCTGACGGCCCTCGAGCAACAGCTGGCCGAACGTCTGGGTCCGGTGTACACCTATGGGCTGCCTGCGCTGCTGGATACTGCAGAACCACATGCAGGTATGTATGTCACGAATATCCATCACATCTCATAACCTCCCTGATATGACCAATGTGTACACAGCTGACATTTGCAGATGCACACACATAATTATCTCCCCAGTCCAAGAATGTCCTTAGCCTGGTGTCTGAGGCTGTATGCACACCCCATCATACCCTATGGTGTCCAACACATAGACACAGTGCCACCACTATCTCCGGAACCATGAGGCTCTGAGATGTGTTGCGCACTGTGTTTTGGGTTGTATCCCTGAAGGTGGAACGATAAGGCGGTCCGAGTAATCATATGTAGATGGTGATTAATGTCTCCCACCGCATGGGGTCATGGGACAGTTGTAATGGAATATATATTTGCCAGGGTAGGGGCAAAGGGAAATGGTCACCACAAATGCAGTATACGGAAATGTCCCTCCAAACTGTATTTAACAATCCGTCATGTGTTTGTTTTGTATAGAGTATTGTAAACATGGGGAACAGACTATAATGTACCTGTACTGTAACCCAGGTACCCAGCAGCGTCATGTGTCCTTTGTCAGGAGCCCTGCAGGCAGGTACACACACAGCAGGCGTATGAGGATAGTGGAGGAACATCCAGGCCTTGCCGTACCAATCTCTGACAGTCAGACAGGTTCTGCAAACCCTTTGTCCTGCAACACAATCATTGCCCATTGGGAAGCCAAGGGTATATCAACCCCGGGGGTTTCCCATGATCGCACCAACCTCTGGCCATGTATTGCACCCGCATCTATGGGATCTCTGAGCTCATTACAGGGTAACTATGCCATCAGTACAGCTGGACTGTTTGCAGGTCTCACTACCCTTTGGGAAGGTTATTGCTAGCAGATGTGAGATCTGGATGAGACATGATGTCATCTGTGTGTGAACATCTATGACATGCATTGTTGGTACCCCTCTCCCACCTGTGTGTGTATGCAAGTAGTGGATGACACAGGTCAATTGTATGAGGGGTGTCCCTGAACCGTGCCTCACACGTACGACACTCAGATTCCCCCTGGATGATATCTCCCCCATATAGATATGTTGTGTCACGCACACAAGAGTACATGGTACATCTCCCAGATGTCCGTTGATATTATCTGGGTATGTCCCAACCCACGTCAGCCTGCAGCCACCTGCCCTCACAATGGCTGATTGTGATTAGGTCAAACACAGCGGTCAGCCAACCGGGCTGCCACTTGAAACTGTCACTGGGATGAGGGACACCATGTACCTTGCCGTGGGGAGTCCACGCATATCTGTGGCCACTCTGCCCACCTCCCCATGGGTCAGCTGTTCCCCCCAGAGGCCCAGGCATCATTCTTGTGTCTCTCAGTGCACACACCTCACGTTGTTCCGGATGGTCCTGTCAGTCACAGAATCACCCTGGAAAAATGCTGGTGTGTTTGCGAGTACAGTGCCCTATGAATGCTGCTGGCCAGTGCTTGCCCTAAGAAGCCAAATGTTACAGCAAAATGTGCATGTCCCTGGCCTTCACATTGTTTCACATCCCCGTTTTCTGCTCCCCTGCCTCCCTGCCACTCACCCTCTGTCTCTCTGGCTCTCCGTGTTTCGCAAGCTGCCCCTGCATTGGGCAGTCTGCCCCCTGATGTGCTGTGGTCCATCAGTGTCCCAGCCATCCCCCTCTCCCAAGGTGAGGCATGTCAGCTGATTGGACATGTGTTCCGTGTTGTAACTATAGAAAAGCATGCATGCACCTGCATGAACAGAACCTTACACCTGGACGCCATTTGTCCACATGGTATTTGTGTGTGCAATCACGTCACAATTCCCCCCCCCCATGTCACACCACAAAAACACCACGAGATGCAATACCCAGAGGGACAAATATATAGCTGTGTGATACACAGATGTCACGTATCCTACATAGGCTATGATTTGCTGTCAGCCGCATGGCCAATGACTGTACCCTGATGGTGCACCCCCACCCCCAAGGTTTCAGGTACAGAACATCCATCACACACATCCCAATCAACGTCGGAGAGGGTAGTTTCCACAGGACTATGCATCATGTGGGTCATGTATCTGTGGCATGTGTAGAGGTAATGCACATACCCAATCACGTGCAATCTGTGCCTGTGCTATCACCCTCCCCTACCTCACAGTCACACATGTACACGGTCAGTCAAATGTGGTGACATGTGACTGTTGTGGGGGACGGGGACAGCACAGAGTATGGGTGGTGGTGCGTCATGGGTAGCCTAGTATCCACACCTGCCAGCACAGCAGGCAGCCAGTACAGCAGTGCGGGCATAGATATTCCCTGACACATGTTATGGGAAAAGTATTGGCCAGGTGTGTCAATACACGTATTCACACAACCGAAGGGCAGATGTGTCACCCTTCCCCTGACCCTGTGGCTGCAGCAACACATGACCTGTGCTGTGACGATGACATATGTCCTCACTGAGATATGTTGTGGACCCTCTCAGCTGCAGCTAGTCCTGTATTGGCGTGTTTACCCATGGCCCCCATTTAGGATACAGGGACACATACAACATGTGTTACACATCCCAGCAGTGTCTGAAACAGTTCCAGACATGTCATGGTGTAGCAGCCCCTAACCAACTCCACCATCACTGCCCTATGTCACCTCATCTGTCATTGTGCATTTGTCTGTGACTGTTTCCTTTGTATCTGACATACTCTACGCACACTGCTACATGTGCCTGTCAATTGTCCCCAGATACTCTCCAGTGGTAGCTCCCTACATTGTAGCTTCGTGGCAAACACATGTAGCACTGGGGAGACAGTATGTCCCATGGGAATATGCCGTGTGCAATGGCATGCACACTCACACCGAAACTATCATGGATGGTGTACCTGTTGGTGCTGTGTAGCCCTGTCTGCACATACGTTAGCCACATGGGGTGTGGGATGGACTGCTGGATAAATGCACATATGAGGATATAGTCAAACATGGAGGCCACACAGGCCGTGCACGGCTGACTCCCAGACCAGTTTCCCTGACACAGGTACATGGTGTTGGGCGATAGGTATGTGGGTATGTGGGGGCCCTGTATGCAGCACACATTCAGAGTCCCCAGAATATCACATATGTGTGGTATGGATCACACACATAGATGTTGCTGTACAGCTGACACATCTGTTTTTATCTGTGTTTGCACACAATACAGGTGACTATGGTACATTGCCGACACATGCGGAGCAGGAGGAGGACGAGGAGGAGGAGGAGGAGCTGGGGCAGGAGGAGGGGGAAGAGGAGGTGTGGCAGGCAGCTGAAACAGAGGGCCCTGATACTGTAGCCGATGTGGGGTTTCTTCCCCAGGGGGAGAGCCCAGGTCCCCGGGAGGGTCACATGGGGCCTCCACGGAGCCCCACACCACCAATGTTGTCTGCAGCAGGAGCTGCTGCAGCAGCACCAGGCCGCAACGAAACAGGGGAGGATGTGCTACTAGCTGAGCTGCGGGCCCGTGGTGCTGCATCACAACGCGACAATGAAGGTGGGTAATTAACAATCTTTCCATGACCCATCACTATGCTGTGTGTACATAGGCTATCAGGTGTGCACCCTGTGGCGGGACTGTCAATATTTAAAAAGCCACACACAGACACTTGGTGTTACAGAAGCTATCATTGTGAGACACGTCAGCGTGCAGTATGTGCAACACAGTGCTGGCAGTGGAATCAAAGTGTGAGCCACACATGCACAGCAAACTATATATCAGGACACACAATTGGTGTGTCGTAGCAGTACCACTGAGCTATTACTCTGTCTCCGGTTATACATCCCCTATGTTTACTGTGCAGTGTGTTTGCCCACCCACATGTGCACAGCTGAGAGGGAGATGTGGAGGGGCGTGGCCGTCACAGCCACAACACACACACCTCTAATCCATCTCAGGGGTGTGTCTGTGGTGTATGTGACAGCATACCCTCTACAGCTGTGATATGCGTGTCCACATTACACAGTACACATTTGCGTTACATAATGTTTGTGCCTTTGTTGCCTAGTGACAATGTTACACACAGCCTGACAGCCCAGAGAGTGTTAACACCTACAGATGCAGATGTCACAGTACTGATGCGTCTGGTGCCTCATTGTGTGGGGGAACACCAAATGATGAACATATAACAGGTCAATGTAAGCCTCATGGCTGTAGCACACCCATGTGGCATTGCTACATTGTGGCAACTGTCCCCTGGGGCAGCGGGAATCACGGTTCACATACAAAGGCCTAACCTATGTTTGATAGGCAACGTCATAATGGCCCCATCCAACATAGCCTTTATCAACAGGTGTCCACACAGCATCATATACAACATTATCGTTCACAGTGCCTCATACACACAGAGATCACTATGTCCACACTAGACACGATCAGATGTACCTCTCCCCTGGTTGGGGTGGAAACACTACCCTGCGGTCACGTGCATGCCCACAACTAGGGTTGGCTGTGTGACATACAGACAAAGTGGTGACGCTGTCCTGCACATGTATATTCCTGCAGCACAGCCGTCTGAGGCGGCCGGCCATTAGGGGCGGTGGGCCATATTACGTGTCCTTGCATCAGCATTGTGGATGAGGCCATCAGGTGATGTGGTTGTGGGGGACACTAAATGCAGTCCAAACTGTATGGCATCACACAGGTAACATGTGATGAGCATAAGTTGTGTTTTGGGGTCACCAGGTATACAGGCAGACCCGGTATAGGTTCCCCTAACCCCAAACAGACAAAAGATCCCACATCCCAAACACACATCTCCCAAAGGAAACGGAAAACTGCTACAGCAGCAGCCTATTCCTCACCCTCGTGACATTGCAGTTCCAGTCAGTTCACCTGAACAAAGCAGTTCACACTCACTGTAACATGCCCAGTCAAGCATGTATGTACAGTTGCGCTCATCCGCTGGGGAAGAACTTGTGATGCCATGCGGCATGGTAGTCAGGAAGGTGAACAGCAGTCTCATACAGGTCCAGCATGTGACCAATGGCTGTATGGACAGGTGAGGTTGTGCTCACCTTCCCCTGACGTCCACAATGGCCTATAGAAGGCAGAGACACATTCTATATTTTGACCCACCACACCCACTACAGATGATATACATTGCTCCTGGCAAAGGCACATTCCCTGACATGACCAGGGGATACTGATGTTTGTGTGCCAAATGCAACTGCTAGCTCCCCCTCTGTGCTGTGCGACCCAGGGGGTGGTATACATCCAGGAACATCTGGCCTGGGGCTTGATGAGAGCAAACTGCTAATTCGCCCACTAGGGATCTCCTCCTCCCTTTGGAACTGTGTCACAGACACCTGCCCTCTTCCCCCTGAGGGATCATACATAGGTGACATGTGTTGTAACGTGCTTCCTGACGTCATTCCATTCCTAGGCCGTGGGAAATGTTTGGGCCCTTGCCCGTGGTTTGTACGGTTGGTCTCCAAGTGACAGCTGTAGTAGTTGAGATCATCACAGGTTGCATTCTCCCCTCTGACCCTGCTACTTGCCTTGTAGGTTCCGGTTATCCCCTTTGGGATACCAAGATGTCTTAGCCCTGCATTGCTGTTTCCACTACTGGACTACGTTGCTTAACCTGTCTCATTGTGCTCACCTGGCTCTTGCCTCCACAATACATTGTCTCGTGGTTGGTGTATGCCCTGGGCTACCCTCACCTGCAGAATGACACTGTTTAAATGTCTGCCATGTCGCCGCCCTCACTGCGTACACCTTCTCTCACCCTACCGTGTTAGTGGCGACTGGGTGTGCCTGTAGGCTAGCATTGGATGTGTGTGTTTGTGATCTATGTTCCCTTTGGGATCTATGCTTAGGTGAGCCATCCCCCATGTACAGGTACACCCTTTGTCCCCTTCCCTACCCAGGGCTGTGTACCACCCGGAGCAATACAATATGCAACACTGATGTGTACATTTGCATGGCTGCTAATATTGCACCGTGGAACACCACATGTCAATAGGGCCCGTGATGTGTTGTGACCCGATGCACACCTCACTCCTGCCACGCCTGCTGCCAGGCACAATCAGGGATGCCCCACCCCCCTATATCTGGGGCTCAACACTCCCATCTGAGGCCTGCCACTAGCATTTGCATGCCTAGCATACCCCTGTACATGTACGTCTGGCATCTGGGACCCTGTGCTGCAGTATAACAACATCACCATGGCCCTTGACAGCATGCAACATGGGCCCCAAGGTGTACATGCACTGTTATCTGCCCACTGGGGTCACCCCCGGGAGGGGTGGGTGGTGTGAGATAACCTTAGCTGTCAGCCACATGTGGGAGTTGTGGTTCAGCCCTGGGGATGTTCTGAGAACTGCTGTTCACACCCCATCGCTCATTGTCATGAGCACTGCACTGGTCACATGGCCATGGTGTGTGTGCCCGTCTGCTCTACCCCAACATTGTCTGCCTGTATGCATCCCATATCTCTTACTCATTGTGTATCCCCTGGTGTTGTTGCAGTCACTCCCACACCCTCCAGCCACCCACACAATGGACACTTATTTGCTGTCTGTCTCTGATAGTACCGGTACATCTGATGGACGTTGTTGTTTTTGCGCAGACGGTGTATCCCTGTGTCTGTGCCTCACATCACGTACATGGTGCATGTCCTGTGTGTGGCCATGGCCTACACCTTTTTATAATGTTTCCTTACAGCACAATATGTATTTCATTAGTACAGTTTGTACCATGCAAAGGGAATTTGTGTGAGATGTGTTGCGTAGTTGTGCTTGACAATTGTACCCTCCACAGGTATCTCACTGACCACCATCTCTTCCCCACACAGGCATTCGTCAGGAACTTGCAGCTATACGGCACACTGGTGAACGCCTCATACAGGAGGTGGTGCATCTGCGCCACGACATCCAAGAAATGCCATTGGGGAGGATGTGTGTGGCCATGGACTGCATCCAAGCTGCCCTGGAAAGGATGGCACCACCGCCCCCGCCGCCAGCACCGCCACCACCACCACCACCCCCGCCACAGGATGACCGGGTGTGGCCAGCTGCAGGGGGACATGTCTTGCGGCGTGGCAGACGTGGGAGGCCACGCCATCATCAATAGCGCATTACATATTACGGTGACATTGCATACCTACTACGTCTCAGTCCAATGTGTTTCCCTTTTATACCATAGGTTGTGTGCACATGCATGCCTTGACCGTGGCCAGAAGAGTTGAGACCCGGACCGTTGTTGCCGGGGTGTTCATACTGTCATGTATTACTGCACACATGCCATTGCCTGGCATTCCGTAAATGCATACGATTTGTTCATTGCCCCTTGGCTGCAATACACCGATGTACACATAGGCCCAATAGCACATGTTGGCCAGCTCCAGGGTTACAGCAACACTATCTTGGGCATTCCCCGTTCCCACCCCCTTATACTGTGCACATTGGGGGAGGCTATGTGCCCATTGGCCCTGTCCTTGGCAGGGATGTCATGCGTGTCCCGCCCCTCCATGGCACACATGTGTCAGAGGCACACATGGGTGTCAGGTGTCTGTACAATGCTGCTCTGCACCAGCAATTGGTGTTGCGACAGACACATCCCTGTGACATGACTGTTTAGGTGGGAGATATTAACAGCAACATAACCTGTGGCTACCCATGTCCCATTTCTATGCACACATGTTTATCCCACAGCTACGCATGTGGTTCTGGTAACATTATGATGGCCATGGCTACGTTACATGTCCAACCAGGTGTATGGACCTGTCCCATGCTTGTGTACATGTTGTGTGTGTGAGGTAAACACGTGACCAGTGAGGCAGGGTCATAACATTTTTATTAACAACCAATACAACACACAATGGGCAACATGCCCAACATAAACAGGTGCATAACGTGGGGGCGGGGGAAACACAGCGCAGCAGAGGGCACATAGGGGCATCACAGGTGCCAGCCGTGGTACCTGTCACGCTCTTCGGCAGGTGGCCATCGGGATGCCAGATGCACCACATCAGTGGCCACCTGCCGAACAGCCCCAGTCAGACACTGCAGGGCGTGGTACATGACACGGATGTCGCATCGTACGTCATCCAGGGCCACAAACACATCGTGGATACACCTGCCAGCACACAGACACACATTGGCTGTGGTCTGTGTGCTGGCATTAGCATGAGGTGTGCCAGTGGCCCTGGATGCCGCACGATCGTGCTCACGTCCGTGCCGTGCAGACGCCTGCAGTGCCGGACTGGTGCCCCGGTGGCCCTCTGCTGGGCTGTGTTCCCCCCACCCACCTCCAACCCCTCCCCGCTCCCTCCACACCCACCCCCCACCCTCCCTGCCCAGACAATCACCCCAACTCCCCCCTCCCTGCCCGCGCCCCTGCCCCCGTTGCCCCTCTCCCCTGCACCCCCCATTGTCCCATCTTGGTGCTGCCCCTGGTTAGGGGTGTGGCTGCTGCCATCCACCTCGTACTCCCCCACATCACTGGAGGAGGACACCACCACCACATCTGCCCTCTCAGGGCCTGCATCTTGCTGCTCCTGCTGCTGACACATCCCTCTGGCCTGGTCATCCTCCTCCTCCTCCTCCTCCTCTGTTGTGCGCCAGGTGGTGGGCCTGCGTAAACAGTACGCAGAGGTGTGTGGGGAGGCGTCGCTGGCATCACTGTCTGTGAAGGATGACATACATCAGGGCACGTCCATGTGTGACACATACCGAATGTGCAGATACAGGCGAGAGACAGGCTGGTGGCCCTATGGCCCACCTGAACCTGTGATTTTGCCCTTCCAATACTCACCATCGTGGCGGTGCTCCCGCTCCCTGCAGGCACGTGCCAGGAACTCGGGGTGGTACTGGCGAAGTTCGCGCCCCTTCTTCCTCAGGTCCTCCACCTGTGGATATGCAAACGTTGTCTGGTGTCAACACATACCACCTGTCACTGGGGCTATGGGTAAACATACTTTGCCTTGTCTGGCCCGCATCATGCTTCTCCCACACCCCTGCTGTTTGTGGCATGTAGAGCATAGTAACGCACCTCCAGCAGTCAGTCCCTCCCATATGTGCGAATAGGTTAGCACATAGGTGTCACAGCGGTATGACATGAGCATAGCTTACATCCACCTGCACTGTCATGTAGGGCAGCACACAACAGCATCACAAGGTGACTGCATGCTGCTCCTCACCCATATCCCCACAACACCACACCACAACGGTGGACTGGTGGGAGTGACAGTGAGAGACATGGGTGGAGACGAGTGGCCATAGGTGGGACGTCACAGAGACAGAGGGGATGAGGGGGGGGAATAGATCACCTAGGGGACATGGTGTGCATTGCAGGTCATGTCCCTGCTGTGCAATGACAGCAGCTGTCAAAGGTGTGTGTGTCTGATGTTTCCTGGAACAGGCAGGACATGGTGACCGATGGAGGTAACCAACTCTGAGCCATTGCCACTGTCTGATTCCCATAGTGTGTGTCCCCTGTGGGGCAGCTCACCTACACAGTAGGCTTCTGGGTCACCCCCTATGGGTGTTGCCTCAGGGACGGCCATGTGTGTACTTGGTGTTTCACAGCATCATCATAACACATCGCATCCCTATGTGTCTGTGCCCTCATGTAGTCTCAGTTAGGTGCATATTGGGGCTGTGTAATACACAACCCGCCTGTTGCGGTGCCCCCACTTGTACCCCTTGTAAGCTAGTTTGCAAATCTCCCACAAGGCATGCTGGGGTTATATTCT
The DNA here is from genome assembly GCA_033557465.1 of Ichthyophis bannanicus. Classification (NCBI taxonomy): domain Eukaryota; kingdom Metazoa; phylum Chordata; class Amphibia; order Gymnophiona; family Ichthyophiidae; genus Ichthyophis; species Ichthyophis bannanicus. The sequence goes on from CM066036.1 coordinate 150,307,229, forward strand.
GGGATTTGTCCTCACATTGTGTTGTGCAGGGTGGGTGTGTTTGGGTCTTTTGCATGGGCCACCTCCCATGGTTGACAGTGTCCAGGCCTCCTATGGTGTGTCGCAACACACATGCATGCGGGGACATGGGGATCATGAGCTGTCCCATATCTGTTTCAGTGGTTTTCAGGGGGGTGGGGATGTACCTGACCAGGTGCTGGGATGTCCTCTGGTTGCTATTACTACTGTACAAGCTACGGCTGGGTGTTTTCCAGATGTGTTCTAGTGTGGAACATGTACATTTCTCACAGGTAGAGCTGGGTGTGGGCCATGATGGCCATATGACTGCTGGGCTAAGTTTGTGCTGCACAGTGTGTAGTCATTGTTGGCCTTCCATTTGCTGGGTAGTACTGTTTGGCCCCCCTGGCCAGGACAGACCTGTCAGCATCCACCTCATGGATCCTTGCTGTCACTTTGTCCATGACAGTTAGACACACATACAGTGGGTGTATCAGACATTATCGTGTGACAGACATGTCACTTTCGGCGGCATATGCCACAATGTCAAGGGCAGGGACTCACCCTATGTGTCCACACAAGCCCAATGATACCCTGTTGCCATCATTTGCCCTCGAAACAAGCATTACTGACAGGCGCTACCCATACCTCCCCCATGTCATATGGGAGGGCCACATCTAGGTGCTCTACATGTTCTTCAGACGCCATCCAAGCCGTCCCCTGCAACATTGTTTGGGACAGTATCCTGTGTGAGAGCAGGGATGCATGGCACACACAGCAGCCAAGGCAGCACTGTTCATACGCCACTAACAGAGTGTCTGACGACATGTAATCTGTGACATTGTGTTGTGAGCATAACCGCCTACACCACAATGGGGTGCACAGGGGGCTTTCAATTTGGCACCACAGGAAACGTTTAACGCTGCATAGTTATTATCTCAATATGTGCCATGTGGGTAGGGTTTGGGGGGTATATCCCCTCCTGTTCAGGGTGTTATCCTGTATGTCTTGATGTCCAGCCAGGGTGGCACCCTCCCTTGGCGTATGTGGATATTGATGGTTGTCAGCCTCATGTCCCCTGTGTTGTACCTCATTTCTGACTGCAACTGAGTGGAGCATGGCCACAGGCCAGGGCAGCCCCCAGTGGGTCTGATCTTAGGGTGAGACTATTTTCCTTTTTGGACATGCAGGCACCCTCTTGCAATTTACATTACTCTACTCTGAGCTGTCCCATTCACTAGGCACCTAGGTGGATTGGACATATATTGTCCCTGTGGTTTTTGGGAGCGTGCGGTTTGGGGACACAGGTGCGTAGTGCCAGAGGTTACGTGGAACCAATGTGTCCCACACAATAAACATCTGCATTGATGGTCCATATGCCCATGCTGTGCGCCAAAACTTTGTGTGTGCCAATGACACAATAAGTGTGGCCTGGGGTGTTGTCCGGTGCCCTGGTGCATTAGGGATGGCTGCAGGCCCGCGTCTTTGGCACATCAATGTGTGTGCTAGTGATACCTGCTATGCCGTTGCAGTTGTCATGGACACATCCCATGCCCCAATGCACAGCACGTGGTGTTATGACGCATGTCCCGACTCCCCACTGGTATTGTGGTTACTGACTCACTTTGTTGGGCCTGGTGGTCACACCAGAGCTGTTGTGACAGACTGCATTTGTCAGTGCCACTGCCAGGGCATCCCGATGTTGTGGGGTTTGTGGCCCTCTGTGATCATGCCACATTATGTTGGTCTAGATGTGATGCACAGGACACATGGCGCTCCACAGGGGAAATGGCTACCAACACAGCCACATTGTGGGGGGGGGGGTGGTGCGCATGGCTGGGCGGCTCGGTCAGACACCACCCCTGGATGCCATCCCACTGGTCACTCATGGTGACAGGTCACATGTAGGCCCTTGGCATTCAGCACACTAGGCATGGCTGACAGTGACCAGAGAGTGATTGGCACTCCTGGCTCATGTCCTCCGGCACATGGTGTGTTCTCCATGCTGATGGCATGGTTTGGCCCTATGCATACATAGTGGAGCAACGTAATAGTGTCATTCTCACTGTTCCCCTGGTATTGTTTGTGGATCATGTCCACACAGCTACTAGTGCTGGGGTATCAGATACACCAGTGTCGCCGTTAGTGGGGACCTCAGCAGAGACACACACAGGGGTTGCTTTAACATGCAGGTGTATTGCACTTAGACGGACACAGAGATGACATTTTTGCGTGACATTATGCACTGGGGAGCAGCAATTGGGGTTTGCATCAGGGCAGGCCACATGAGCTATGGGGTACTCCCATATGCTTTTATAGTGGATGGTGGGGAGCAGTCGCATGCTGTCTTCCACACTGCATCTCAGACAGATATGGGTCACGGCATTCATGCTTTTTCCAGGTGATTATCTGTCCCCAGTGCCACATACATGCCTCAATGTGGGTGTGGACATGTGTGCAGTGACACCTATGTGCAATGTCCGTGTCTCCCTGAGCGCATGGGGATGTTTCCCTTTGGCACCCTTGACAGACATGGCTTTGCCATGCCACATTTGTTTGGCCACTGTGCATGTCCATGCAGAGGCCTTAAAACCAGTAGGTATTACTTTAGATACATGTGTGGTCACATTATCTCTACATGTCATGCAATCCAAACGCAATGGCACCCTGATCTACTAGCAAACATGTTTGTTTTAACATACATGTGACATTGGGTGGTTTGCCCTATGCACCGTGGCAGGGGGCAGGTCCATGACACGTGGATATCTACATGGCCATGGATGTCATTACCTGACCCACCACATGAGTTGTGTGTCCTGTATGTCATAGGGCTACTGATAGCTACATCAGACCTACCTTGCCGACTGTTAGACACAGCATACTGGCGACGGTGGACATGCATCTGTCACCTTCCAGCCTCTCCGGTGTTGTTATGTTCCTCTGACCTGTGTCCTTGAGGGTTATATGAGATGTGCCTGCACACACTACGGGCAATGACACATTACACGGATATGTGCTTTTTCTGCCCCTGTACATGTGTGGATTATAGGCTGTTGTGTGCAACCTGGATGTGTGTCTGGAACCCCCCAGGGGCATCTGTGAGGTACATGTACAGAAAGGGTCATTGTGCCTGGGTGCTTTTGGGGAGGTGAAACCTAATTCTGCATACATAGCTGTGGACATGTCCCTCTCGCAAGGCTTTTGACGTCCATCTCGAGGCTAATGTGTGATAGATGTTGTTGACACACATCCGTATCTGCATCTACCATAACATATCCATACATCTACAGTGCGTGTGTTGGACTATGTGCCACATAGAGCGAGTGTGAGGTGCAACCAGACCACTATACCCTATGTGACAGATCAGACTAACATACCCTCTGTTACAATCAGCTATCAGCCACCAGGGTCTTGGGTGTCCTAGGGCACATCATCAGCAAGATACAGCATTGCAATATGGTGACACCCTGGACGCCATGTGCATGAGTCAGGACTGCATGAGGTACAGATGATTGACTTAACGCCATCCTCACCCTGCACCATATCACCAGGGTGACTGTGGCACACTGTGATGGGCTGGGCAGACAACTGGGGATTGGTGGATGTGTTAGCCTACACTGGCACATCCATACAAATCTCCAGGGTGATTGAGAACCCACTTGGATGGCCTCTCAGCACTCCTGGAGGTAAGGGGGAGGCTTGCAACTGCAATAGGACACAGATCCATATCTCCAGGGTGATAGAGGACCCACTTGGATGGGCTCTCTGCACACCTGGAGGTAGGGAGAAGGGTTCAAACTACATTAGGACACAGATCCATAGCTCCAGGGTGATGGAGAGGCCACTTGGATGGGCTCTCTGACCTCCTGGAGTTAGGGAGGAGGGTTCAAACTACATTAGGACACACAACCCTAGCTCCAGGGTGATGGAGAGGCCACTTGGATGGGCTCTCTGACCTCCTGGAGTTGGGGAGGAGGGTTCAAACTACATTAGGACACACAACCCTAGCTCCAGGCTGATAGAGAAGCCACTTGGATGGGCTCTCTGACCTCCTGGAGGTGGGGAGGAGGGTTCAAACTACATTAGGACACAGATCCATATCTCCAGGGTGATAGAGGACCCACTTGGATGGGCTCTCTGCACACCTGGAGGTAGGGAGAAGGGTTCAAACTACATTAGGACACAGATCCATATCTCCAGGGTGATAGAGGACCCACTTGGATGGGCTCTCTGACCTCCTGGAGTTAGGGAGGAGGGTTCAAACTACATTAGGACACACAACCCTAGCTCCAGGCTGATAGGGAAGCCACTTGGATGGGCTCTCTGACCTCCTGGAGTTGGGGAGGAGGGTTCAAACTACATTAGGACACACAACCCTAGCGCCAGGCTGATAGAGAAGCCACTTGGATGGGCTCTCTGACCTCCTGGAGTTGGGGAGGAGGGTTCAAACTACATTAGGACACAGATCCATATCTCCAGGGTGATAGAGGACCCACTTGGATGGGCTCTCTGCACACCTGGAGGTAGGGAGAAGGGTTCAAACTACATTAGGACACAGATCCATAGCTCCAGGGTGATAGAGGACCCACTTGGATGGGCTCTCTGCACACCTGGAGGTAGGGAGAAGGGTTCAAACTACATTAGGACACAGATCCATATCTCCAGGGTGATGGAGGACCCACTTGGATGGGCTCTCTGACCTCCTGGAGTTAGGGAGGAGGGTTCAAACTACATTAGGACACACAACCCTAGCTCCAGGCTGATAGAGAAGCCACTTGGATGGGCTCTCTGACCTCCTGGAGGTGGGGAGGAGGGTTCAAACTACATTAGGACACACAACCCTAGCTCCAGGCTGATAGAGAAGCCACTTGGATGGGCTCTCTGACCTCCTGGAGGTGGGGAGGAGGGTTCAAACTACATTAGGACACACAACCCTAGCTCCAGGCTGATAGAGAAGCCACTTGGATGGGCTCTCTGACCTCCTGGAGTTGGGGAGGAGGGTTCAAACTACATTAGGACACACAACCCTAGCTCCAGGCTGATAGAGAAGCCACTTGGATGGGCTCTCTGCACACCTGGAGGTAGGGAGAAGGGTTCAAACTACATTAGGACACAGATCCATATCTCCAGGGTGCTAGAGGACCCACTTGGATGGGCTCTCTGCACACCTGGAGGTAGGCAGAAGGGTTCAAACGACATTAGGACACAGATCCATAGCTCCAGGGTGATGGAGAGGCCACTTGGATGGGCTCTCTGCACACCTGGAGGTAGGGAGAAGGGTTCAAACTACATTAGGACACAAATCCATAGCTCCAGGGTGATGGAGAAGCCACTTGGATGGGCTCTCTGACCTCCTGGAGGTGGGGAGGAGGGTTCAAACTACATTAGGACACAGATCCATATCTCCAGGGTGATAGAGGACCCACTTGGATGGGCTCTCTGCACACCTGGAGGTAGGGAGAAGGGTTCAAACTACATTAGGACACAGATCCATATCTCCAGGGTGCTAGAGGACCCACTTGGATGGGCTCTCTGCACACCTGGAGGTAGGGAGAAGGGTTCAAACTACATTAGGACACAGATCCATAGCTCCAGGGTGATGGAGAGGCCACTTGGATGGGCTCTCTGCACACCTGGAGGTAGGGAGAAGGGTTCAAACTACATTAGGACACAGATCCATATCTCCAGGGTGATAGAGGACCCACTTGGATGGGCTCTCTGACCTCCTGGAGTTAGGGAGGAGGGTTCAAACTACATTAGGACACACAACCCTAGCTCCAGGCTGATAGAGAAGCCACTTGGATGGGCTCTCTGACCTCCTGGAGTTGGGGAGGAGGGTTCAAACTACATTAGGACACACAACCCTAGCTCCAGGCTGATAGAGAAGCCACTTGGATGGGCTCTCTGACCTCCTGGAGGTGGGGAGGAGGGTTCAAACTACATTAGGACACAGATCCATATCTCCAGGGTGATAGAGGACCCACTTGGATGGGCTCTCTGCACACCTGGAGGTAGGGAGAAGGGTTCAAACTACATTAGGACACAGATCCATAGCCCCAGGGTGATGGAGGACCCACTTGGATGGGCTCTCTGACCTCCTGGAGTTAGGGAGGAGGGTTCAAACTACATTAGGACACACAACCCTAGCTCCAGGCTGATAGAGAAGCCACTTGGATGGGCTCTCTGACCTCCTGGAGGTGGGGAGGAGGGTTCAAACTACATTAGGACACAGATCCATATCTCCAGGGTGATAGAGGACCCACTTGGATGGGCGCTCTGACCTCCTGGAGATATGGGTTATGTTTCAAAGTACATTAGGACACAGATCCATATCTCCAGGTTGCCAGGGCACACTTTGAGTGGCTCTCTGGACCCCTGAGGGGAGGGGGATGTATTATACAACATTTGTAAACGACCCCTGGGCACCTGTGTGTGTCAGGGCCCTTGTGCTGAAGGTTCCACGACCCCTGATGGTTGCCCCTATGTGTTACCCTCCAGATGCAGATACCGCCATCAGCACATGGTGATTCTAGACACTCCTTAGGCAGATGGTTGGCCTAGCTGTGTTACAGTGGTCTGTAGTGCATCAATACCAGCAGCTGTCATGACGCCAGGGGGTCATCATGCCCTCTGTGGCCACATGGATCTGAAAATGGCTACATGGGCAACCACTCAGATGTGTTACACAATGCATATGGCATGTGGTTACCCTGCTACACGTAATTTATCTAGACTACTTACACACAACAGCATGGACAGCTGACATTAACCCTGTCTGTGTATATGGTTTTGTGACCTGTGGCCGTTCACTTACCTCACGTGGGTGGTCTGCCTCACGATTGAAGCGCCTGGTCACCCTCTCCCAGGCCCTCAGCACCTTCCCCATGTTTCTCCTCCTGGAGGGCCCTGGGAAAAGCCGCTTTTGTGATGGCCCAATAAGAGAGGCCAGGAGGCACAGCTCACGATGGCTGAATGCGGGCTTCCTGCTTCTGGACGCCATTTTGTTTTGTGGGCGTGTAGACGCGCGAACGCTAAGGACGCAACTTCCGCATTTGCGCGTATCGGAGCACGCACGTGCACGCCGCATGGCTGCGGCCCTCATCACTGCTTGCCCTTGCGTTCCGCATTGCTGCGCGCCAGAAAAGTGCAAAGATTACCGGCACGCAGCATTCATACACATTTTTTATATTTAACAATAGAAATAGGTTTCATGTTCTTGGCATACTCACATAGCTACAAGGTATCTCTCATGTCCCTATAACAGACTTTAATTATTGTGGATTTCACTTGTTCACACAGTGTGGTCTTGAACCTCTGGACACATATGCACTGATTCCTGGGCCGTTGTCAGATGAGGTGTGCTATGTGTGTCACATAGCAGGTAGTACTCTGACACTGATAGCAATGGGTGCAAACAGACCATCAGCGTCAGGGGTCAAGCAACCTGGTGATATGGGGTTATGTGTGTTAGTGGGCTATGTTCTGTGGTGACTCACCATGTACAGACAGCAATGATGTGGTGGTTGCCATAGGTGTTTTGAGGGGGTTCATATATGTGCATTACACACGAAAAGTAGGTTGCGTGTTAGACATTAGGGGGCAATGTGGTCAGCATGTCACCACAATCCACATTAAACTTTGGTATATCTGCTGGCATACAGTCCTGGGGGCTGAGATATAGCGCAATGGTGGATACATTGGCTGCTTAACCTGGCATCATAGGTTACATCTTCCTTTTGCGCTCTGGAGTGCCTGTCTCAGGCAGCTCACATTATCATACTTTGTTACAACATTGGCCATGGTGCTTTCCATGTACATCTATGCTGTGCACGGCATATATTTTCATACTTTGCAACATTATTACTTGGCCCAGAGCCCTTTCTACATTACAGAGGTGCTGCTGGTGGCAAGACACTCACACTGCTGCATACATCATATGTCATACACCATTCTCACTGATGGGGCAACACAACCCTGGTAACAACAACACACAGTCTGCATGATTGCCTCTTTGGCCAGCCAGGCATCTGTTGTTAGCAATCTAGCTGTGGCCCACACCTAACCTTGCTGCATGGGGAGCCAGAGGTTGCATACTTCCATAAACAGTGGGTTTATTGGTGAGTGCAGCCAATGACAAGTCCATGACTGTGGGCTACTGGTGGTTGTTTGGAGATCCTCACAGTGCTGTCAGCAGCAGGTGCTCCACAGACCACCTTATAGGGTGTACCTGGGTTAATGCACTGTGATGGTGTTTAAGTTGCCAGTACTAGAGGACATTACCCACGTTCCAGGCCTGACAGCCCCCATGGACCTTGGAAAAACATTTGCCTAATGTGACACTGCCTTGTTCAATGTATGTTGATTTTCTGAACGTTTACCCGCACTGCTGCTGACTGGTGGAGTCTGTGGGCCAATGTCAGGATATATAAAATACTTTCCTTGTACAACCACACTTTGGATTTGAACCAACAACCTTTTGCTTCTGAGGCATTGCAGTCACCACTGGACTACAGCTCTGGGGCTGTGATGAGATATCTGGCTGTCTGCAATATAACCTATGCAGACTTTGTGCTGCAGTTAACAGGGTGGGGCCAATCCACTCACACCCATGATGCACTGCACATGCAAAGCAGCAGTCTACTAATGGTCCTACGATAGGGTGTGCAACCACACAGCACCTGGGCATAGTTTTGGGCACGGACCTTCTGTGTTGAAGGTACAGAGTGGGTACAGAACCTCACAGTGTGTGTGGCTTGTACTCACCCTGAGTGTGAGGTGAGACACACAGCACCTGTCCTGGCTGGGAGGGCCAGGAACATCAGATCAGCTTGTCAGACGATGTCTGATAGGTTGACACATCAGACACACATACAGTCCTCCTTCAAGCATCTGTATCTCCCTGACCCATCTGGGCCTTGTGGGCTACAATGCTCACCCAAGGGTGCATATCCTTTGTGGGTGCCCTGCCCTTCCTGATATATGTGAAGGGGTTGTGGGGGTAAGGGAGATTTCTGGCCACATTGGCTATTTGTGTCTGACCACCTGAACTTCCCTGTCAAACACAGTTTGCACAATATTACGATATGCACATTCTGTAGCCCAACTATGGTGCTAGCAGTTGCCAGCAACCTCATTCCACCTGTCGTACACAGAACCTACAGGTCACTCTCTGCAATTTCGAACATATCCATATGTCTAGATCAGGCAGACAGACAGTAGAGCCAGAGCCACCCAGCTCAACCAACACCATCTGACATTTTGCAGCAGAGGGCACAGTGTGTGCCCAGCTACTGACCCTGCAAGGTGTTCCAGCCAGACACATGTTAACTGCTTTCAGGCCGCTTGACGGTCCATGGTGCATGCTACCAGGGAGACTCTGTGCACCCATAACTGGGATGTGAGCACAGCCACCATGCAGTTGACTCAGTGATTGGGCCCCATATATACAGGACCCATAAAAATCACATAAGAGAACTACTGTATGGCAATATGTTGTAACCTAGCCATGGCGTGGTCACTGATCGTTCGGGGTGAGGGTTACCTCCTCACAGTACATGCTATGGGCACCATGTCTGTGGAGGTGATGGCAAGGCACAACATGGTCCTAGGCATGCACATTTGCCCTGTGTAGCTGCATCCTGCTCCTGCCACCCTGTCTGTTCTATACCCAGAGTACTTTGCTCCTCATTATGCACATTTGCAGGCCAATACTGGCAACGGTGCTATCATTGTGGGCTGTGAGAGGTGTTGGCAGCCAGCACACACTGGATCAACAGACACACACTCCCTACACCTAGGACAGCATTGAGACGATGTACTGTTATTTAGGAGCAGAGACCAACGCAACAGTAATGGGCACACTGGGGGTATGGCAACGTTGGGGTACACTTTTGGTGAAATGTTCCAGGCTGTTAATCTCTGGAGGGCACATGACCTGACACACGTTGTACATACATCTGAGACGTTGGTATGTTACAGCTCAATGATCTGCTTATGCTTGGCATAGGCATTTCTAACAATCACTGCTCATACCAGGCTTCTGATATGCGTGTGATGTATCGCCATGTGTAGTGTGTGATTGGTAATGTCTGCACATGCTAGTTTTTGGAGGGGCACACAGGGCCTGACATCCTGCCACTGCATTGGTCTTCAGATATTGGGGCCTGCAGGTGCAGGTGTTTCTGCCCCTGTTGGCCACTGCTCTACGGCAGATTTTCAAAAAGCCAGTCAATATGGCACACACACTGGTCAGGTTTTCATGATGTCCGTGATGAATATGCCTCTCAGACAGATGCATACCATGGTGGTGTTCAATTAACTTGCAGCACACGCATCTTTATTGGATACATCAGCGAACATGAGTGTTCTTTGTCCCTGCATGGCTGCATTTGGGGGACTGTGCTGTGGGTGAGGCATATGTTTATGTGGTGTGGGCTGTTTATTGTAAAATATGTTGTCTTGACCAACGCTTATGTCATCAGCAGGGGAATTCCAGTCTTTACTAACAGGTTTTCTGCATGGAAAAGAATATGGGGAGTGGGATGGCAGGTGCCCCAGCTGAGATTTGAACCTGGGGCCTTCTGCTCTTGGGGCACTTGCTATGTGTACTGCACCACCGTCTTAGCACAGCAACAGTTCATTCCCGGGGGAGTCCATGGCTGTTTGTCACACAGTGCCTGTCTGGTGGATTGGACTGCAGCCACATGAGGGTGGCTAGGCCAGCATCTGCTGTGGTGCAGCAGCCACTGCCCCCTCTGCCAGCAGTAGGCGTCCAACACCATGATAAAGTGGCCTTATATTGGGGACAGCATCACAGCTAACTGACATGTGGCCCTCCGGTACTGCATTGTGTGTACTCTGCTGTAGCTGTTGTACATTTCTGAGGGGTATGAGCTACTTATGGTAAAATAGCAATCCTCAGAACATGCTTTTGTTCTCTGCAGGTGGGGTTTTTATTCCCTATAACGGTTTACTGGTGGATAAAATATGTGCACTGTGTTGCCGGTGGCCCCAGCTGGGAGTTGAACTTGTTATCTTTGCCTCCACAACACACTGGCTGTGTCCCCTGCACCACACTGCGGACACAGAGTCAATGTAGACCCTGCAAATAGCATGTCTGCTTGTCCTAGCGGCCCTTTCTGTTGTGGGCCACTGCACCCACGTGTCAGGGGCTCTGGCTCCATCTTCTCTGGCCACCTGCCACTGACCCCACTGATACCAGTACACCTCTGCTAACATGCTGCAGGCCCTGCTAGTGCTGGTGCCACTCAGTTGTTGAACATCCACTGTGCATGTACGCAACTACCTATGCTGTTCATTATGGGTTTGGGGTGACTACCTAGTCCTCCACACATCCCCACAAATCACACATGCTGTTGTGCAACATGTGCATGCCCTAGGGGAAATCACCATTGGTGTGGGGACACCTGCTCTCTCCTTCATCAATGTTGACTCATCCACATGTTATGCTGCATGAGCCGGGAACCCTTCCAACATGCCTATTTTTTAGCCCTGCCTTTCTTGAGAGTGTATGTTGATGTTTCACATTGCTGTGACCATTAGCCAGGTTGGTCGTCTTGTGTGGTACAATCAAGTGGTTTAGCAGCCCTGGGCAACACCAGTCCTGGGAACAGTACAGGCATGGGTATGTTACACATAGCTGTTGGGGGTCACCCACCCAGGGTGTACACACTGTCAGACAACAGACCTGCTGCACACATAACCCACATCTGAATGATTGTCATGTGGTGCTCAATGGGCAAAATGTACTGAGCATATACATCCATATTTCACTGTGTTCAATGAAAACATTAGATAGCTGTGTACCATGTCCCCAGGTGTGGGGTGGCATTGGTGACGTATGCAACTGCTACTATTGGGGGTTACAGGCAGGGCCCACTGTCCTGCCTTTCCAGGATGCATTGTGCAATGCGGCCTGTGGGTGTGGGTGTGTCAGGGCATGTTGGCTGGTGCTTTCATCGGGCCTTCCCACATCATGTCATGGTGTGGCAAACACTGTTGTGGTTTTATGCTGTCCCTCATGGATATGCATGTGCTACATCTGCATGACATGAGGGTGGTACATAGATATGCAGCACAGTCATTTGTATTAGAGGCAGCATGGAACCTGACTGGTGTGTGGTCCTCCAGGACTGCATTTGGGATACTCTGCTCTAGGTGATCACCCTGTTCATGGTGTCTGTGCTTGGGATGGTAAATGTTAGGGGTTTTACTGATGCCACTGTCCTCTGCCTTAAAGGTTTTGCTTACTACCACGGTTTATTTGTGTGTAAAATATGTGGTCATGATTGGCAATATCCCCAGCCGAGCTTTGAACCTGTGACCTTCTGTTCTTTCATACACTTTCTGTGTACACTGCACCACCGTGTATCCACAGCTTGGCTGAGTTCCCTGGGACGTCCATGACTGTACATCCAACAGGGCCTGTCTGTTACAGTGGACGGTGCCAGCCTGCACCTGGCTAGTCAAATGTCTGCTGTGGCTGGCAGGCACTTCCCTCTACACCATCTGTACAGTCCCACCAACATGCTAGCATGTCCTTATCTTAGCATAAGCATATGGCCTGATTGAGTGGAGCCACTCCAGGACTGCATTTGGGCGACTCGTATGTGGGTGATGACCATTGTTCTGATGTGTGTGCGGTGTGGGGTAAAAGAAGGATGTTTGCAACATGTTTATGTTCTCTGCAATAAAGGGGTGTCTTTCATATCTCTGTTTAGTGGTGGGTAATATATTGGCATGGGCCCCAGATGGGATTTGAACCTGTGACCCTATGGTCTTACAGGTACTGGCTCTGTCCACTACACTACACTGTTGCCATAGAGATGGTGCAGTACCTGGGGATGATAAACCTGGCAGGATGGGGTCACACACCCTGCTCTGCACATTTTTACTGTGGGCTCCTTCACCCTGTCCAGTGACAAACATGCAAATAATACCCAGACATGACCACGGAAAGGGGCAATAAAATATAACCAACATGGGCTACAGTGATTTTCATGAACAAACATGGGGGACACTCCCAGGACAGCTACAAAAGAGGGGATTTTGTTTTTTGGAAGAGTCTCTGCTCCATACACCTTTCCATGGTTCATTCCTTTTTTTTTGGAGCTTTCCTGGGTGTGTTTTTTATTTGTGCCCATTGCTAGCACTGTTCCCCAGCTGAATTATAATTTTTAAAATGTTTGTTGTGGTCATTTTCGCTTTATATTTGCACTTTTGTTCTGTGCACATGTATCACACTGCTGACGTTTTGCAGGTTTCCCCGGTTTTGCTGTACATTGCTGACGGAAATGGTTTCTCTTCCCTTTAAATGCTTTCTACCGCGAGTGTTTCACTCGCGGTAGTTTTTACATGGAAATTCGACCCCGATACTGTGCGGGGAGCCTCTCCCCTCCCACTCTCCACCCATTGACCACGTCCCTCCGCCCCTCCGGAGCCTTCCTCCGCCCTTCTTTAGCCGTTCCACGCCTCTATCGGACATTTGCGGGCCCGCACTTGTACGGGGCCCGTTAGTGTGCCGCGTACCTGTGTGGGGGTGACACGCACGTGTGCAGGGCATTTAAACGCGTTTATTCGCGTTTCAGTGACGCGTTTCCGTGCGCTATTTTGCGGCGCGCACATTTGCAGATTTTAGTAAACATCCCCCTTAGTTAATTTATTTATATATATATTTATTTATTTATTTATATATATTTATATAAATAAATAAATAGTGTTATATATATATATATAAATAAATAAATATATATTTATATATATATAAATAAATAAATATTTATATATTTATATATAAATAAATAAATATGTATATATATATATTTATATATTTATTTATTTATTTATATATAAATATA